>CAHIKZ030001224.1:5925000-6022500 GCA_903632075.3 Acanthosepion pharaonis
CAAGTTATTATCTATTACACCACCCACACATCCAAGCTTACTGCACAGAGTATTCCCAAACAGTCACCCATCTAAGTACTGACCAGGCTCAACATTGTTTAACTTTGGTGATCATACGGGAAGCAGTATTTTAACATACATATAATGTATTTAATAGCACATTTACCTATAGTTACAACAGCACATTTACCTATAGTTACAACAGCACATTTACCTATAGTTACAACAGCACATTTTATTATATAATTTGCTCCTTTCAAAATCAATCTTTTTCTGAGATTCAGATATGAAAAACATAAAAACTACAAATAATTTGTATATTTTCGCTTCTTCATTTATATAAGATTTTCATACTTCATGATAATCAAGTCCCAGATGTTGTTGAGATTTAAAATATAATACTTTTTTTCTTGTATAAAAGAACACATCCCACACACTAACAACAATAATGAACAAATAATACCTTTAAGTCTTGAAATCCAGTAACCTTTTAGAACGTAGTTAAATCCTTAAAAACACCAGAAATGAAGTGAGGATTGTGGGATAATAAAAAAAATTCTAAGTACTATCAGCAGAGATACTATGCTATCCTATCGGTAATTTTAGAAACCTTAAAGACAGAGTATTATGTCATGTCAGCTGTTAAACCTTCCACTTCCTTACCAATTCAGCCAACACAGCTTTTTTTAGGGTTCTTACGACGCATCCTTTTTTTACCTACCACCCCCATTTTCAAAGCAAAGCTTGCAAGCACATCTGGCAGGCAACAGAGACAGGTAACTTATTTTGAGAAGTCAACAGGGCCGGGGTAACCTAATTTTGTTGGCTAACTAGTTTGCATTACAGATTAAACAAGAATTGTCATCCTCTGCTGACATCTCAAATTATTACGACTTATTGCACTGACATACATTACATCGTTCTTCAAAAGCAGGTGCCAATTGCAATGATAACGGTTGATAATATATTATCAAGTCATCTTACAGCTGTAGATAGATTTCTCTTGCATGATCCAGAAATAAACTGACGACAACAAACAAAGTTAACTCCATCATTGTCAGACCAATCAGCTTTAGGTGAAATTTCTTCACCACATGAAGCATTGGAAAATTGTCTTAGTATACACAGAAAATATTTAAGTGTAGTTATAATAAATATATATATATATATATATATATATATATATATATATATATATATATATACACATAAATATTACACACACACTATATAATTATTTAAAAATATGATTAAAAATGCTACATAAGAGTTCCCATGTTTCAAGACAAGAGCAGAAAACTTCAATATAATTATTTGAATTAAATTGAATTAGCTTGGTACTTTAATTCAAATAATTATATTGAAGTTTTCTGCTCTTGTTTTGAAACATGAGAACTCTCATGTAGCATTTTTAATCATATTTTTAAATAAATAATTATATTTAGGCTCTACTTTTGTATCAAGCACTGTTTTTTAAAAATAATAACAAAAATACTAAAGAACTTAGGATTATTTACCTAACAAGTTCTTTCCTATTTTTATATATATATATATATATATATATATATATTATAGTGGTAAATATACACATACATATGCAATCATATATCTAATATATATATATATATAAAATAATTCCAAGAGGATAGAATCCAGGTAGAACTCTATGTCTAGGATGGAGTAAGGATATAATAAAAAGGCTTAAACACTACTATTCAAAAAATATTTTTTTATTCCCAGAGTTGTTTTTTCTGTTTTCTTTTAGAATTTGTAGGTCCGATCAATTGAATCATATTTACAATTCCAATGGAATAAATTATGACCATGGAATATTAGTGTTTAAGCCTTTTTTATATATATATATATATATATATATATATATATATATATACTGTTATGGAGTAATTTCGCAGTGGAGGCTTGTATTTGTACTAAAATCTGTCCTAAATAGTTTGACGTACAAAACGTTAAGAACTTGGTATTATGTAGAGTAATCTTGTTGTGGTCGCTTATTACTTTCGTATTCAACTGTCCGACATCGACTGACCCACGTTTCTCTTACTACTCCTACTTATATTAGGTGGGAGAGTCTATTAACTATAGAATAGGTGTGTTTCCCTGTAACGCACACACACACAAATTATCTCCCTAATCTTTTCCAATTTCCATAACCCATTCAGGTTTTTAACTAAATATTATGGATTATTTTCTTTACTACATTCACATTTTTTATCATTCTTTTTCTCTATCTTTCCATAACCATTTGTGACCCTCGCTATCTTATCTGATTTTTTTTCTATCTACATTTATTTTTGCAGAATTTGATGTCGTTCTGGGGGTCTGGGTCACAAAATATCAGATCCCAATATATTCAAATATTACAGATTTTAACAATCAAAAATTGAAATGAACAACTTAGTTGTATCCACTGAGAAAGTTTTTTTTTCCCCTAAGTTAATTATAGATATCAAGTGATGTACGATGTACATTTGCTAATAATTAATGAAAGGCAGCAGAAGTTTAATCACAATCAAACTCCTAAATAAAAAACAGTAGATTTCCATTAACCTTATCATGGCTTTTCTTTGGGCCAAACTTGTTCCTCAGTATACATTTCACCTTTAATCATTTCACCCCAACCAAGGAAGTAAAGCCACTAAGACAAGGATTTACTGAGTGTGAAAGAAATAGAAAAACATTATTAAAGAAGAACAATAAAAGAGGAATCCAGAAGACAGTAGATAATGATTAACATTGCATTTACATTTTTGAAAATCAAAGTTGGCTGGAAAGCAAGAAGTTAGAAGAGATTTTCACAGGTGAGAAAAGAAACTATAAGCAAAGAACTTATGGTTACATTGAGCTGATTCAAAGATAAAATGATGTGACCTTGTCACCAATCTAGTACTGCACTTAAATTCATAAAGTCTAGGTACCATAGAGAAAAGTTCATCAGGTACCATAGAGAAAAGTTCATCAGGTACCATAGAGAAAAGTTCATCAGGTACCATAGAGAAAAGTTCATCAGGTACCATAGAGAAAAGTTCATCAGGTACCATAGAGAAAAGTTCATCAGGTACCATAGAGAAAAGTTCATCAGGTACCATAGAGAAAAGTTCATCAGGTACCATAGAGAAAAGTTCATCAGGTACCATAGAGAAAAGTTCATCAGGTACCATAGAGAAAAGTTCATCAGGTACCATAGAGAAAAGTTCATCAGGTACCATAGAGAAAAGTTCATCAGGTACCATAGAGAAAAGTTCATCAGGTACCATAGAGAAAAGTTCACACAGAGAAAAGTTCATCAGGTACCATAGAGAAAAGTTCATCAGGTACCATGAAAGTATTTATAGAAAAGCTATAGACAAGCTGCATTATGTCCACTAGAAAGTTGGAAAATGACTGAAGCTGGGATGCCAAGTCAGAACCCATTATATACCATACCTATGAACACTAATAGGTATGTCCCAATCCTCATAAATACATTGGACACTATTGTAAGCGGGAATAGTATGCTGTCTAAGTAGTCCACCACTAGCAGGGGTTTACCTACTTCACGCTACTGGCAAGTATTGTATTTTGTTGTAAAGATTACCATTTCATTTCCAACCTCCATTTTGGTTATTCCTCATTCAGTAACCCTTTCTTGGTTACAGCAGAACCTACAACATTGCAGATTCTTTGGATCTTGAAATTATTCCATATAAACTAATAAGTCTAATGCTGAAGCTCATCACTTAAATTAGTACCAGAAGGCTAATTAATTCTTAGAGACTTCTGAAATTAAGTACTTACTAACCATAGAACTAAGTAAAAAAAAAAAAAAAAAAAATATAGATGATAAGCACTGCTGTCAAATTCTTACTTTAAAAAATCTAATGTGAAAAATGGTAAGGCACTATCACAAACAATTTGAACAGATGTAGTGAAAAAAATAAAAAGCTTTAACATATGTGCAAGGTAAATGGTTTGGACATTAGATGATATCGCATCATTAGATGATAGAAAAGATCTTTATCAATAAAAAGAGAGTTGCATGGTTAAGAATTCCAATCTTGAAATGAAAGATTAAAGCAAAGGCAAAGTACAAAGATGAAAAAGATGAGCCTTAACTGATGAAGAAAAAAAAAAGACCACATGTATAAGGGAAAAGAAAAAGAAAAAACGGTAAACAACAAAATATGGAAATGAAGAGATGCCAAGAGAAATTCTTGGACATTCTTTTGAAATGCCACAAGAATTATTTACTCCAATTATTTACCATTTGGTTACAAAGTTATCGTTTTTTGCAAACATTTGAAAGTAATGAGATAAATATTACTTATTTCACACGCACACACAGACAATATATAGTAAAGGTAACAAATAGGTTTGTATATAATCCAAGTGGATCCTAGTAATATAAAATATTAAAACTGATCCACAAAAAGAGCTCAATGTATTATTACAGAGCAATATAAATAATAAACAATAAAATCCAAAATTACTTCATATGGGGAATAGCCTATTTTGGCAGACAAAGATAATGGTCATCTGTCTTAACCCTGGTGTGGATTGAGTGTGCCAGAAATAGAAATTTAACTGTGAAAGTTAAAATATATATATATCTCAACCTGTCAAAAAACTAATACAGAATTTATCCATTTCAATGTTTCAGCCAGACAAAAGGCACAAGACAGAGGTCAGGGGAAGTTGTAAGGTATTTGTCTTAAAGGAAAGAAGTTTTATAAAATTAAATCCAAATATTAACCTTATGACATTAATTTGAAGTTATATGCAGAATCAAATTAATTTAAAATTAAAAGATGTTAAAAAATAACATCAATATATATATATATAGATAAAAGGATGTAAGGGATTAATGGAAAGAAAGTTGAGATCTTTGAGTAGGGGAAACTTTATAAATTATAATTAATATAATATAAAGAGGTTTTAGAGGTGGGGAATTATAGAAATTAGAATTAGTTATACATTCAACATTTGAAGAGTGAGAGGGGAATGAATATTATGGAAATATAGTAGCTAATTAAGTTAAACCTATATTATGGAAATTTGAATTTGGTTTTATGTCAGCATTTTAACACTAATTCATTCCTCTGATTTAATAGTTGGCTTTGATTATTGTATTTTATTATTCTAATTTTTTCTTCCAAACATAAGTCACACCTATCTCTAAGATTATTAGGAGCACGTGCTGAACCTATAATCTTCCAAACTATCTGTGGGCTCAAACCTTTCACTTATTTTATGAAATTTTGAGAAATTAAATTTTGTGCCACTTTATATTAGTCAAAGTTAAAAGCAGAACTCCTTGTAGAATTTAAATCAATTTTTTTTTTTATTACTGAAAATAAGCACTGAAAGAAAAAAAGAAAATGTAATAAAATTATGACATTAATTATAAATGCTTTTAATTGCTTTTATGAGTAAGATATATTATGGACATTTGGTCTTAACAAAAAATTTTATTCAATGAATAATGAATTTTTACAAGAATTGTTTTCATTTTAATTAGAACAATTTATTAATTTTTAAATTTTTTAAATTTCTGCATTACTTTGTGCTGGTTAGGGATATTGTTATTAAGTAAAAACTGTATGAACTAATCATAAATGGAAAAGCTTACAACAATTCACTGAACATTAATATTTTAGAAAAAATTAAAAAAATTTTTTTGCATGTGTATAAACATGCCAATTATTGTAAATACAGACATCCACACACATTATCAGAAAATAAGAGCGATAACTATAGTAAATTTAAAGCTAAAATTTCTAAAATTCAATAAAACATTAGATTACAGACAATATCTCCTTAAATTATCAAGATTACTGGGTAGTTAAAAAATTATATTAAAAAGGGTCGCACATTATATTCCTCAAGTAAATCTTACAGCTATATCCAATGTAGAAAAACATTAAATAAACTTCCATCTGTCAGTCAAGTTGTCAACAGGTAAAAACCTTAAACAAACAGCTACAGCTGTGTTAAAAATGCATTTCTGTGGTATTTTAAACTAAGTAATATTTATTTAAAATCAGATTAAACTTTAAATCACCTAATCTTCATCAAATAAAGATCCAGAAAAGTATATTTTATTTTTGAAAGATTTTTTAATAAAGAGAATTACATTGAGGAAAGATGGCTAAAATTGGTACTAAAATTGGCAAATGCTAATTATTTAACAAAAAAAAAAAAAAAAAAAAACTCCTTCCAGTCAATTTAAATTAGTTTTGAAATACAACAAAGTATTTTACTTATTGGAAATATTAAATTTAATCTATTAGCTTGAAACTAAAATAAAAGCTTAAAGAAAGATTTTCATTAAAAAATTAATTTTAGACAGGTTTTTTTTTTTTTGTGTGTGTGTGTGTATATATATATATATATATATATATATATATATATATATATATATATATATTATAGTTTTGTTGGATGAGGAGACATGTATTTATTGTGTAAAGAAGTAAACTTCATTTATGCTGAAAATTTATGAGGCTGGGTATTAATTCATTTTGCCAAAAAAGTAAATTTGAGAGCTTGAAATAAAATCCCTAACTTGTATATCAAGTGGAATTGAAAATGTAGCAACGATCAAATATCATCTCTAAATATTCACAAATAGATAAAAACTCAGAAATTTACTTAGTCTTCAAAACTTAAAAACTACCACTGAAATGATTGAAATTATGAGGAGCAGCATTACCATTATTTTGAGAAAAATTTAGGCCAGATTCTTCATCTTTTGAAGAATTTGGCAGATTATTTTTAAGCTATATTACACTGATAATTATTCAGTATGTGTTTTTTTTTTGTTTTTTTTTTTACACACACACACAGATAAATAGATAGTGATGAGGTGTTCTATGGAGGAGGCAAGGTGTATTCAACAAAAAAATAAAAAATTAAAAATTTAAAAAAATTAAAATTGCTTTTTTCACTGCAAATTATTATGTCATATACAAGTATTTTACAAAAAATTAGAGCTCAATTAAGGTTTATAGTTTGTAACCATGCAATGAGATGAGGTAACATAAACCATAGGTTTGTCTGTGAAATATCATTACATTATTGTTACATAATTATAGTGATATCATTAAGGTTTTTGTCAAAAGCATTTTATTTTTGGTGATATATTAATTTAAAATACTCCTTTTTACAGGCTTTATTTTTTAAATGGAAAAAGATCATTCTAAATTTCAGAATTTTGCTATTGCACATCAAAATGACTGGAAGAAAGACAATGGAAAAAGACTGTAACAAAGCGTAAACAAAACAGCTCCAGTTTGTCCAATTTAGGAATCTTATAGATTATTATTATAGTTATTATTTTACTTAAGTGTGTGATATAATTCCTTACGGCTAACCATAAAAGGAAACATTGATCAAAACTTTTAAGTGCATATTGCTGCAAAATTATCAAATGTTGAATATGCCCCACCTCTGCCGAACACATCATATAATATATGTAGGGTGTCCGTAAAGTGTGGACAGATAGGAAATTTCATTAACTATATATATTTTGTTTTTTATTTTTTTACATCCACAGATTAAATGTAGTTTTGTCAAAAGAAGAAATAATTGAACTGGTACTTAATTGGATATGAAAGATGGTCACATCAACAGATAGATGAATTTAATGCACGTCATCCCAGGAAGGTATCTCTTGGTTTTTGTCTATGTTAAGACTTTAGCAATACCTGCCATATTATAAGTGGACACAAAGGTCAACACCAAATGACAACAGTGTTTCTTACTAGAACATTTCAGGCTACCCTGGAAATTGCATGCAAGCATGAAATGGACAGTCACCACTTGGTGTTGAGCTCAATGTCCACTTTTATATTTATATATGCTTTATCCCCAATACTATGCACTTTTATCCAGAAATTAAGCATACATTAAAGCTATATTTACATATATTTTTAGGTGTTTCTATGTATAAGCCTTCTTCAGGCAAATATTGGTATCTGCAGATTCTTAGTGCTCTTAAATAAAACCCCAGAATTATTCCAGATTTTTGTTCTTATATATATATATATATATATATATATATATATATATATATTGCACAGAGTACTGGTGTAAAACAGAGCGATGTAGTATAACAGAGCTATTAAGTATATATTAATAAATATATACATATTATCCCTCACTGGTAGCATGCTAAAGGAACACACACACACACACACATATATATATATATGTGTGTGTGTATAGCATTTTCTCATTGATGCATGTTTCATTAAATAATATAGACAAGTTTTTCGATTTTTTTTTTATATAAATTCTTTTCATATCATCTGATAAGCTTAATAGCATTATCATTAAAAGAAAGAAAGAAAATCACAATATTGATACATATTTTTTAATCCTGTCTAAGCTTTCAGCTTATATATATATATATATATCTCAAAGGAAAAATCTTAACACATCACAAAAAATCCAATAATAAATTTATTTCAGCAGATAAGTTTTCATCCCTGCCTCATCAGACTGGAAATTGCTCTGTATACAATACATTGAGCTCTCTTCATGATCTATCTCTAATATTTTATATTAAAAAGATCTCGTTGGATTATCTATTCCACTTACAGATCGGATATTATATATATAATTTTTTAATTTATGCAGATTTTATTAAAGATTAAAGACTACATTTCTTTCAGCATTTTTTTTTTTTAATAATGTCCTTTTCATACAAGATAATGTTATCAACAGGGTAAAAATAACATTTAAATTTATAAGATTCTAAACACCAAAAAACGTGATTGGGAAAAAATACTCAGTTTTCATAACCCCTTTGCATCTTAATGGCTTTATTGCCTTGCCTGGGATAAAATGATTAAAAAAATAAAAGAAACGTAATATTATGGCAATAAAAACAGACAATCAAAAAATCATGTACAGAAAAATCACAACTACCATAGTATGAAAAAATAGAAACACACAGGCAAGAGAAAAAAAAAAAAAAGAGACGTCATTTATCAGAGAGAAATGAGATAAATAAATTTTGTTCACAGTGATGAAAATAAATTTACTATGCACAGTGATGAAAATAAATTTAATATGCACAGTGATGAAAATAAATTTACTATGCACAGTGATGAAAATAAATTTACTATGCACAGTGATGAAAATAAATTTACTATGCACAGTGATGAAAATAAATTTACTATGCACAGTGATGAAAATAAATGCACAGTGATGAACTATGCACAGTGATGAAAATAAATTTACTATGCACAGTGATGAAAATAAATTTACTATGCACAGTGATGAAAATAAATTTACTATGCACAGTGATGAAAAATGAAGTGAAGGACAGAAAGAAAATACACCCATCTCAATATATTGAGACAAGTATATTTTTTCATAAACAGATCACATTAAGTCCACACAACCAATTCTTCAGGGTTCATAGATTTTTTTTTTTTTTTTTAATAATGATTGTTTCAAGGACTTTCAGATGGTAATCAGAATGGGATCTGCTATGAAGAACTGGTCAGGGTGTCAGCTTGCCTGATGGCAAGTATATCCCTGATGATGTGGGTATCTATATCAAATAAAAATACAATAAGGAAACAAACTGGTTTTGTAATTAAAAGGAATAACATTTTATCAAGTCACCTGCACACTATCAGATCAACTTGGACATTTTCAAAGTTAAAGATCATAAAGACAAGGTTAAGAAATTCACAACCCGAGAAAAGTTTGCACTCATACATGTTGCTATCAATTGAAACAGAATTATTAGATGAATTGGATGCAGAAGCAATTATTGGCAGATACACACAATCATCGAGTGAACACAAATGTTAGCTCTTAATGTATTGGACTGCATGCAATGCTTTACTGCACTTTTGAACTGTCTGTTAATGTGTAAATTGCGCTGTAAACTATTTAAAAATATCAACCTATTGTAAAAAATTCAATTATAACATTCTGTATTTACATTCAGTATTGACCGCTAGTAATATGTACAGTATATATACACTGTAATTATGAATAAATACACTTTTTTTCCACAAAAATCTTAATTGTACCATTTTTTTCCATATGTATTTTTGAAAATTTGATTTATTTGTGAAAATTAAATGATAGCATTGTAGTTGTGGGTGGGCCCCTTTTGTCTCCTTACAACTAATATTTTTAGACCCAGTCTGTCACTGGTGATCTGCAGAGGACTCTAAACATGTCCATCTTGAAGGATTCATCCTTCAGTCTGGACAGATCACAGTCAAGATCTAATTCACTGGACTAGGAAAGTGGTCCTTGAAGTTAGCATGTTTATTATCACACTAAGTATAAACCACATGACAAAAATCATGATGCTTAATCTTGAGAAAAAGATGCCAATCTAGCAAAACAGCTTTTGTCTTTTATTCTGACAGGAAGATGCCAACCTAAGAAACAAATGCAATGTGTTGGCATTAAAAAGCTTTTCTACTTTGTTTTATTCTATATCCTCTTAACACTTTTGTGATGTTGGATGGCTTCACTTGTCACTTTTGCTATGTCAACCAAAAGCTTGTTATCATTTCCAAAAATGCTCGTTATATTCAAGACTTTGTAGACACCAGTACTAGTAGTAACACCTTCGAATAATATCTGCAATAGTAATACTTGTTCAAGTAGTAATTGCCAAATAGTATAATAATCACAAGAGAAACATAATCCATATAGTAGTAGGGTAGAGAGAGTGAACATATAGCAATAGTGGATAGATAAGAAGAGTGATCATATAGTCATCATGCTACTTCCTATTTGTTCACTTCCTTTATGATCACATCATCTACTTAATACTGGAATCACCTGTGTTGCTCACTGGCAATCTAGCTTCAAACCACAGTGTCAGCAATGACATTTAATCTTATACAACAAACATATAATGCTTTTTCTATGTGACTTGTCCATTCAAGACATGGGTGATCATAGCTCTTCAAATGTATTAAAAAAAAAAAAAAAAAAAACTATAATCCTCAAACATCTTTACAGACATTTTATTTATTTATTTTTTAATCAATTCACCCTGTGCAAGGCAATAATACCACTAAGATGCAGGTGGCTACCGGGAGCGAAAGAGAATGAAAAGACTTGAAAGAATCAGCTTGATAAAAACCTTTCTCAGTCCTTTTTAACATGTTACTCTCAGCAAAAATATCAACATCTCTGTTCTATGTTAATGTAGTAATATATATGTATTATATCTGTAGTAATCATTTCACATTCCTTACTGCCAGTCTTTGTCCTTGGAACCACACAACTCATTCAAACAAATATTAGTCTATAATCTTTCTCTTCCCAAAGACAAAATCTGCCAGCTTTTATGTCTTCCTCAGTCAGTTATGCAGATTTTTTCACACTCACCTACAAGCATTTAATTAG
Organism: Acanthosepion pharaonis; assembly: GCA_903632075.3. Classification (NCBI taxonomy): domain Eukaryota; kingdom Metazoa; phylum Mollusca; class Cephalopoda; order Sepiida; family Sepiidae; genus Acanthosepion; species Acanthosepion pharaonis. Next base: position 5,936,392 of record CAHIKZ030001224.1, read on the forward strand.
TCTTAAGGCACTAAATAATTTACATGTCTGTGTATAGTACAGGTGATTTCATGCCTCTTTCATCAGGAAGTAGGCCATGTCCATTACAGTTAAATACAACGCGAATTGTTTTCAATTCTGAAGTTACACAAAATTCAACCTTTTTCAGTTGAAAATAAGAGAGCATAAAGTACAAATGTCTATTTGCAAAATTCACATGCTGAAGTGCAAAATGGTCCATTACAAAAAATTATTACAAATGGTTAAAGTATCCTATTATAATTGTTTTTGTTTCCCACTTTCATTAATTTGCACGACCGTTACGTCCTGCCAATACTTCATAAATAATGAATTATTCCATGAAAAGAGGGAGGAAAAGGCTACTTGGTTTCAGTAAGAAAATGAAAGAAAGCTAGAAGTGGAGAGAGAGAATCAGATTCAGTTGATAAAAACAGATACAACACTTTGATCTTAATCAAAAGTCCAAGAAGTGATTGTGTTTTCTTACTAAACCATACTGTCAGGATATGACAAGGTCAGTTTAATATGGGAAGATCAAGTGTGTGCACCTGGGTCAGGTCCAAAAATAACCCACTGTGCACAACTGTCAGTTGCACTGGCATCAGTATTACTACCAATTCCCCCTCTTTAGTATAACGAGGGAGGTACTGCTGAAGACAGCTGTTTCCTTAAGACTGGGCACCTCTTAATAAGACAGTGACACAACTGAGAGATGAAATGGTTTATCCACCTGAAAGCAGATACTGCACTTTGATCCCAGCCAAAAGATGATGGTAACCATGATAAAATGTGCCATTTTTCAAATGGATAATATCAAATGACATAAATCAAGTAAAGGAATTGCCAAGAATCTAGTTAACATAAATAAAATAAAATCTACTGAATTATTTTTAAATTATTATTAAGAGAAATATTCATAAGACGAGAGTTTAGCTAGAAAGAAGGGAAGACAGAAGTGTTTAACATCTGCTAATACCTCATAAATAACTGACCATTTCATTTTCATTGCATAGAACTACAAAAGACATATGCTACTTGGTTTCAGTGAGAAAATGAATGCAAGAAAGAAAAGAAGATAGAAGTGAAATGAAAAAAGTTGTCAGTTTTAAACCTTTGCATTTGTACCTCATTACTTCTTTAAATAATGACCAGTATTCATATTTTTGCTTGTTATTGTAATATTTTCTTGAAGTTGTTAAGTTCAAATATTTGACAATATGATAGGGGAATTTCTATGGATATTTTATTGTTATAGAACTCACCATGAGCTTATTCAATCATTAACTGAAGAATTGAAATTCACCAGAAAATTAAAAAAAAAAAAAAAAAAACCCTGAAATTTTCCCAGGTCTTTCCAGTCCTATTATAATTATGCTTGTCCCTTCTTTCATTAGTTCACACAACCGTTACACCCTGCCAATATCTCATAAATAATGAACTATTCTGTTTTGATCACATGAAAAGAGGAGAGAAAAAAGACTACTTGGTTTCAATGAGAGAAGGAAAGAAAAAAGTAGAGAGAATCAGATTTAGTTGATAAGAACAGATACTACACTTTGATCTTAGCCAAAAGGCCAAGAAGCAATTGTATTTTCTTGCCGCCCCAGGCTGTCAGGATGTGACATAAGGTCAGTTTAATGAGGGGAGCCCGAGTTGCACTGGCATCAGTATTACTACTGATCTCTACTATTCCTTTTTGATTAAGTAGAAAGAGGGGAAAAGACACTATCTGGTTTCAGTGATCAAATGAAAGAAAGAAAGTAGATAGATAGAGAGAGAGAATCAGATTAAATTGATAAGAACAGATACTACACTTTGATTTTAGCCAAAAGCAAGAGAAGCCATGATGACAATTATAAATGTACCATTTTTCAAACAGAAACTAAGTAAGGCAATTGCCAAAAATCCATTTAGCATAAATAAAATAACATCATCTGCTGAATTATTTTTAAATTATTATTAATAGAAATGTTCCTAAGATGGGGATTTGGCAAGTGAATATTAAATACATTTACAAGTGTTTGTTGAGTATTATTTTAAATAATTCACTTATCACAGTTTCAAAAGAAACTTACAGATCTTGACCCTTGGCTAACATTTTAATATTTCCACACTCGTTGATTTTATTTCACTTCTATTGTAATTCCTACTTGTCACTAGTCTGAGAGCAGAAAAGAAAAAGATTATGCACAAATTTAATCTACTTTCAAATTCAATTAATGAAGAAGTTAAAGTTGAATGCAGAGAAAATTATTCTGTAAAATTTATATCAACTTTTTTGAAAAGGTTACAGAATGCATTTTAAATATAATAAATTTCAAAATCTCCTTTGCTTTTGGTCGAGGCGGGGGGAGCTCTTTCACGGAATCTCCTTCACTCGCTTTCGGTCGGGGCGGGGGAGCCCTTTCACGGAATCTCCTTCACTCGCTTTCGGTCGGGGCGGGGGAGCCCTTTCACGGAATCTCCTTCACTCGCTTTGGTCAAAATACCGGGGATTTTTTCACGGAATCTCCTTCACTCGCTTTTCGGGCGGGGAGCCTTTCACGGAATCTCCTTCACTCGCTTTCGGTCGGGCGGGGAGCATTTTTTCACGGAATCTCCTTCACTACGCTGTCGGGGGCGGGGAGCCCTTTTCACGGAATCTCCTTCACTGCTGGTCGGGCGGGGGAGTTTTTTCACGGAATCTCCTTCACTCGCCGGTCGGGCGGGGAGCCCTTTCACGGAATCTCCTTCACTCGCTTTGGTCGGGGCGGGGAGCCTTTTCACGGAATCTCCTTCACTGCTGGTCGGTATGGGGAGCCTTTCACGGAATCTCCTTCACTCGCTGGTCGGGGCGGGGATTTTTTTTCACGGAATCTCCTTCACTCGCTGGGTCACAGGGGGGAGCCCTTTCACGGAATCTCCTTCACTCGCTTTCGGTCGGGGCGGGGGAGCCCTTTCACGGAATCTCCTTCACTCGCTTTCGGTTGAGGCGGGGGGAGCTCTTTCACGGAATCTCCTTCACTTTCAGTAGAGAGAAGGTCTTTCCCAGAATCTTCTTCACTTTTGGAAGAAAGAGGGCTAAGAGAATTTCACACACACAGAGGACATATTGAAGGTGATAGAGGCAGAGGGAAGCAATGAGTAACCTACCTAACAAGAAAAAATACTGCAGAACAGTGAGAGAAATACTAAAAATATTAACATTGCTAAGAGCTGCAAAGAATAGGAAATTGTGAAGAGCCATTATCACCTGCTTCTTGAAGAAACATCACATAAAAGATACAGCATATTTTTCCCTTCTTGATATAATGTTGAGTTTTAAGGAATTCTCTAAAAATGACAAACTTAGTAAAAATTCAAACAATTCTAAGAAGTAGTGCTTTAAGACATTCATTTATGAACTTATCTCCAATGTTTTACCCAAATTGTCCAACTTATCTTGAGTTATCATACAGAGTAGAAGTATAGCAAAAAAAATGCTTTACTTATGCTGTATATACATGTAAATAAAAAATAAAAAAAATATAAATGTTAACTTTTTCTTTTTTTAAATTACAACTCTTTCAAGTGGAAGTTCTGTCACTGGAGGTTCTCTTTCATTGACCTACAAGTTTAAGGTCAACTAATGTTCTTGATAATACTCCCAAAAATAAAAATAAAAAAAACAAACTCAGAAACAGAAATAAAAAACAGGGAGGGGAAAAAATAGATGCCATCTGGTTTTAGTTTTCCAAAAATCTTTTATCATTAATGGATTGGTTTATATTTCTTCAGTATCTAAGTATAGCCCACATGGCTACAAAAAAAAAAAAAGATACAGGCATATTTTACACATGCCATTCTCAGACAACATACCTGAATCTTTGAATCAATCTTCACTCAATATAAAAAAAAAAAAAAAGTTTACAAAATGAGAAAAGAAGAAAATGTAAATCAATATAGTAATCCTGACAAAAATATCAGTCTGAAACATAACACCTAAGTGGAATACACAATATTTCTAAGTTCTATTAAATAAATATTAAACTCTGTAAGGATAGCTTTACTGAGTGTATAAGGGAGGTTACTGAGGATGGCCTTGAATAAATAACCAAACTGATAAGTGTTTTTCTAATGTCAAATAAAAATTTATCAAAAGTTGAGATTGTTAATTTCTTGGTGTTTGTCAAACTTAATCATTCTATTTTCAAAGTTCACCAGCCAAGACAATGACCGAGGAAAATAGGGAAGATTAATGAAACAAATTTTTAACTAGTGATATTATTCCAACTTTGAATATCATAAAATCTATTTTTATTTATATCTGTGACTCGAATCTTAAAAAAAAATAAACAGAATAAGGACAATCTACCCAAACTGTCCCAAAAATTAAAGGGTTCAGTTCAAAATTCCTTGGCAGTTACCCAGATCAGTTGGTCAGGCAAGACCAAATTTAATGACTTCAATCAAAATTCTTCCTCTCATAAAATCTGTAAGTATTTCCATATCTGAACAGTTTCATATCCAAATGTAAACAAAAAGAATTTTTGAATGGATTTTTTTATTAATCCAACAGACTTTTATCAATTTAAACCTTATTTTTAGTGGATACTCGTATTTGAGTAGATGCTCCGTGTATTTATTAAAAAGTATATTTATTTATTTTTGTCTACCGACTTGAATGTTCAAGAAATCTTATTAAAAAAAAATTTTCACTCTCCAGCAGAATTTGAACCTGCATCCCTCAAGGTGGAGGAAGCTACTGTTAAGCCCATCACGCCTTAACCAACTTGGCCATGAAGAGTTTGACCAACTGCTCTTCATGGCCAAGTCGGCTAAGGCATACCAGGCTTAAGAGTAGCTTCCTCTTATTCCAATCAACAAACACCTAATGAAAAGCACAATGGCCAAAACGTTATGATAACTACAACAAAGGATGAGGATAATAGTCTGCATGCAAATAATGTAAATAAAAAAGAAGTTATCCACAGATCTCAAAGAACAACATTGAGAGAATACCAAGCCAAGTCTTTTCAAGTATTTCTCAGAATAATGGGAATCCCATGGCAGTGTCCATTTCCTCTCCAAGAAGAGCTGTATGGGTTTACACAAAATCATGCACAACGAGTAATGCTTGACTTGATTTACCAGCAGAGGTAGGTACATGCCTTTCTCAAAGGCCATTATAAAGTGAATGTGAACCCAGCTTAGCAATTGTATTTTTTATGCTGTTAACCTTTAGGTCAACTCAGCCCCTCCACCACCCTGGGTCACGCGATTTATCTGCTTTATGGCTTTTGAAAACTTCCTATATCAAGAATCAATTGCCATATATGATATCCACTTGGACAATCATCTCTCTTGATTCATGACTAGGCAGGTTTCTGCAGTAGAATGTTTGCCAACCAAGGCTATGGAAACCAGCCTGCCCTACTAATTACCCATATCTTGGGGGGGGGAGAGAAGAGATGGATTCATACCTTTTCCAAAGATATTAGCACATAAGTGAATGTAATGAACTCAACTGGAATTCAAACAAGGTTCTCTGATTTCTAATTTTGAGCTCTTATCCATTACACCATACCACACATCCTACCTCTAGTGTAAAGGTATACAATTTCATCCTTGTATAAGGTCCGGGAGCCACTCAAGGTAGAGGGTTAAAGAGTAAAAGGAATAGTTTATGCAGATATGTGGGGAAGATAATGGTTAACTGTAGATTTGAACTGGTTAAGATGAAGTCACAATAGAACAGCGAGAGGCTTACATTTCGTCTATAATAGGGGGGTTGCAGGGCAGAAAATAATTTGTCACCCACAAGAATGCAGGGACGCTTTTGGTCTCTGTTGAGACTGGAAAAGCTTGATCTGGCTCATGTAAAGGTAAAGGATAACACAAGATTTTAAGTTTCAAGATGATCTGATGACACATGTCTCAAAATTTGGTTGCTACACTATTAGGCTTTGGAAAGCACTGCAAAAGTTATTTCAAGAGAGCTTTGCCTTAATCTATCCTCACTACTCCAACAAGTTAAAAATAACAATTTCAGACTATTATTTTTTAGTGGCAGTGCATTTTAGCTCAGACCTGCTGAGGCTGATCTTTAAGGTCAGATGGTAGACAAAATAGGGATGTTGATTTTGATTGGCTGAGCCGAATGTGGGAATGTTAGAGAGATAGAAAGTAATTTCAGAGAGTTAAGAACTTATACACCGACGAATGTAGACATGTTATTTTTGTGTATGGAAACTACTCCCCAGGGGGGCGGGATAGCAACCTCATTGGCTAGTCAGAAGATATACCCATCGATGTGTTTAATAAAACAGATAAATTTAAAATCTTTTTGTTGAAGTTCTCCAAACAAAACAACAAGCAATCACCCGGCTGAGAGAAGAAAAAGAGGAAGAAAACTTTATTATGATCACCTTGAGACCGTCAACCAAGAGAGCCCCAGAATGAGGGGGCTATGCAACATTTTGCTTATTTGGCACAATGGCCAAGACCTCTCCAGAAGAGAAGGAGAGCATGAAACAAATATGCCTCTGCTGCCTACAGATATTTTGATTAATTTTAGTGATTTTTTTTTTTTTATCCTGCTGCTTATTAATTAAATGATGCATTAAAACACCTACATAAAGTGTTCATCTTTCTTTTGCAAATATTGGGATGTATGTATTAGGTGATTTGTGTTTCTGACCTTTGACATATTCTGCTTACATAGCCATCATCACATTGATATCAGAATTTATTAATTACAATATACAAATTACAATATTACAATTAACTAATATGATAGGTAGGCAAAACATCCTTACGGATCAGTCTCAACATAGGTCAGGCACCAAAAACAATTTGTGAATTAGCAGAAAAATATCAGCTTCTTACACCAATTGAAACCTTGCACTCATCTCACTACTATTCTATTAAGGGTTTAAAAATACATATAGATATATACAAAAATATATACAACAAAGTGGGAAGAAGAGCAAAGAAAAGAAATATGATTTATATGGCTGAGGAGGCAGGGTAAAGTAAAAGACTGTGTCTCAGATTGAGGAATTGGAGAGCTGAGTTTAGATTCCAGTCGAATTCATTAGATTTAGTTATGTGCTAATACCCTTAGGAAAGGTATGAATCCATCACTTCTCCCTACAGATATGCATAAATAGCACACAGACTAGGTTCTATAGCCTTCAGTGGCAACAGGTCTAGGAGAAGGAAAACTGAATTCAAAACTGTATGTAGTCCTGGCGAAGCACATACTATGCAGCTAAAGTAATGATCATTCACATTGACTCAAGGATATAGACTACAGTCAACTCCTTAACAGACTGGGTTCTATAGCCTTGGACAGCAACCAGTCGAGGAGAAGGGAAAAATTATAACTTTATATAGCCCTGGCAAAGTACATACTATGCAGATAAGAAAAGGATTGTTCACATTGACTTGATATGACTGATTCTCTAGTTGTATTTTTTATGCAATAATATTTTTTTTTTTTTGTTGTATTTTCCAATCCACCATTTTACAGTAAATATTTTTCTTTACTTTTCACTTCCTCCCCTTTTGTTTTAATATATTTTTGTATATATTTATATACTTTTAAAATGTCTAATTTTGAAGCCAGAAAAGAAAATTTATTACTTGAAGAAAAAAGAAAAAAAAAAAAAAAAAAAAAAGTGAGTGGGTGGGTGTTTCATGTAAGGGTTTTATCTGAACAATGGGGTTCATGGCATCTTACAGACTCTTTCATTTTGAGAATGAAGAAATGAACAATTCCGTTTTCTCATGTTAGATGTTACCTGGTGTATATTACAAGATATTTCAGACTTTATGCACCCAACTTAGCTAAAGGTTATCCAAGTTTTAAAGTCCAATTGACTTGTACATGGTTTGACTGATAAATTCTTGACATTTAAATACCTTTGTATTGGGATCAGTCATAACTAATTTAGTATAGAAGATAAGGAAGTTACCAGATACATTGCACTAGGGGTACTTTTGTCTAGCATTGTAAGATGTTACAAAACCAAAATGCTGACCTGAAAACTTAAGTCATGTTCTTAAATATCCTTGTCAGATCTAGACTCATGTGGATGTCATGCATAACATCCAACCTGTTCAGAAATGTCTAAACCATCATCTGGACATAATTGTTTTATTACACCAATGGTTAAAAAGGTCTTCAAATGAATCAATCATATAAATCTTACAGATAATCCTTTATTAGACCTAGAAAAATATTTGTTTTTATAAAATAAGCATGCAAAAAAAATCCTAGTTACTTAAAATTAAAATAGAGAAGAGCCTCGAATTTCGTATAGCTCAGGGCTTCAATAGGTGAGAGTCCAGCTTGGTGTCAGATCAGTGAACTTCAGAAAACTAATTTCGTGAAAAATTGTTTTAAGAGGAAGATTTTGTAAATTTCAACAGTAGCACTCACCATTTGCTCAAGGAATTTTGAAGGTCTCCAGTATAGAAATGGTTAATTTTACCATTAAAATAAATTCAAAAGACACTTTTTTTTCTTCATATGATTCTAGTCAAGAAATTTTTATTGCCAATAAAAAGAATCATTAACATTCCAACATTTTGATGACACATCGGCTGCTGTGAATGGACTTAGACATTTTTACAAAACTTACATTACCTACTGTTGATGTAGATTTGTTTTCAATACACTGAAATGTTAATCCTAGCATCTGTGTTATAAACTAGTGCTTAAGGCTATTTGTAAATGGGTAGAATACAACATAACTTGTTTTGTGACAGATTTTTATCATGTTGGGGGAGGGAGTCATTTACCATAGTTATTATAGCAGTATATCCAATCAAGACAAAAAAAAAAAAACCAACATCCTATAATTTTGAAAATGGGGCAGCACAGCCAGGCAACAATATTGAAATTTGACAGTGAAACTTAATTTCTCTTTTATGCCTTTGATTTTACTAACACATCATTTCAGCCTTCTTCAAATGTACTGGCCATAAGGAAAAAGAGGAGGTCTTCTGAACTTTCTGAACTAAATGCAAATATTTCTTTCTGGTTGTTAGGTCATGATCAAAATAAATTGAGCATTTAACCCATCAAAATATACACCAGCTTTGTTCACCTATGGTTCAATAAAAAAATTTTCTAGTAGATATAATATATGATATATTTTCTATAGATATAATTGGATATAACAAAGATTGAACAAAGATTACAATAGATATAACATTATTTTTTACTTAGAACAAGTAATACATAACTTACAAATAACAAACAAAACAGATAATATGAATACCTAGATCTTGAAATAAAGCAAAAATGTTTAATGCAACTTGTTCCAGTAGGTGAGATTAGCATAAATTGGAAATAAGTTTTTGTAACACATTTCATCTATTAGGACTTCATTGGACTGGGCTTAATGATGTTGCCATGACTACATATGCACATAAACGAGAGATGTTGGTAGTTTCAAAATTCTCAAAAGAATATATTTTGAAAAATAAAATTAAGAAAGTGTTCTTTCAGAAAATATTCTTTCAAAAATTTTGAAACTACCAGCATTTCTTGCTCATGCACATATGTAGTTGTGGCAACATCAACAAGCCCAGTCTGACGAAGTCCTAACATATGAAACGTGTCACAAAAAACCTTTTTCTCAATACTGTTTCTTGATATATAAAATTATATATAGTTATTTCATGTCATTTTTATATATATATATATATATATATATATATATATATAAATTTAAATAGAAAACAGACAACCTTAAGAGACCATTTTTTTTTCACCCTTGGAAGTGTGGCCTGATGAACCAGGTAAAAACCACATACCTGGGGACATAAATTATAACCAATGGACCCTTAAGGTTGTCTGTTTTCTATTTAAATTGAATTAATAATTGCTCTGATTTGACAGAGTGCCCTGGATTAAATCCTCTTTGGGATTATCCATATGGATTACCAAAATTTTCATTACTGAGATTACATTATATATATATATATATATATATATATATAATAAATCAAATTTCTCCATTTATGAACGTTTATATCTCAAAAAAACAACAGGAAATTAAGGAATTTTTCAAATAGAAAAAAACAAAAATACTGAAAAAAAAAAATAAATTTTAAAAAAAAAACAACAACAAAAAACCATTGCATCCCTATAAGGCACGCCAGGTTTAAAATGACGGTTCCATATAGGATGCAGGTTCAAATCCTGCCAAAGGACAATTTATTTAATATTTTCTATGAAAATTTTTCGGACATTCAGGCCGGTAAATGTTATTTAATACTGTTTATTATAAACAGAGCATTTATTTAAATACTTGTATCTATAAAAAGAACATTAAACATAAAAATGTCTAATATATATATATATATATATATATATATACACACACACACACGTGTACGTATGCATGTATGCATATCTAAACAGTTACAACTATTTACTCACAAATGAAAACAAGTTAAAATGATCTTGATTTAAACATTTGTTTACATATCTTTTTTATTCCCCCAAAAAAGAAGACCTGTCAGCTGTTTAGGAAGAAGGAGACACCATCAGCTTCAAATTAAAAGGCTATTTAAATTTATGTCTTTGTACTGACATTTCTCCTGCTATCCAATAATCATGCATTCCTATGAAGCATTTCCTATAATGAAATCTCATAAAACAAAGAAATAATCCCAAACAAATTCTTTACTTTCATGGAAATTGCTCAGAGGAACTGCATTCGCTGGTTCCCAAACTTCATGAGTTCAAGCGCCCTACGAGGCTGGCAATCCCGCTCTCACCCCTTCACTGTCGAAACTCATAAATGTAGCCGTCTCTTCTACTCTAATAGCTTCATGTCTCGCACCTCTCGCCTGTGGGGAACTCTTCCATTCTCCTGTTTCCCTGAGAGTTATAATCTCCAGCTATTCAAGTGTAATGTCAATCGACATCTCCAGTTGCCTTAATCTATCTACTACCCTCATCCTTTCTTCTATCACTCCTATCTGATCTTCCTATTTTCTGTAACCCCTTGCGTCCTAGTGGCTCCCCACCTTGCTTGGGGTGAAATGCTTAAAAAAAAAAAAAAAAAAAAAAAATCCCCAAATCTTGCATGAAAATTCTCACTAGGATTGACAGTGTTGCATCCATTGTAGAAAAGTATGTGTTTAATTTTGAAAAGGGCACAATAGGTTTAAAAGCAAGCTTTCAAGATGTTTTGAGTACCTACAATGACCAGTATAAAATTCAGCTGATGATGAACTTCAAATTTTGACATCAAGGCAGGCACAAGGTTATTTTCAAGGTTTGGGAATACCTGAAAACATTTCCTTCATGTTAACTGCTCCTTTGCTTTTTGAATAATTTGACACAGGAGAGAACTCAACTAATGTTAAATTAAAGTAGTGCAAAACAAACTTCATATTTGCATGCATAAATAGTGTGTGTGTATATATATATATATATATATATATATATATATATATATATATATATATATATATATAAAAACAAAAACTATTTGTATGTCAAGGACAATTTTAGGAAAAAGGAAAAAATTTTTTTTGTGACCCAGTTTGTCCTTTAAATCTAATGAAGTTCTAAAGAATGAAATACTTTATGCAAAACTTTTTACAGTTTCCCAGATTTTTACACATGCACACACTTTTTAGTCATTCCATTGTATTTGTTAAATAGCCTCTTCCAAGTTGTTTTTAAGCTAGAAGCTTGGAAATTCCTGAGTTTCAGAATTCCTTTTTTGATCATTTGGACAGTTTTATTGGTTGCTGGGAAGGGGATGTGTGTGTTGAGTGTATGTTATCTTTTAGTTCTTTGGGAGTGAGCATGATGTGTGTATGTGTATATATCAGTATGAGTGTGTGTATAAGTGTGAGACCTCAACACTCCTGCAAGCATGTGTCACATATATACATATACACACACACATATATATATATATATATATATATATATATATATATATATGTGTGTGTGTGTGTATGTATGTATGTGTACACACACACATATATATATATATATATATATAGGTCATTGCAAAAAAAAACTATGCTTTATTCAATGAGTAAATATCTAAGTCTTGTGTAAATTTGTCCCACCCAATAACTAATGCAGTCACTTTTTATAGATTATTGAATGAGATGAAATGTTTATTTTCTTCTTTCTTTTTTTCCCCTGTCTCAGAAAACTGAGCTGGCTGTTGGTCGTCAGCAACTGGTATCACTTACAAACCTCTCCCTAGCATAAAGAGACAGGGATATGTCGTTTTGTTTTACAAATACACACCAAATTATATTGCATTATATCAGGTGGTAGAAACACCTGACAACTCAAGAATTCAAATTATTACATATTCTTAATACATAGCAATCATTGTGATGCTAAGTAGAACACCTGTGAAGATCAAAATCACCAGATGGACAAATTAGAATGGTCATTATGAAGTTGACTGTTGTACAAAGCCAAGTAATTACTCAAAATGACCTAACATGGGGGATAAGACAAAAATAAAATTAGTACAGAGTTAAATCAATCAAAAAACTTTGGGTAATTTCTACTTAAGAAAAATTGTTTACAATGGGGCTTTGGGATCGAGGTCATTGCATCTTTCTTCCTTATGCCATTTGACAGTTGTTTAAACTTGGTGTAATGAGAGAGAGAGAGAGCAATGAAAGAAATGTTTATTCTTCCATCTGCATTTCCCCCATTATGGACATTATTATATCCATGATATAATATTTCATGGATGGAATGGCTGAAAGAAAAAGAATGTCAAACATGCTTTGTTCTCAGAGAGACTTCTATACTACTAAGATATACACAAAACAAAGATATATGTATGTGTGTGTGCCCCACGTGGAAAATAATATATATCACATCTACAAAGCAAGGCAGAGTGTAAGGAGAAACAAAAAGGAATATAATAATGAGATACACCTGTACCTGGAGGAGCCATTTTTAAGACTCCAGATTTATCTATGTCCCAGGTGAGGGCTTGTCCATGAACAAGAAACAGCAAATCTTGGGTTTTTCCAAATTGAGGACTGCAAGCTGGAGTTTCATGGAGATATATTTCCAAAGGAAAAAAGCACCATGGAGTCGTAAAACTGCTAGAAAGGCAGATTTAGCCTCTGCCAGGGTCATGGGAAGCCTAAGGTAAAGAAAGGGACCTTACCATTTGGTTGCTGTAAACTAACTAAAATTGACTGATGCTTTCATCACTATATGGAGTGATGTCATTCATGTGCATGCATAGTCATGGCAACATCGTCAAACCCAGTCCAATGAAGTCCTAACAAATGAAATGTGCCACAAAACCTTTTTCCCAATTCGTCATGCTATTTTCTCCCTCTCTCTCTCATATATATATATATATATATATATATATATATATATATATATAAGCACTTACTGGAATAAGTTGCATTTTTGCCTTATTTCAAGACTTAGGTTTACATATTTTCTGTATTGTTTGTTATCCATTTGTAAATTATGTATTACTTGTTCTAAGTAAGAGATAATGTTATATCTGTTGTAATCTTTGTTCAATCCTTGTTATATCTAATGTTATATTCTATTAGGAAATAATTTATTGACCCATGTGACTTATCTCCACCAAAGGGAGATAAGCACCTTCTATATCCTTACATTGGGTAAAACAAAGCTTTAAATGTTGTTTTTCAAAGTAGGCAATTTTCATACAACTTTGAAGAACACTGAAACATGATCTGCTTGTTATGCATTCATAACCCATGTAAATAAAGTAATTTTTTATAAAATGTACTATCAACCTTGGAGAAAGTAAATAACCCATCAACTTAATTTACAAATTGGAAATCAAATTTCTTTGAAAAATAGATTGAATAAATTCTGTAAATTACATTCCCAAAAGAAAGTCAAGAAAATTAGCAAGTTGAAAATTTTCTTGGAATGCCAAGAATTTCTAAGTTTGTGACTTAATTTCTTTTATGTTCTTAAACTGGTTAAAAGTAGTAGTAGTAGTGCAACAAAAGAGATGAGTGAGGAGGGGTTTCAGGGCCAAAGTTATTCAAATTTGTGTGTTGCAACACTGTTGCAATTTGCTAAGTGTTCTTTAATTATTAGTTAATTTTTCATCAAATTTTTTTATAAACAATTTGAATTATTAATTTTTATTTTAAAAATGTTTCATCAATAGGTTTGGAAAAGTTAAGTCTTGATTCAATGATACTTGTTGGGTTTGTCCAAATCAAGCAGTCAAAATCAATAATACCTAAGAAAAATATTACTAAGTAACAAATGTTTTTTTTCTAAGTATATCCATCTGCTAAGATGGCTAGCTAATCCTGGTTACAGGCACTTGCTCAGGTATCACCCATAATATCAAGATGTGATTTATACTGCAAATATGCTGAGTAAAACTTAGAGATTCTGGGAAAGAATGCGTGACCTGGAATGATCAATAGTTGAACAATGCTTGATCCCTTGAATAGAAAGAGTTGTAACTTAATATTAGCACAACCATCACTGGCTAAAAAATAGTTCCATCTACCCAATTTCACTCACAAGACTTAGGTTAACCTCTGGTATGGTTTTCAGGCACTTTCCTAAGGTGTCGCAAGCTGGGATTGTGTCCCCAGGCTAATATCAAGAGGTCTCCTTGATAAATTGATCAAGATGAGATTTGAACTCTGTTCTTACAGTTGGATTGCTAAATGTCCTAATCATTCAGCCATATATCCACTACAAAAATATTATTTCTAAACTTATTAACTTTTCAAACTATAAGCATTTTTTCATGCTGCAAAAGTTATAAAACTGGTTATAGAAAAAAAAAAAAAAATTAAAATTTTTTTTTTGTTATAATGAATTATTACAACAGTCAATTTTAAACATTGTTCATTTAATTGTGAAACAGTATAAAATTCATGCAGTTTTGCAAATATTTGAAGTTATATGTTTAAAATACCATTTGTTTTTCCTTTTCAGAATCTTCAAAACTTTTTTCTTAAAACAAAAAAAAAAAAACAAAAAAAAAACAACATTGCATTATACTAATTATTCATCTTAAATGAAGAATTTACAGATATATACTATTATTAATTTATTTTGAAAATTTATCACCTGTCTCTTTAATATTAACTATTTTTCAGAAATAATGTTAAAATTTGCCACTCCAAAAGAGAAAAAAAATTTTTATTGAATCATTTTTGTACTTTCAAGAAAAGTCTGTTCTTTAATAAACACACATAAAACCACTGATGGAACGAATGGACAACTTGCCAAAACCTAAAATCCTTATCCTGATGGAGTCTTAAACAAAAACAACAATACTGAAAAAAGATTAAGCAGAAGGTCCTAAACGCAAATCTAAATACAGTAGTACGTTGACATGAGTGTCACAACTAACAAGTTTTTCGTCTCTGAGCCAATTTTTTGCTTTGAGTTGAGAGTTAAAATTTGGGTTATGAGCTAGCCGATACCTATTATTCAACTTATTACTACCTACTATATCTTCATAAGTTTTCTTCTGCTGACTAAAAGGCATCCAATATTTTCAACTGATACCTATTATTCAACTTATTACTACCTACCACAAAATGCCACAATGAATGCTGCAACATCCGCCCAGCAGCCAGTGTCTCACTTTAAGCAGTTAGCTCACAATAGAAGTATCAGTGTTGTGCTAGTTGTTTGTGCTTGCATTTATTTTGCAATACTTTGTTTTTTCCAACCCTGGGTCCAAAGAAAGTGAGTGCGACGGACAGTGCTGAAAAGAAGCAGCAAAAGACCTGCATTGAATTAAAGAAAGAAATTATTTAAAAAATATGTCCAAGGTGTGCGTGTCATTGACTTGGCAAAGCAGTATGAGTGTAGCACTTCTATGATCTGCACCATACTGAAGCAGAAGGATTTGATAAAGGCTACATTGCCAGTTAAGGAGGCTATAATCTGCAAGAAGGCACAAGCTATTTACACTGATTTGCTGCAGAAGACTCCAAGCACTTTGATTAGGGAGGCATCAGGTGAGCCGTTTAAAGCCAGTTGGAGCCGATTCAAGAATTTTAAAAAGAGAACCAGCATTCACTTCCTTGTCAGGCATGGTGAGGCAGTGAGCGTAGCTAAAAGGCATCTGACTTTATTCAAAAGAAACACCTAGAAAAAGTTGCAACTGTGCATACAACATCACTATTTAATGACATTTGCCTAACTCTTTTCAGAAACATTCTGAAAGGGAAAATGAAACAGACCTCATTGGAAAGGTCTTTATCAAAAAAAAAAACCCTGCAGATTAAAGTGAGGGAAGCATGGTGAAAAGAGCGAAAATCAGCAAATTAGATTCAGTTATTCAGTTCAGCCTTTTTCATCCACCTCCATCAGCATCTTGAAGTCGTCTGATCTCCAAGGTAAATGCAGTACTTTATCATACTTATTATAAAACCCAGGTTGTGTGTGTGTGTGTGTGTGTGTGTGTGTGTGTGTCTGTATGTTTATATATTGGATTAGATTTCTTACATTTTTCAACCGATTTCAACAAAACTCCACAGAACTATATAAAATTACCTTGCGGTGGTTCTGACAGTGCCAAAAATTGGAAAAACAATTGTTTTTGCATGAAATCAATTTGAAAACACAATTAAGAGGCATCGCAAGAATGAAAGGCAGACAATTCATATCAAGTTATACTTAAAACCCAGGTTGTGTGTGTGTGTGTTCATTTATATATGGGATCAGATTTCCTTCATTTTTCAACCGATTTCAACAAAACTTCACTTTTTTTTTGGCAGGTAGTGTTTCTTATTGTCTTGCACACTTTTTTCTTTATTTTTACATTCAGAATGCTTTAAAAATTCCATTTAAAAGACAATTGTTTATAATAAAATTCTATTCAATCAGTAGACTCATAACAATTGAAAACAATGTTTTTGTTCGAGTTTGGGCTTGACCAATTCGTAAAAAAACTGATTAAGACATGCATATCCATCAACCTTAAACAATAATCTTTGTCAATTTTATTTTTCAGTCTTTATGATGGTCAATACTTGATCTATCTCTTACTGTTACATCCCTGGGCAATGCCGGGCTCTACTGCTAGTACTTAATGAAACCAGTTTATTGCTGTGCATTCTATTGTATTATGTTTTCATGCAATATTTGTTATTTATAAGTACATTTTTCTTATTTAAAAAAACATGCAACAAAAAAAATGCAGTGTTTTTTTTGGGTCCGGAAGAGATTAATGGCATTTTAATTGATTTCAATGGGAAAAATTGATTTGACATACAAGTAATTTGAGTTACAAATTGCCATGAAAAAAATTTGACTCATAAGCCAAGGTACCACTGTACTTAGTAAGAATATGAGCAAAAATCACTTTAATTGATATGAAAGAATGGCCTGAGTTATAACCAGAGTTTCCTGCTCATGTGTTCAAGTCATCTGAAGAGGAGTGTGAAACTTGGGTTATGACTAGAGCCATCCTTTCATAGGTGTGTGTGTGTGTTATTTTATGACCAAAATTTATTTCACCAAACAATTGCTATAGTTTGACATTTTCTTGAAATAAAACATAAAAATGTACACATTTGTTTGTTCTTTTATAAAAATCTTTCTGTAAAAAAAAAAAAAATCTATGCAAATATCAATGACAAAATCACAGATTCAAACAGTCCCAATAAATCATCAACATCAGGGATCAATTTTACACTGTATTGCTATTATGAAAAGGATTCCCTTCTGAACTGATAACTAATTAATAGGGGTCGTAACACCTGTTAGTGTCCCAGCTATGAGCAAATAGTGACCCCCCACCACCACCAAACAAAATGTATAAAAATACATTTTTACAATACCAGGAATATAAAAAATGACCAATGACACAATTTTTGTAGTTAAAATGACCAATGATACATATTATCTGAAGTTGAAGGCATACAATTGCATTCAAAATATATTTAGTTGAAGATAAAATTATGTTCAAATTATTTAAGATTTTGGCATTAAATAACCAATAGAGTTTGACAAGCCACTGAACAAATTCAACCAATTAATCAGTAATTTTTCAATTCTGACCAGTGTCATGGCCTAAGAAAGTCTAAAGAATGCTAATCTAAAAGATTTTGTATGAGTCGACCATTCTATTTAAAAAGTGCATAAAAGTCATGCAAAAGTATTAAAGCATGAAAAAAAAAAAAAGAGAAAAATTTGTTTTACTGATGCTCTTGCAACTGAAATACACTACAAAACCTGATAAAATTGTTCCTTCCAAACTTGTTTATTCTCAAGGATGATCACAAGATATTTTTAAAGCTTTTGATGAGGTGTGGCATAGAGAGGGTTGCTGCACAGGCTTTCAAGCTATAGAATCACTGGAAGAGTCTTCTCAGTTATCAAGTCCTTCTTAATGATTTGGTCCCTGTAGGTAGTTGTTCACAGCCAGTTTTCTGAGGTTCAAGTGATCAACACAGGCATATCCCCAAGACCTGCTTCTTGGTTCAAACCATCTTCTACTTTACATAAATGATGTGCCTGATCTCATCATTTGTGAATATCTCTGCTAATGATACAATGGTATATGGGTGCACCTTTGAAACTCTAGGGGACCAGAGTCTGACAGCTGATCTCTCCTCTGACCTAGCTTTAAATAGTTCAGTGGGTGGAGAGGGGAGTGTCTGGTCACATTTGAAAACCAAATGTGATATTATATCATTACTGAGAAGACTGTATTTTCACCTATCATGATGAAACAGGTGCTCTTGCAGGGAGGCCCAATGCTTTGAGTGCCTATTGGGACCCAGACCTCCAGTGGAACTTATACATATTATCTATCATTAAAGATATTGGAAAAATGTTTGGTTCCCTGTACCACTCCAGTAAGTACCTGACTCCTGCTAAAAATGGAGTGCTGCTGCCATATATGGATAGGAGCTGTCAGGTTTTTAGTTTCCAGTCTAGATAAAGTCCCAAACTATCTCCACATCCTTGTGGGTGATGAATTATTTTCTACCGTAAAACCCCTTTCCCACAGACAAAATGTCACAAGCCTCTCACTATTCTATCACTACTTTCATGGATAGTGTTCAAATAAATTACATTCTTTAGTTCCACCATTTCTAACCTTCATGGTTAAGACCTGCCAGCCATACACATTGTACCAAACCACCCACATTTGATGCATATTCCGTTGGTTTCACTCAAACAGCTTCTTACAAACTGTTGCTTTGTAGAGAAGATTCCCAAGAGGATATTTCCCTGTTCACTACAATCTTAACCTGTTCAAGTCTAGAGTTAACCGTTATCTTCCCCACTTATCTCCATAAATTGTACCTCTTAATGATCTCTTGGGACTTTAAAACAGTAACCATTATAAGAAAAATAAAAAAAATTCTACATTCTGACTTTCCTACCTCCCTAGCCCTGTATCAAGAATGATTTCTGTGTTTGCAAGAAAACCAAAGAACAATGTTTGTCTGAAAAACTAGGAAAAAAAATTCAGTCTTGTGAAATATTTTTCAAAACCTCCTCCACCAATGATCACTGATTATCTGTCATACAAAGATTATGTAAGTCATACAAAGAATTATTAATATTTTCTTATATTGCACTAGAAGGGGCAGCAGACAATAACATGGAAAATGTAGTTGGTAATCCCAATGCAAATTCCAACTGGGACAGATTGTGTTCACTTTTGACTATTGCCCTTGGGAAAGGGCATGACTACCTCTTCTCACTTCCCTGAACTGGAGGTAAAACTGGATACTCTATCCTTGATTGGCAACTAGTCGAGGAGAAGGACAACTTAATTTAGACCTGTGAAGGCAACAGGAAACCACTCTCCAATCTTCCTCTAAGATAATCATGGATGTTTAGATATTAAAAGGAAAGGAACCTGTGAAGAAACTTGAAGGTCAGACAAACAAATACATACATGTGTGTGTGTGTGTATATATATATATATATATATATATATATATATATATATAACTTCAAGTAGAAAACTAACAGGTTGATCTATTTTATTCATTTTTATCAGGCTTTTAGAATGACATTGATTAAATCAAACGCCTTTCTCTGCTAGTCAAGAAACGATCATGATTTATTTAAAGGATTACAATCTCTTTCAAAGATAAGGGGACATTATAATATAGAAAAATATCTCTTCCTTACGGATTTGTAAAAGTTCATTAACTTTACTGACACAGATAAAACATTTGAATAAGAATAATAAAAAAAACTTTATTATAAACAAATTAATCTCAATTGTACAACGGGTTGTCAGCAACAAGAACAGCCCAGGATGTGAGCTGCACATTGGGGATGTCAAAGTTAATCAAGTATAAAAATTTAAATATCTGGGAAGTGTTTTAACACAGGACAGAAAATGTGACACAAAAATCCAAAAGTGCATTAGAATGGCAAAAAAATGCCTTTCAAAAACTAAGCCAAGTATTAAGAAACAGGAAAGTTTCCTTAGAAACAAAGAAAAGATTATTCAAGCCTCCAATATGGAAGTGAATGCTAGAAAATTTCCTCATTGATTTTAGGTCATGTTTTCGTTGGACATACAGAAGGATGTTGAGAATACTATGAACAGATCATGTGAGTAAAAAGGAAATTTTAAGGAAAACATAAACAAAAAATACTGATATTTAGAATCAGAATGTGACACCTGAAATTTTTAGGGCATACATTGAGGAAAGAAGGCTTGGAAAATTTGATACTCCCAAGACATTGAAATTGAATGAAGGCAAGAGGGACAAATTGGAACAAAACAACCTACGTAACGAACTTTGGTAAAAATGGATGGCAGAACAGGGAGGGATACTCAGAAGTTCATACCCAGATGTCCTCAAGGACACATGGCACAGTGGATAAAGGCATTGGTTAGATCCAGTGACAGACCCAAAGAAGGTGAGTTCAATTCCTGGTTAAGGCGTTGGAGAACTTTCAGAGGGAAAATTAGCAGGAGATAACTGATAACTGACATCCATCAAACATGGCAAGTGGAATTAGAACAGTCTACCCCAGCGATCGAAATAAAGGGTTCAGTTCGAAATTCCAACCACCTGAAGAAGGCCGGAGCGCATAACGCCAAACGTTGTGACAAATATGGCGACAAAGATGAGGACAATAGTCCGACTAATGTAAATACTGTACATAATACCTCATCTCAGAAATATAGACAAACTTTGAAGGATCGGCACGGACCCGATATACCAAAAAATATGGAGACAAATTGAGAAATCCTACCAAAAACTGGCACGAATATCGAACCATCTGACATTCCTACACCGATGCAGAGACCTACAACTCATCCCTTCAGGCTTGGCACCAAGACTTCCTATCAATTCAAGGAGAGCTTGTCGGGTCGCAGAGAAAGCGGGACACGCCCTTGTCCGAGAGAGAATCCAGTACAACCGTTGGATGAAACATCAAGTACATGCTCATATCTCCCAGACGCTCGAGGATCTCTTCAACAGAATTACCAATGAAGAAGACCAGAGAAGGATCCAAAATGACCTGGATAAATCCTTCAGACATGAATTTGAAGTAGTCAAGGCTCGCCAAGTGCAAAAATTAAATAGATTGAAAGATCAGAAGGTGACGCACAATGTCCATCACCCACCAGTGAAAGCAGTAGTCAACATCAGCCAATATCAGCTGAGTGCCTCTGAGGAGTCAGTATTGAATAAGGGTCTCAACTTCGCCACAACCATCAGGCGGGTGCCATACTTGGACATCATTGCCAGAGTAGAGGAGGTGGCCTTGAACATCCCTCAGGCTCAGGCGGATGAAATGAGATGGAAAGTGAGACAGGCCTTGGAGAGAGCCAAGCTGCCCAGGTCTAACATAACAAAACTGGAGAGACTGGCGATTGAATCACTACAGAGGAATGAGAACATCATCATACTACCGGCTGACAAAGGTAATGCGACTGTAGTGATGGACAAACCGGACTATACAAGAAAACTGGAAGACCTCATTAGCAATGGTAGCTACAGCATAGTGAAGAAAGATCCTACTATGAAAACGGAACGCAAACTGTCACAGATCCTAATCAAGAACAAGGATCACTTCGCACCCAAGACGATAGGCAGTTATCGCAGCGTTACAGCAAGTTACCTCACATATACGGTCTCCCTAAGATTCACAAAGACGGTATTCCACTCAGGCCGATTGTTAGTTGCCAAGGCTCTGTGTGCCACCCTCTGAGTCGCTTCCTTGTAGATATAATTGACCCATTGATCGGAAAGTCTCCTTCATATGTCCGAAACTCCGCCCACTTCGTGGAAATAATCAAAGATGCTCCCATTCTATCCAACCAGATGGTGAGCTTGGACGTGGTGAGTCTGTTCACCAAGGTACCCACGGAGGAGGCACTCTCAGTAGTCAGAGATAGATTAACCCTCTGACTCTTCCCTAGAGGAGCGGACCAGTATTCCAATAGATAATCTGATGGAGATGTTGACTTTCTGTACACAAACAACACACTTCGGAATGGGATCTCACATATATCGACAGGATGAGGGCTTAGCAATGGGCTCGCCATTATCACCAGCAATGGCGAATATATACATGGAATACTTTGAAGAAATGGCATTAGAGTCTATATCGCTAAAGCCAACTATATGGTTACGGCACGTAGATGACACTTTCATACTCTGGCCACATCAGGAAGAAGTCCAGGTTCTTCTGGACCATGTGAACTCAATAAGACCTTCGATACAGTTCACAATGGAGAAAGAGAGTAACAACTCACTCCCCATTCCTGGATGTACTAATATCTCGAACAGAGAATGGGTTCAAGACATCCGATACCGTAAACCGACATTCACCGGACAGTACCTCAATTTCAACTCCCACCATCCATACAGCATAAAAGAAAGGGATCGTCCGATGTTTACAACACCGAGCAAAAAGTCATAAGTGGCGATCCAGAGACGTTAGATAAGGAATTGGTCAGTATAAGTAGTACCCTACAACGCAACAACTACCCTGGGTACATGGCAGCGGCCCCCAAAAACTGGGATAGGCGGGTACAAGAGGAGGAGGAGGACAACAACACTCAGAAAACAGTCTGCCTGCCTTATGTGAAGGGGTTATCAGAGAAAATACAAAGGATCTGCGGTCTATATAACATCAGGACAACCTTCAAAAGCGTGACAACACTTCGCAGGTATCTCTCACGAGTGAGACCCCCCATAGAGAGGAACATGACTAAAGACTGTGTGTACGCTTATCCCATGCAGCTGCGGAAAGGAATATAAAGGAGAGACAGGCCCCCTCAAGGTAAGGCTTCAAGAACACCAGAAAGCTGTAACGCGAGGGGAAGTAGAAAAATCAGGCGTGGCTGACCACATATGGAGAGAGAAGGAGATCACCGCGCCTGTGGGATCATGTTGAGATCATAGACAGGGAACACCATTGGAAAATTCGTAAACTTAAGGAATCAGCACATATGCTAGGCCACAAAAATCTCCTGAGCCGACCAAGCATAGAAATAAATACAATATGGGAACCAGTAATAAGGAGTGCCAGAGAAAAGCAATGATAACAAAGTTGCAATATGAACTCTGGTAAAGACATGCAATGATAACAGCAAAAATTGCAATATGAGCACTGGTAAAAATGATGCTGAAAACATTAGGTTTATAATACTCAGAAGTTCATACCCAGATGTCCTCAAGGACAGTTGGTTAGATCCAGTGACAGACCCAAAGTGAAGGTGAGTTCAATTCCTGGTTAAGGCAGTGGAGAACTTTCAGAGGGAAAATTAGCAGGAGATAACTGACATCCATCAAACATGGCACGTGGAATTAGAACAGTCTACCCCAGCGATCGAAATAAAGGGTTCAGTTCGAAATTCCAACGTTTCAACGGCCGAAACGTTGTGACAAATATGGCGACAAAGATGAGGACAATAGTCCGACTAATGTAAATACTGTACATAATACCTCATCTCAGAAATATAGACAAACTTTTAGGGAGGGAGGATAGTAAAAAAAACAAACATTGCATTAGATCTAAAAAAAAATAATAGGATCAAAGTGTAGTATCTTGCTTTGGAGAGCATTGAACCTCTCTGCTGGCAGAGAGGAACCTGGACGAGGCTCCGCCGAAGGGTGGGGTTTCGTTCGGGAGGTTGACGGAACTACGTCCTGAAGCATATAAATAACCCACGTTGAAGGAACGTCAACAAATCAAATTGAAAAAAATATTGTTTACATTACAAATAAAATTTTATACAATGCATTTTCAAATTATGTATGATCTATGAAAAACTTTTCTTTTTTAATTTAATCTTTTTCAACCGGTTCATTTTCAAAATCCAAAAATTAAGCTTAAATTCAAGTTAAAAATTTAATTTTACCATTTATATATTTTCATGAATGGTAGTCATTCATTCATTGTAAAATAAATGTTTTTAAAAGTAATTATTTTATTACTTTTGTAATTAACGATCAGTAATTTTTAAAAGTAATGATCGTTTCTCAAAACATCTATTTCATTCCAAATTTACAAAAAAAAAAAAGGAATTATTTTTGGTATTTCTTTCAGTTGCTTGTTAAAGTTAGGAAAATAACCTTTTTTTATCCCAGTTTCAACATTGTAAAAAATGTCAAGGTCAAAAGTCAAAAAACCCAATAACAAATTCGTAAAAAAAAAAAAAAAAATATATATATATAATTTGTAACCTTCTTAAGAATTTACCTCAGAAATCATTTACACATGTGGAATGGAAATCGCCGGTCATGTGACCATGTTGCTCTTAGTTACTGTCAAAGAAGCCGGAAATAAAAGTTTCTTTGCATTGTTCTTAGTTTTTATTTTTATACCATTGAACAATAAAAAATTCATTTTAATTAAATAATCTGTTCGTTTTCTAAAATGATACGTACAAAACAAAGAAATAAGTTTCTGAAAGTTAAAACAATTTATGAAGTTTTTATGGTTATTCAATTGCATGTGCGTATTGTTTGATCTTTCGACAAAAGTAGAAAAATATTAATAATTATTTCAATAACTTTTTTTTTCATTTTTTCATGATTTCTATAAATTCAGGGTGACCCAACACTTTGTACACTTCAAAAACGAAGCAGGAAAGGCCTTAAAAAAAAAAAAAAAAAAATGTGGGGGGTTAAAAAAAAAAAAAACTAAGTCAGGACAAAAAATTAAATTCAGTTATTCACTTTCGATGCATCAAAAAAAAAGTTTAAGGCATTTTTAATTTTTGCTTAAATAAAAAATAAATCCTACTTTGATCCCGCGGCAAATATACCACAAACTTTTAAAAAATTCAATTTTTAGTACATACCTTGTTTTAGATACTCGTAGAAAAAGCGAAAATTCTATTTTTAAAATTAAATATTTCGATTACGTATTTTTTCTAATTACGTTTCGCCAGAGAAATAATTGGTAGTAAGTAACCAAAAAAAAAAAAAAACTGCGGTTCGAAGTTCAGTTGTTTTTGTTTTTATCAGGAATTTTTTAACTAAATAACTAATAATCAGTAACAATCAAAAAAAGTACTAAAAATACTTTGCGCCAAATGCCGAATTTTTTAAATTAAAAATGTGTGAATTGTATTTTTTTTTTTGGTGTGTCACGCAAGGTAAGCCAATCAATTATTTAATTAAACAATTTGTCACGTGAGTAGTGAACGAGGATTTTTTTTTTACCTGCCGCCTAGTACAAACAAAAACATTTTTATGTAAGAGAGGCAAAAATATTACTTTGAAAAAAAAAATCAACAAAGTGAGGGAGGGGCAAGGCTGTTGCATTCCCCCGCCCCAAAAAAAAAAAAAAAAAAAAAAAACACATCACAAATTTATTCTTATGGTTTTTCAGGGTTTAAAGATTGACATCAAAGTAAAATAAAATAAATAAACTAAACAGAAAGGTATTTTTACAAGAAAACAATGAGTTGAAAACTTGAGTCTTGACTAAAGAAAAAATAATGTAATAACAGCTGAATTGTATATGACAGTTTAAAAAGTTGCTCATCTGGACGGAGATCGAACTTTACGACATAATCCATGTTTTTTGAGAAAGAAATTCTTCAAAGAATATCTTTAAAAAAAATCTTGTTTTCCCGAAAATAAAAAATCAGGTGTGTTACAAAAGAATGACTGTGTTGTGTAGTAAATAAAAATTTATGCGATAGTGTATTGTAGGAAGCCCCTCCTTGTAAATACAATCAATGAAAAAGGTACACGTGAGAGGGTCCCCACGTTAATCTTTCTTTTCCTTCACACCTGCTCATCTTTTCCTCCTCCTACTTCTTCCCATTTTCTTTTACTTATTTTTTTTACCTAAAGAGTAACAGCAATTAAAAAGGTATGCTAACATTACATAAGCAGCACAGCACTACTTTTTTTTTAACACCTTTTTTTTTTTTTTTACTTACCAAGAAGGCAGCACTGAATTACAGTTGAACAAGTAGAATCAAAAAAAGGGACAACACGAAATTTTGAGAAGCACTGGCCCAGCTGCTTAAAATTGCCGTAAGAAAGTCAAACTCCTAAGCCAAGAGCCAATTCGGTTTTGGTAAACTAAACAGTTCTTTCTAACAACAACAACAGGATAAAAATAAATATATATATATTATATATAAATAATCAAGCAGAGAGAGAAAGATGAATCAAGAGAAAGGTATATAACCGAATTCTCCCACTGGCATTCCTGTTGGTCACGTGACTTGCTCATCTTTCTTTTTCCTCCGTCATTATTATTAGTGAGTTAAGTTTGGCTTTTTAGTTTTTGGTAATGCTTACAATTCCAAGAGAACGCGAAAGACGAAGGGAGGAAAGAAAGAGAATGGTTGGAGGAAAGAGGAGTGAACAGCCTCGCCCCTCTCAGGTCAGTAGCAGCGGCAACAGTGTAACCACACAGAGACCACATGGGCTTGCTCTACACAGGGCCATCCCATATATGGTGGGTGGGTGCTTCCCTTTTAGATTCAACTTCTCTCCCTAATAGACAGACCTAGTTTATCTGCGAGACCCGGTTTCTCTTTTAGTAAACTACTTTATATTTTAACGCTTGCACGTTTAAATTATTGATTTTTTTTTTCTTTGGCAAAAATTTTTTTTTTTTTTGATGCTACCAATAATTTTCACCATTCTTCGACATTGTTTTTTTTTTTTGGTTTTTTATTCTTCCCAATGAATAAAGAGGCCTTAAATAAATAATTAAAAAGAAATTATGTTATATTTTCTGCCCAACGAGCCTCTTGTAAACTAAAACAGTAACCTTCTCCAAAACATTTCCTTCTTTCTCCACATTCTGAATGTACTTTTAATTTGTTTATTATTACACTAAATTTCATATCGCTACTTTTCAAGGGTTAAGGAAAAATTTAATTCCTATTTTCTGTTTTTGTTGCTTTTTTTATATGACAGCGAATAAATAAGGCAGAGAAATCAGGTTCTTATTCTTACAAGCAAAGGGATTATTTAAGCGAGGCGAGGGATATTAAATTTTACTGTCGGCAGATCCTTTGGGTTTCATGAATGGGATTGTAGCAATATTTACTTTGACTTGAGGGAGAGGGGAAATTCCCCCACCTCTCTCTCGTAATAATGCAGTTTTTCGAGTACGATTCAAAGGAAAGTTTTCGTTCCTTTTGCAAAACAGATGGGAGAGAGACAGTGAGAGGCGGGCAAAGAAACAGAGAGGACTAGTTGGCGGACAGACGGATGGAGACCTATTGTGCGGGGAAATGGGTGTAGATAGTGTGCACGTGGGCCTGGGTGGTGGCGGACAGACGGAGACAGTGTGCACGTGGGCCGGGGTGGTGGCGGACAGACGGAGACATAGTATGCACGGATGCCGGGGTGGTGGCGGACAGACGGAGACATAGTGTGCACGTGGGCCGGGGTGGTGGCGGACAGACGGAGACATAGTGCACGTGGGCCGGGGTGGTGGCGGACAGACGGAGACATAGTGTGCACGTGGGCCGGGTGGTGGCGGACAGACGGAGACATAGTGTGCACGTGGGCCGGGGTGGTGGCGGACAGACGGAGACATAGTGTGCACGTGGGCCGGTGGGATATGTGGACAGACGGAAACAGTGCGCCTGTGCGGGGGGATATGTGGACAGAACGAGACCTTGTGTGCACGTGGGCGGGCGACGGGCGGACAGACGGAGGCAGAGTATGCACGTGGGCGGGCGACGGGCGGACAGACGGAGGCAGAGTATGCACGTGGGCGGGCGACGGGCGGACAGACGGAGGCAGAGTATGCACGCGGGCGGGCGACGGGCGGACAGACGGAGGCAGAGTATACACGTGGGTGGTGGGGTGGTGAACGGGCAGACAGAACGAGACCTTGTTTGCACGTGGGCGGTGGACGGGTGGACAGGAAAAGACCTTATTTGCATATGGGTGGGAGACGGACAGACAGATTGAGACCTAGAGTGGACATGGGCAGGGGGTCAGATGGACAGGGGAAAAACTGGTGACGGGGGAACAGCAGATAGACGGTGACCTAGTGTGTTCGGGGAGAGGGCAGTACAGGTGAACAGACGGGAGAGACAGTATGCACGGGGGGGGCAGTGAACAGGCAAACAGACGAAGATCTTGTGCGCACGTGGGAGGGGGACAGACAGCGTGTATGTGGGTTAGGGACAGACAGAGTACTAGTGGGCAAGGGAGGAACAGAAAGAAACTGTGTTGGAGTTGAGCAGGAACTGACAGAGTATGAGTGGGTTTAATAGCTACAGAATCGATTGGGGAGACAGTAACAAAGATAAGATTACTTTTTCAGAATAATTTGCAATAAAGTAACAAAAAGTATCAAACACACCCTTATACTCTTGAATAAATACTTTTTGAATTACTCTGTATTATGTGAATAATTTGATTTAACAATAATAAGAAAAAAAATTTACCATGATCTGCTGTTCTTTCAAAACTGATATAAAATAACGATACCAATTAAAAATGAAAGACAACAGTTTCAAACAGAATACTTTTTCACTATTACTTCTTCTCTCATCCTCACTCCATTTCTCATGAAAAGATTTTAAAATTTGAACATTGTATTTCAGTCATTTGAAGTAAATTTATAATTCACTAAAATTTGGTCCAGGAGAATTGCCCTCAAAGTAGCACTCCTCACTGCACAAACAGCAAGTAAAAGAAAAATATGTTTGCAGCTATACCGTGTATATTTCCCCAGCCTCACAACTAAGATCGTTTTTACATGAGGAATACCATACCCATACATATGGGCCAAAGCAATTTCCAGATCACCATGTGACCTTCAGTAACACATAAATCCCTCCCAAATGCACACACAAAATAAGGACTATGTCACATTCGTCCTCATCAGACAACAATGCAGATGACACAGCATTGATAGCAGACATGGAAAGAAAACAGCAAAAAAAATCTCTACAGAAGGTAGTGAAGGAAAGCAAGAAGAAAGGACTAAACATAAACTGCAAGAAGACAGAATGCATTGTTGTTAGTAAAAGGATGATCCCAAAGTGTGAATTGCAAATCAGAGATATCAAAATCAAACAAGTACAAAAATTTAAATATATAGAGAGTGTTTTAACAAGAAGTGCAACACTGAAATCCGAAGGCACATTGTGGTAACCAAAGATGCATTCCAAAAACTTAGCAGAATATTAAGAAATAGAAAAACTTTGCTAGAAACAAGGAAAAGTGTACTAAACTGTCACATGATATCTGTCCTCCTGTATTGCAGTGAGTGCTTGACAATCTGCTGAAAGATGAAAAGATGTGAAACACCAGAAATGTGGTTCTACAGGAGGATGCTGAAAATACCATAGACCAAGCATTATGAGCAACAATGAAGTTTCAGAGAAAATGGAAACAAAACGACACTTATTAACATAAGGAAGAAGCAGTTGACATTTCTAGGACACGTAATGAGGAAAGAGGTCTTGAAAAATATGATACTCACAAGACAGATTGAAGGAAAGAATGACAGTGGAAAACAACCATACTTAGTGAGCTTGATTAATTGGATGCTGGAAAAGAGTTTAGAACAAAAAGACAAAATTTATTAAGAGCTACAAAAGCCAAGAAATTGTGTAGAGCCATTATCAGCTATGTCCTGAGGCGACATAGCACAAAGAATATTTATTATAATCCATTGAAAGAAAAAAGTCTAAGCAGTAAGTAAAGAGTTTGACCTTGAAACAAAAGGTCATTTGACTAAAGTTGACATTATGCACTTGAGTTAGTGGTTGAAGCCTTATTGAATTTAAAAAGGCTGGTTGAATTTTTGAGATGAAGAATTGCCCTTATCAAAATCCTCATCTTCGTCTCCTGCTTGTCTACAAGACAAAAAAATTATTTCATACGGCTAATAAAATGAAATTAACTACATAACAGTGGCAAACTTAGATAAGAAAATGTGAGAAGATGGCTTCTTCATTGCATTTTTTTTTCACTAATTCAACAGGTTTCCTTCTCCCCCCCCTTCTAGTCTGTCATTGTATAACACATATGGCTCAAACTGCCTGCAAAAAAACATGTTTGCAGAATATTTTTGAAAATTCACAAACTTTTGTTAGCTTTTAGTAAGGTATTCCAATCTACAATGCAAATATAATGTTAAAAAAGAAAATGGACCCTCCACCACATTAGCTAACCAAAATGAAATCTGTGAAACACACTCCTGGAAAAAATATTTCCCCAAATTTTTTTTTAATAATAAACAAAAAAGATTCAGTAAAAGATTCATTCATTAATGAACAAGTACTGAAAATTGTTTGAATCTGATAATTTCCTTGGCAAATATTTTAAAATGGGGGTAGCAATTTTTTGCTTTCATTTTGGAAAAAAAGTATCCATTTTGGTGGTATCTAATAAAATAAAGAAAAATGAATCTGTGGAGAACCACATTCATCTACATCCTAAAGGGTTATTAAATATGAAAAAATACTAAGAGAAGAGATGGTCATTTTCAGAAATTTCATATCTTGTTGGTTGACTCAGTCAATGGAGAATTCATTTTTATGGTTGATTATCTGGACACTGTGAGACAAGTGTTGAAAAAATATGTTCGGATAATTTAAAATTTATATCATCAAATAACATTTTCAACAACTTTGTTCAATCAAGATATTGAGCAGTTTATGAAAAAAAAAAAAAAAAAAAAAAAAAATGTAGCACTTTCCGTCTGTTTTCGACTGTCCTCACATTTTTCTTCCGCTACATCCCAAAGCTGGATTAAAGCACGTATTTGAAAGTGGGGAGCTTTTAGCTGAAAGCACAACCAATTTGCCAAACAATCATTACTTTGGTGTTGGAAATAGAAATTTTGTACATTGTGAATGGTTTTCCTAAATTTTCAAACGCTTCAGCATATGTGAGATTAAATTTTAGATTGTTTTTGTTTTTTAGTTTGGATAATTGAAAAATGTTTGAATATTTTCAATTTTTCCCTTCATGTTTGGATAAGCGAACTCTGGAAAATCAAATCACGGATAATCGAATGAGGAAGTACTGTGTGTGTGTGTGTGTGTGTGTGTAAAATGAGATACGTAATCTTGAAGTTGAGCAATGGCTTAGAGAAAAAGAATTGTTGAAAAAGCAATCAACAAGTACACACACACAAAAAAAAAAAAAGAAAAAAAGTCAAACTAAAACACCATACAAGTGAAGAATGACTGTTCAGTGTTATTACAATTCAAAAAAAAAGATACTCCCCTCCCACCTCCATTCAAACCAATTTTCCATTCCTTCTTGGTTTTTTAAACTGAGGTTTATCCCTTGTTTTCTGTTCATTCCAACTAAAATTTTCTCATTTACTTTTCACTCAGTAGCCCTTTGTAACTTAGTGGCATTATTGCCTTGCTTGGAGTGAATTGATTAAAAATATAAATAAAAAACAATATAAATACATTTATTTTTAAGGCTGAATTGCTTTATCCTTACTCAACTGGGGGCTTAGTACTTTTTTTTTTTTTTTTTTGATATATCTGATAAAGAATTAGATAAAATCAAATTATTAATTTTAAGGAAAATACTCATGAACTGCTGAAACATTTTCAAAAAAATTCATACCGTTTCTTTTTTCTCTTGTTAATCATTTCGAAATAATATTTGTTTTTCATCAAGTTTAAAATGTAATCAAAAACGTTTTTTTCTGTCGTTGCAATATGACACAGAGTTATTTAACCCAACCTTATGATTGACAGGTGGTTAACCTACAAAGTAAGTGTTCAGTAAGTATTGTTATATTTATCTTTGACCCCACTCCATGCACATACAAAAAAAAAAAAAAAAAAAAGAAAGAAAAAGTAGTAGTCAGAAAGTAAAGAGTTGTTACTTCATTCTATTTCTGTGTCCTCTTTCCAAGTTGATATCATTGGTTAGGATAAATGACATGAAAGAGAAAAATAAACACAATTTAATGTTGGCATCTAGGTCCTTTTTTAAGCCTACGAAAAAAAAAAAAAAATCCCCTAACTTCGGTCGGCAAATACGCAAAGAAATTTGCAGAAAGATGGAAACATTTTTATTTTTTATCCAAGCCAACAGATGCTAACTTGAAATTCAAGTTTTATTATTAAATAATTTGCATAAGTTAGTTAAAAGGGGAGGTAGGGAAAGAACAAGTCGCAAGATGAGCCAATATAATAAATCATTTGTTTTTTTTGTTTGTGTGCGTGAGTATATATATATATATATATATATATATATATATATATATGTGTGTGTGTGTGTATTTATTGGTTTGTTTTCTTTTATTCTTCAAAAAAAAAAAAAAAAAAAAAAAACACCCATTCTTGGCTGCATGTAGGAAGATCAATACAACCATGCATACCTAATCTAGAACTTTGAATAGCCCAAGTGAAGTCTTGATTGGTTGTTGTTTACTTGGGCAACTTATATAATTCATGTTCTAAACCTAGTGGCAAATTTTTGTTCTAGGTGCAGGCCGAATACTGATCATATTCGGTCGGGTCGCCCATCGAAGAAGTCTGTTGTTTATTTAGACCCGAAACTTCTAGTGACATGGGAGCAACAACACTGACGACACATCCTGATTCAGCACTTAAAGGTGTATTTTAATAATAATAACATCTATTCTATATTGGTCAGATATATTTTGAATCCAGAATTAATGGTTAATTTAATAAATTTTAAAACACATATCTTCACATATGAAGTTCATCCATCAATCAACAAATGCCAACTAGACAAGATTTCAAATGAAATATCTTACAAAAATATATCACTATCAATAGTAAAGCAATTTTAAAAAATAAATAGAAAGACTATATAGAGACAGACATCTGAAGAAGTGCAGAAGGTACAATGGTTGAAACAACAAGATCTGAATAGTAAGACAAATCATCATATGACTTTATAATTCTGCATGTTCTTTCATTGGTTAACACATGCATTATACCCAGCTATTTCTTCATAAATAATAGATGCCATATTGATTGTGAGGAAAGACAAAACTGGTTCTAATGAGAAAATAACGCATGCGGAATAAAAAAAAGTTAAGATAGGTGAGGTAATATAACACTCATGCATTTCACGTCTGCTTCAGTGAAATGGAAAACAGAATCAATTTTAAATCTTTACATTTGTACCCTCTGACTTCTTTAAATATTGACCTGACATTCAGACACAATATTATCACAATATTTTGTTAGAGTTGTTAAACTCAAATATTTAACAATGCAATAGGGGTGTTTCCATGAGTATTTTAAAGTCATAGGATTCACCAGGAGCTTATTCAAACATTAACTTAGCAATTATGATTCATCAGAAAATTCAGATAGAAAAACCATGAAATTTTCACAAGTATTGCTGGTAACGATAATTCCTCATATTAAAAAATTCTGATATTAAAACACAATGTGAGACATTATATATATATATATATATATATATATATATATATATATATATATACACACACTATTTACATTGTTTCAACTGTTGTATGCCCCAGCCTTCTTCAGTTATACATGTTAGAATTTACAACTGAACCCTTTATTTCATCCACAGGAATAGATCGTTCTAGTTCCATGCCTTTTCCAGATAGTTTCAGTTATTTCTCTTTTGTCACTCAACTTTCCAAGTTTTATCCACTGGGCCATGTGTCCCGAGATATCCAGAAAAGGGCATGGCATATGGAACTAGAACAATCTACCCCAGTAGATGAAATAAAAGGTCAAGATTTAATTAGTGAATAATATAACATCTACTCCTTTTCAAAAAACTGGGGAAGACTGTGAACCAAACAATAGGCAAACATCTCTATTTTGAAATGTTCTTGGCCTGACTAAGAAGTCCTATAATATATATATATATATATGAATCATTTAGTCTGATTTTGAGAAGTTGGCTAAGCCAAGACAATTCTTCTCTCCTGAATCTATCTTGCATATCTGTAAGTTTACTATTCGTCCATACTTAGAATACTACTGTCATATACAATCTGGTGCCTCTGTGATTTACCAGGAGCACCTTGATAAAATCCAAAGAAGAATCAGCAATATTATTGGTCCTGATCTGATGGCTTGGCAAATGCCATAATGTTGCCTCACTGTGCTTTTATAAATACTTTCATGGTAACTCTTTGGATGAGGTTTTTCCTATGGTACCTAGACTGTATGAATTTGAGCACAATACTAAACAGAGCAAGATCTCACCAATTTAGTTGAGCTAGCTAGATGTAGCCTTAACTTCTATACAAACAGTGTTTTTTCTCACACTTTTCGTTTGTGGAACTCTCTTCTGGCTCCATAGTTTAGAACCAACTTTAATCTGCAAGAATTTAAATGCAATGTTAACTGCTATCTACTGTCCAGAATGCTCTTTTCTCTTTCTACTCATTACTAATGTTTCTGTTCCTAATTCCTCCACACACTGTAACTCCTTGTGTACTAGTGGCTATACTGCCTTGCGTGGGATGACTATATATATATATATATATATATATGTGTGTGTGCATAAGATTCGACTGTCAGTTTCACATGTCTCGTTCTTCAGACCAAAAAATAAAGCCTATATATATATATATATATATATATATATATATATATATATGGAGATAAATAGATATTGAGCACTCTTCATCTTGAAACATAAATTTTAAATAATACACACAGAGAAAATGGCAGGTATCATTAATTGTGGTTTCATTGTAGCTCAGTTGATTAAAGATCTAAACTTTTTCCAAACATACAGGTATCAAGATTCATTCACGATTCAAGTCTAAATGACTAATTGGCAATTCTAGGATTCATGAAGTTATGTCATTTCCTGGAGTATTTGCCTGTGAATGAAACTGGAAGGACAAACCAAAGATGGTGCTATGCCTGTATGCATGCTTCTTGAAGAGAAAAGAAATGAAAAATGGTGACAACTTGATACAAAGAATGTGCAACTCCATTATTCATGAAATACTCCAAAGAGTATCATACTAACATTTGTTTTATTTCTTTATTTTTAGAATCTAAAAATTAGAATATCATTTTTATAATTTTATGTATAATGAAAAGAAAAAAAAAATAAAATAAAAATAACCAACTAAAAAACAACAGAAAAAAGTTTAATAAATAAATTCTTGTTTTTCTTTTTCTGATCATTTGTGTAACCTTTACATGTCATTTGAGATGTTGGTAGTATATTTCTGTCATTGTGGCTAATATCAGATTTTGTCATATTTGATCATCCATAGTTCAGCTGTTTCATGACAAACAAAAATATCAACAGGTTTTTCATGAGTAATGAAAGTTGACTCAATATTCACATAACTGGACGGCATTTACATCTTACCTGCTGTAAACAAATGTATTTTTCACTATATTCAAATAAAAATTGAAACTTTTTTTTTTTTTTTTTTTTTTAAAATCAAGTTAAATTTTGAAGTTCTATTGGCTACATTATCTTTAGCAATGGATTGTATGTACGGATTCCACATGAGGTCCAAGTTGAGTTTAAGCCCCAATGGGCACTCAAGGCACAGGGCCTCCCTGAAGGAAGATCTGTTCATCTGGGTCCAGTCAGTGATAGTGAAGGTCATTAGTTTGGTCTTTGAGGCATTGAACGTGACCAGTTTTGTACATTACAAAGCACAGCTTTTAATAAAGCAGATCTAATCTTACCAATATTCTGGCTGTAGCCATTATTTTTAATAATAATGTTAGTGATCATGCTACCATTTGTCATGTTGTTGGTACCTACCAAGAGGAGCACCATATAAATTATGCAATTTTATTCAAATATATTTTGGAATGAGAGATACAAAATCTGAAAGGAGGATCTGGTCAAAAAAAGAAAAATCCTTCCTAAACATGGCACAGAAACTAAAAATACTCCTTTTAATATAATCTGAATGTATTATATAAAGCTCTGTCAATTTTTCTTAGTTTTTGATAAGCATTTTGAAGTTGTTTTTCTGATGTCGGAACACAAACAAGGGGGGACGGAATGAACAGCAACACCAGAGATAAATGAAACAAACCAAATAATAAAAAAAAAAAAAGGAGACATGTCCACATCAGAGGCTATGCAGAATTCTACACAGGGACAGCGCAAATGAAGGTCAAAACGTAACCGGGGCACAGAAAGTAACAATGAACAAAATCAGAATCACGACATTCCGCATAATAGCAATACTGGTGATTCACTCACTGATGAAGCAGAAATCTGTTTGCTTAAATTGTGCCCAGAGACATTGGTAATTTCACTATGCAATACACAAACAATTTGCGTAAACAAATTCTAGGCACTGCTCAACCTACCACAGTGACCATGTTTTTTGCAAGTGGATGTTCTTGGGTTCACGCCAGTCATCCTCTCCAAGCATTTTTGTTTTGATCGACAGGGACAAACAGCCTCATCAAAGGTAGCTATCAGTTCATCCTGCCTTTCATTTCTGCTACATATTTGTCTAATTTTATTTTTTGTTTTGAAGGCTAATTTATTTTTTTATACTATTGGTTACGCAACATAAGGCCCAGGAGCCATTCAAGGTAGAGCATTACTGAATGAAGTTGTTGTAAGAGAGTAAGAGGAGGAAGTAAGAAGAGCATATTATGAAGATATGTAAGGTAGTTAACATTTAAGAGATTAAGAATGCAGTGATCAAGGAAGCAGGTTGTCGAGAGAGTGTTCCACAAAATGGTATTTCTTGGAAGAAGCTGTTTGAGTGGAATTTCATCCTTACCATAGGAATACAAAGGGAATGATGGACTGACCCTGTATATGTGACATGGCAGATCCTAGCTGTGAATGTCTGAACTGGTGGAACTAAATAATGTAGCTTTTCATGTGCCATGAAAATAGTGACAGATTAGTGAGAGACTTGTAAGTTTGTGTCATTAGAAAAGAAGTTGTTAGTTGGAAAATAATTCATCACCCACAAGGCTGTGTAAATACTTTTGAACTCTATCAAGGCTAGAAAGTGAGGATTGGGAAGCTCCAGCCTAGCTATGACAGCAATACTCTATATGACTCTTATGAAAATAGAACATGGCAGGAGAAGTATTAAAACTCACAGGATATACTGAAGCCAAGAGAAGGAGGAGTAAAGACTGAGTAACTCATCTAATGAGTTTTAGTGAATGGATGGCAGAATAGGAACAAAGAGGTATGATAAAGTAGCAAAAATTAGTTGGTGCAACAAAACAAAAGTTGTGCTGTCCTGAGCATGACGATAAACTACATCCGCATCTTGGGTAAGACAATAAACTACATCTAACAGTAAAGCCTCTGATCATGAGGTTTTGAGGAGCATAGAACCTCCTATTAATTGCTGGTGTTCCCAGGTCCACCCTGACCTGGGGTGGTAGCACCTGTTAGGATCCTAGCTATGGGCAAAAAGTTAACCCTCAAACTGGAGTTAAAACACAATAAAGTGTAAAAATAAAATAGTTTTAAAAATGTTACCAGCAATATATTATTGTAAAAATGTTACCAGCAATGAATTTTTGAAGGAAAAAAAAAAAAAATATTACCAGCAATGAATTTTTGAAGGAAAAAAAAAAAAAAAATATTACCAGCAATGAATTTTTGAAGGAAAAAAAAAATATTACCAGCACCACATCTTTGGAAAAAATATTACTAGCAATAAAAATCTTGTCAGAATTAAATAACCGACTGAGGTTGATATGCCATAAAACAAAGCAAACCAAAAGTGGTGGAGAGCCATGATCACCTATTTAAGTTTGTGTAAATAGGTGGCAGAACTGGAACAAAGAGGGCTGGTAAAGTAAAAAAAATTACTTGAAGCAACAAAAGATAGGAAGTTATGGAGAGCTACGATTGCTAACATACTGAAAGATATTGGTATTTAAAAGAAAGACCAGACATCCATTAATCTCCAGTTGAACTCTCAATGATGTTTCTGATACAGTGTCTGTCATGTTTTGACAGGCCCACTAGAGAATGGCAGCCATGACCCCACCCTTAAAAAAAAAAAAAAAAAAAAAAAAAAAAAGCTTTTTGATGAAAGCTTGTAGAATAATAGAGTTGTGATAGAAATTTTAATTAAAAAGAGATATTGAAAAACAAATTTATAATAATCGTGCTTTTGAATCACTTGATGGTCTCTTGAAGTGACCTGATCTAATTACACAAATAACAATGAATGTCATGGTATTAAATAAGATATGCACTAAATATACAGAATGCACAAGATGATTAACACAGAAACAGTGTCAAATGCAGAGAATTATCTTGAAACCTGACTCCAGGTCTACTTATGAAAGATACTTGAATCAGATTGACACAGTTTCCCCACCCACCTTAATCAACAAAACCGTACAGTACATGTAATTTCAACTGATAACATTTTGTTTTTCAAATCCTTTCACTACAAGCAAGGCAATGAAGCTACTAAGATGTATATGAAGGAAGAAGAGAAAAAGAAAAACATTATTAAAATGGGAGAACAATATTTATTAAAAGAAAAGAAAAGAAAAAAGAAAAAAAATAAAAGAGAGGGAATTAAGAGCATAGTTTGAATAAAAAAGAAAGAAAAAAGATGGAATGTTGCTTACCTCATGGTGAGGGAGAAGAAGCTGCAACAGGTGATTTCTTTCATAAGGACATTACAGAAAACTGGGGGCAGGAGTCAAATTATGGGAAGGAAGAAACTATAAAACTTGACTGAAAATAGGAGTCAGTGATTTTATTCATTTTGGCAAACTTGACAAAACAACATGCCAGTCAGAGAGGATAAAAAAAGGGTATAAGAGGAAGGATGTATGAGACGCATAGTAAGAAGGCAATTTGAGAATAAGGAAGAACGAGAAAGATCCTGAGAAAAACAGAGGAGATTCAAACTACCAAGCTCCACTTCGCACTGATGCATCCACTTCCATTCTTTTTTTTTTATTTTTTTATTTTTAAGCTTTCAAACCACAAAGAAGACAAACGATAATATTTGACATTGTGTTTAAATATTTGAAAATTGAAACTGACTTGAAAGCAAGAGGTTGGAAGAGAGTTCCATAAACGTAAAGTGTGAGAGAAGTTGTTAGCATAAAACTTAGTTACATCTAGCCATTTCAACTGTAAAATGAGACAGAATATGATCCCTTTCTATACACAAACAACATACTTCAGAATGGGAGCAGACATATATTGACAGAATGAAGGGTTGGCAATGGGCTCACCATTAATACCAGCAATTGCTAACATATACATGGAATACTTTGAAGAAATGGCATTAGAATCAACATTACTAAAAGCAATTCTATGGCTGACATACATTGAGGACACTTTCATATTCTGGCCCCACCAGGAAGAGGCTCAGCTACTACTGAACCATGTGAACTCAATAAAACTATCAATACAATTTACAATGGAGGGAGAAAACAAACTGGATGTACTAATATCTCAAACAAAGCAAGGGTTCAAGATATCCATATACTACAAGTGAACATTCGCTGGACAATACCTAAACTTTGACTCCCACTGGCCATAAAGAAAGGAATTGTTTGCTGCCTACCACAGTTTTTTTGCTGCATAAATGGTGGCCCAGAGACATGTGAAGATATTAATATGAATAAATTGTTTAAAAAAAAAAAAAAAAAAAAAAAGAGGTAATATCTGAGAGAGATTTTAAAAGCACAGGCTTTTTTTCTTTATTGTAGAATACAACATAATCATTGGCAAATTAGTCTTATTTGGAGATTAAGAGATTTTTCACTTTGACTAAAACATCCAGTTTTACCGTCAGTAAAATGTCAACCATAACTATCAAAGCAGACACCTGGTGGAAAACTTAATGGCCATCAAGTTCCCAGTAATATTATAAGATACAAAAGCTTGAATCACAAGTGCTTCACTGAAACAACTTAGATTACAAGAACAAATGGCATTTTTCAGCTCTCTGCACTGATAAATGGTAGCTATTATCAGGAACCATTTTCTTATTTGAAAGGTTAATTGCATTTGGTATTTTCATTTATCCAACATTATTTTTAACATAGAAAATAAAAGTGAAATGGACAAAATGTGCCCCCAAATCTCAGGAGTCAAATACAAAGTGGATATGAATAAAGGTAAATGTAACCTACTTGAAATAGTTCCATACAATTTGTACTAGACTAGGGAGTTCAAGCACAAGTTAAGAGAAAAGATTTTGATGGCTGATTTTCCAGGTAAGCAGGCCAACCCTCCCCACTTGAAAGACTGCTGTAACACAATCTTCTTCCTCTCATGTCCTTCACACTGGCCTTTTTCTGTATTTTTTTTTTTTTTTTTTTTAAAATGCTACATCCATTCATGTGTAGGCTTTGTTTATTTTTTATTTTTAGATAAAAGGTCCTACTATTTAACATATTGCTGGGGAGAAGAGATGAATCTGGTGGAACGAAAGAATGTAGCTCATCTGAACATTTAAGATAAAAATAGCTTTCAAGTAACAAGAGGCTAGCATCATTTTATCTGTGAGGAAAGGAGTTGTAGGGTGGAAAATAATTCACCATCCACAAGGCTCCATAAAGGATTTTGAACTCCATCAAAGCTCAAAACTGAAGACTGCGTAGCTCCAGCCTGGATATAGCAGCAATATTTCATTTTTGGTATGATCTAACTCTTGGAAAGACAAAGCATGGTGAGAGTTGTGTAGTTTCTGGAGTGAGACAAGGAAGCAACCATTTTTCTAGAATCGTTAGTGATTGATCATATTTACAAGTTCCACTTGAGACCTAGAGTGAACTGGAGTCCCACTTGTTCCATATTAAGTGTATCTCAGTAAATATAAAAAAAAGCATTTGTTTAAGATGGTAAATATCTTAGATTTTTCTTGAACTTTTAACACTGCTCAAGAAGAAAAGGCTTTGCTGACTAATGTGTTTTTATCACTTTCATCATATAAATACAGAAGAGAAACCTTGAGGCAATTTTAGCAATTAAACCAACATTCAGTTTATTTCACTAAAGACAAAATTAGTGGTGCTTGCAGTGAGGATAAATTAATGGCTTGCAATTCAAGGTGCATTTACAATGGCGTATTTGCAAGACGCATTTACAACGGCATATTTGCAAGATGCATTTACCATAGTGTATATACAAACCCCAAAGATGGTGGCCGAACTATATTTTCCAAACAATTAGCAACGAAGTAAATAAGTTTTTCTTAATTTATGATACTGGCAATCATATATAGATAAAACATATATAGATACAGAATCATATTTTAAGATTATTTTTCACATTCTTCTTTTCTTTTTATGTGCTATGTCCTTTCAGGACATCATGGCTCTCCACCTCTTCCTCTATCCCTTGCAGCTCTCAACATTCCCTCTGCTTCCTCCCCCAGACCACATTCTGTCATCCACTTGCTTAAGCCCGCCAGGTATGTCACACATTGTTTTCCATTGTCTTTCTTTC
The DNA here is from genome assembly GCA_903632075.3 of Acanthosepion pharaonis. Classification (NCBI taxonomy): domain Eukaryota; kingdom Metazoa; phylum Mollusca; class Cephalopoda; order Sepiida; family Sepiidae; genus Acanthosepion; species Acanthosepion pharaonis. Next base: position 5,978,194 of record CAHIKZ030001224.1, read on the forward strand.
CCTTTATTCAACCCATGAGTATCATTCTCCAGGCCCTCCTTCCTCATTATGTGTCCCAGAAACTTCAGCTGCCTCTTCCTGATGTTAAGTATAAGCCTCCACCTTGTTTGCAACCTCACTAAGAGCTCATTGTTTCTCACACACTCACTGAGTCAACAGCCAGCTAACTAGAGTTGGTGTCTCCATAAACCACTGTGGAGAAGGCAACAGGAAACCACTCCACCATCAATCCCATGACAAATCATGGTTAACAACGCAGATTATGCAAAACCTAATGGCATGAAGGGGTTTAAGTCTATGGGAATTAACTCCTCGCCTGGTATGGACTGACATGCGCAACAGGCATCATCTGACCATCATCTAGCAACTGCTAGCATAAACATTGTAAAAGGGATAAAAGTCCTTGGAACCTATCGCTTACCTGGAAAGGAACAACATGAGCAGCATGAGGTGTCACCAGACTGTTATCCTGCAACTGCTCGCATCAAACACAAAATAACTTTCGGGACATGGAATGTCTGAACAGTGAAAAACTGCGGCCAGTTTGATAATATTAAACAAGACATGAACAGACTTATCAATATTCTAGGTGTATGTGAAACCAGATGACCAAACAACAGTGATTTTGTTAGCGACAAACACAGGATTTTTCACATTAATTCTTTTATCTATCAATTAACCTTTAGCACACTGTAGGTGACTATTTTCACCAAGCAAAATGTTAGTCCAGCCAATACAAGTTGAATTTGCATTTCTTGGTTGTGTAGTCATAACCTTCTATGGTAACACCTAAAACAATCTTGAATGAAATTGAGAGTCAGGCTACTGTAATTTTAAATATATAGAATATATAAAACACTATATTTTGAAGGGATTCCATAAAAGGAAAAGTAATATTTACAAATGAGGTAGAGTGCTAAATGTTAAGGCTGTAGAAACTTGATTTTTATTCTTTTTCTGGGGAAGGGGATGAATAGAGTAAAGAAAGAATTTTTTTTATTGATATTAAAGTTCAAAATTAAATATATCGGGTGTTAATAACTCAAAAATCAGAAAAAAATTCTGTAAAAATACTTAAACCAAGGATTCTTCACTTTTTCTTCTCAAACACCATTTTTCAATTATATCTGTGGGTAATTCATTTTTTTTTTAATCATTTCACCCAAAGCAAGCCAATAAAAGCCACTAAGACACAGGGGTTACTGAGAGTAAAAAAAAAAAAAAACCGGAGTAAAAAAAAAAAAAAAAAAAACATTAAGGAGAGAGGAAAATGAAAGGACTGGAATTAAAACAGAAGATAACGATTGACATTACTATTAAATTTTTGAAGATCAACATTAACTGGAAAGCCAGAAGCTGAGAGTTTCACAAGTGAGAAGTGCAATAGAAGAAACTGTTAGCATAGAACTTAGTTACATCTAGCCATTTCAACTGTAAAACGATGAGACCTTGCCACCAATCTAGTACTGTGCTAAGTTTCATAAAGTCTCAGTACCAGAGAGGAAAGAATGAAAATATTTATAAAAAAAGGCACAGGGAAGCTATGTTATGGCAATGGAAAAGTGACTGGTGCCAGGTCAGGATTGATAACATTGCAGATTCCTCTTTGTATTTTATCTAGAATCTTTAAATACATAGCAGAAGTACCAGACCAGAAGTGGTAGCAATAGTCAATGCAGAGATGAATATTATTTACTTTCTATAATGAAGCAGGACATTTCCTGTTACACAATGGCTGACTAGATTTCAATCAACACAAACAAAAATAAAAATAAATAAAAACCATTAATCAATGGTATTTTAAATTCCAACTGTTTCTGTTAAATTCATTAACAACACTGACATTCTTGAATCAGAAACTTAATCTGTCTTCCAGGCTAAATTTATCTAAGTACCCAAACACTAAGAATTATTTAATGTCCAGAAGCATTTCCAATTCAACTATAAATATCTCAACCCATGAGCACAAAAGATATATATTCTTTTAAGACTGTGCCAAGAAAAAGGAAAAAATAAAGAAAACAAAAAAGGAAAAAAAAGAAAAGGCTTCTTTTTGATGAAAATTCTTTATATATTATTCTAATGTATTTATTTCTGTAAAACCTACTGAATTTTAAAAATGTTTGCCTTTCTGTATACAAATAAAGTGACTTTATTTTTGCAAAATTCCAAGGCCTGCACTCCAAAATTTATAAAGGAATTTATTAAAATTAGTCTGGCCCAAGATCACAACCTATAATTATTACATTGTTACATATATTCATTTATTTTTTTCTGATGTTCTGTGAATGATCTCTAAGAATAATCTTTCATGGCATGTTTTGATTCTGAATAAATATGGTGTTATACTGGAATATACCTATTCTATTGTTAATAGACTCTCCCACCTATAATAAGTAGCAGTCGCCAGGGAGCTGAGTGAGTTGGTGAGTCAGTCATGTCAGACATTAAAGTATCAACCACCACAACTAGATTGCTGCGTCATTAACTATTATATCAAGTTCCTAACGTTTTGTACATCGAACCTTTTTAGGACCGACTTAGTGAAATACAAGCCTCCACTGTGAAACTACTCTATAACAGTCATCCTGTGAAACTGTTCTCTAACATTACTGAAATTATATTTCAGATTAGACACCCCTTTGAGATGGAATGCCAAGTTGACAAGAATGAGTATGCTCGCCATCTTTTTGCTTTTACTCAAGATCACAAAGCTGTCAAAGCTGCTTGAGACATCTGTGCTGTGTACAGAGATGAAATGCTTCAGAACAACCAAATGGTCAATGTTAAACTGTATGTTGAACAAATGAACTTGGTGGCAATCCAGTTGAAAAGATCTAACCTGCAATACAGTGAGATTATTCAACATGACAATGTTTGCCCATATGTCACTAGCATGGCCAAACATACAATGAGAGCTCGGTCAGTAAATTTTGCCACACCCACCATGTTCTCTTGATTTGGCCTCTTCAGTTAGAAAGCAACAGAAAAAGGTGGTTAACAATTTCAGGGGTGTTTCATTCAACAATGATGTGGAGCTTAAAGCATAGTTTGATTAATTTTTCAAGTCAAAACCTTGTGATATCTATCATCAATGTATTGAACAGTTAGTGGCTCATTGGCAGGAGGTCATAAACAATGAAAAGAATACATTGTTCAATGATTCATCAGAACTATTAATAAATTATAAAAAAACAAAAACTTATGTAACAACCTAATATAATGACCAACAAAATTAGTTTAACAATAAAATCACTGAAATGAGAGAAGAAAAGACAAAATCTTGTTGAGACATTGCTGGCTGAATTGTAATCATCATTAAAATACAACTGGGAGGATTTAATTACCAACCCACTTAATACCAGACTGCTTTATGTCCCTACTAATATGTTTAACAAATCTTACCTATGATATCATAAGTCATATTAAAGTGATTTTTTTAACTACTGTTCACCCAATGCAGGGGCCGAGAGCCACTCAAGGTAGAGGGTTACTGTATGAGGTTCTTCTAAGTGCATAAATGGAGGATATAAGAAGTGCATATCATGAGGATATGCAGGATAGACAGTTCACAGTAGACTTGAAGAGGTTAAGATTGTAGTGATTGGGAAAGCATCCTCTCAGGAGACTAAGTGAAACTTCCTTCTTTCCAAAGAAATATGAGGAGTTGACTGTGTACATAGCATGGTGGGTCCTAGCTGTGAAGGCCTGAACTGGTGAAACTAAGGAATATAGTTTGAACATTTGTCTTGGAAAAAGCAATAGATTAGCTTGAAGCTAGCAACATTTCATTATGGAAGACTGATCAATAGGTAAACTTTTCAGTTGAATATAGGATCTATTTAGTGTTTATAATACAATACAAAAAAAATGGTATATTTTTAGGACAATAATAATAAATGACTATTTAATATGTTTATCATTATTTAAAAGTCCAATGTTTTTAACTTTTTTTTTTTTTTTAAATACACATGCATAAACAAAATTTATGTTCATATTTATCACAAAACATTTTTATGTAATACCATTTTTTTTCCCCCCAGTAACTCTGAAGAATTTTTAGAACACTTTGAGTAAGAATTTGAGAATTGGGGAGGTGGCAAGAGGATGAAGGTAGGAGATGCTTTTGTGTGGGTGTTGTTGACAGAAGTGCAATATGGAAAAAGGCAACATTTAACTGGATCCTCCTACTTGTATCCAACCACTCAACACACCCTTCACACAGAGAAGAGGGAAAAAAAAAAAAAAAAAAAAAAATCAAGCTTCATCTAATAAGCACCTTATTCAACACTGATAACATTAATTGACTAACACTGTACTTGATGGCCATCTGACTGATGAACATGAGGACAGTTGAAATGAAGATGTTACACTTTTTCCTTCTCACCTATTTTTATAATGAAAAGTAAATACAAAAAATAAATAAATAACCCTTACAGTTTTATTGCTTCTGTATTTGTTTTTTTTCTACATTTAATAAACTTACAAATCATGACAAAAATTTTTATCTGTTATTATTAGTAGTTAGACTAACATCCTCATCCTTATTACATCCTAGGTATGATGATAAACTACATCCGACAGCAAGGTTTCTGATGGTTTTGAGGAGTGTGGAACCACCTCTTAATTGCCGGTGTTCCCAGGTCCACCCTGACCTGGAGTGGTAGTACCTATTATAGTCCCAGTTATGGGCAAATAGTTAACCCCAAAACTGGGGTCAAAATACGTTGTAATACCAGCAATACTTTTTTGAAGAAAAAATTATTACCAGCAATATATTTTTGGAAAAAATATTACCAGAAGTACTTTTTGAAAAAAAAATATTGCCAGCAATAAAAAAAATCTTGTCATCATTAACAAACCCATTCAGGTTGATATGCCATAAGATGACCCAAACCAAGCCTTATCCTTGTTGTTATTGTAATTCCAATCCTGACCAAGCATCTCGACTTCAGCCATTTCCTCACTAAAATGACATGGCTTCCTTGTCTTTTCTAAAAGTATTTTCATAGCAACTGTTCTGAAGAGCTTTTTATCTCTGGTGCTCAGACAACATGAATTTAGGCATGCTACTAGATTGGCATCTAGGTCCCATCCTTATACTGTTGAAATAGTTAAAAGTAACCGCCACTTCTATCCCAACAGTTTCTTTTTCATCACTAAATGACTTTTAAACTAAAAAGACCACAAAGAAAAGTTCAAAACAAACCCAACATTCAGACTCATAAAGCCAACCAAAACTGAACTAGTTAAAATAAGTAAAATAATACTACAAAGTATTAACTCAGAACTAAGTATGAAGTTAGGAGTAAACCAGTGATAAAACACAAAAAGAACTATATACTGGCTCTGCAGCCTAAAAAACCAGCACAATAGGGAATTTATACAGATATAAATGATTTTTACCATTCTATAACAAAATCCATGCGAGACAAGACCATCTGTTTAGCTCAAGAACAAATAAAAATAAGCATAAAGGTAAAAATCATTAAGCATTGTTGAAAATCACTATTATCACTATCATTTATCGACAACAAAGACGTGTGCCAGACTAAAACCTTCTTGATTATTATGTGTAGGCACAGTCATGCAAGAAATCAACAAAACTCTTTGTAACACCAAAGATGAACTGAAGGCAAGGATTATGGCATCATTTACCGACTCAAACAAGTTCCAGAAGAGATGCAGGAGATTCGGAAGTTGTCTGGAGGCTGTGGGTGAAGCCAATGGTGATTTTATTGATTAAATTTACTCTTTAGTATTTAAAGATATTTTTGTATAATTTTGGTAAATATATCTGTTAAAATGAGATGTTAGCGTTATTTTCATTTTTGCATAATTTAGATGACAGTTTATTTATCACACCTTGTATATTATATATACATAAGTAAGTATATGGGTGGTTATTCTTTTCTAAGTACGACCATCTACTCACATGGCTAGCTCACCTCTATTCAGGTACATTTTTGTTTCTATAACTCACAGAGCCAACCTCTTTTTATATTGCAACAATGATGACTAGACCATAATCAAATGTAACCAAACTGATAATATCCAGAAGTCACCTTCTGGACAAATTGACCATATTGAGATTTGAACTTTCGTCTCACGGTTGGAACATTAACATCCTAAGCATTTGGTAGTGCATAAACACACACACAAGGTGGTACTGAAAAGTTCTCTGCACAATTAACATGCTCAACAAAATTCTGATGTTTGGTCATATAGACTAGGATAACTTCTCAACATCCCTGTGTGTGTGTGTGTGTGTGTGTGTGTGTGTTGATAGCCATGTGTATGTACGGTAACAGTAATATTAGCCATTTCCCTGTAAGGAAACATTTGTCAGTCATTGATCAAGCATCCAGTACTGCTTTCAGTAGAAATTTATAAAATCTTATTCTTAAAACAATTTTTTAAGAAAACCGGTTTCTCAAGTGCACTTATAGTTATTGCACTTTTCAACATTGATGAGGTTTCCTTCCTAACCTTTTGTTTGAAGGAGTGTGGAATGTCAACATCTTCATTATATCATTATTTTCTCTTCAAGTGCTATCCATTTTATATAGGTATCTATATTGACAGCTATCCACAACACACAGGAAATCTGTCAGTATGTGGGTCAGCAGCAGGTTTGAAGAATGCCTACAGACTAGATAAACTCAAAGCATATGCACAAGTCTTCATATATGCTATATATGCCCACAAGTCTTCATATATGCTATATATGCCCACAAGTCTTCATATATGCTATATATGCCCACAAGTCTTCATATATGCTATATATGCCCACAAGTCTTCATATATGCTATATATGCCCACAAGTCTTCATATATGCTATATATGCCCACAAGTCTTCATATATGCTTTATATATATGCCCACAAGTCTTCATATATGCTATATATGCCCACAAGTCTTCATATATGCTATATATGCCCACAAGTCTTCATATATGCTATATATGCCCACAAGTCTCATATATGCTATATATGCCCACAAGTCTTCATATATGCTATATATGCCCACAAGTCTTCATATATGCTATATATGCCCACAAGTCTTCATATATGCTATATATGCCCACAAGTCTTCATATATGCTATATATGCCCACAAGTCTTCATATATGCTATATATGCCCACAAGTCTTCATATATGCTATATATGCCCACAAGTCTTCATATATGCTATATATGCCCACAAGTCTTCATATATGCTATATATGCCCACAAGTCTTCATATATGCTATATATGCCCACAAGTCTTCATATATGCTATATATGCCCACAAGTCTTCATATATGCTATATATGCCCACAAGTCTTCATATATGCTATATATACATGAAGCCTGCAGAAGTCAAGTGGGCCTTTTTATTCACTTACATGATCAAAGTTGATCAAACCACAATTAAAGAGAGACTTCTGCTAAGAAACGGCAGTAATATATCTCCTGAGGGTTTCCCTTTAATATGATTCACAGAAAAAGCTTACATATTTTAACAAACCTGAAGGTAAAACTAACTCAAAAAAGCATTCCAGAAATCAGTTATAAGTATTGGCAAACAACTCTGCAAATAAAATATGTAATTTCCTGTGCCATGTGTTGCTGAGCATTTTCATATTGTACATTGATCAAATGAGTACATTATTTGTAGACCCTATCTGAATCTTTCCAAATGGATTATATGGCTGAAAAAGGCTAAAATGCAGTAATAAGAACAAGAGTCTAAAAAAATGATTTTGAATTTTATGAAATGAACAAAATAACGACCAATCATTTTATACTCCCTTGCTATAATCATCTGTTTTATGATATGACAAGGGTCTGTTGAGGTTTGGGGAGAAACACCTGACTGATTATTCTCATAACAACTAAGGTAATAGGTAGAGAGGAGAAAGAGACAGGAGGTAACAAAAATAACACTGGCTCAGAAACCACAGCAACTTGAGAAACAAAAATGCCCATGGGACTAACTTCACAAGACACTGTGTCTTGCTGACTGCTGTTCCCCCCCCCCAGCTTTTGACATGAAGCATCTTACAAAAGACCCAGATCTTGACCAGTTGCAGAGAGGTCGGATCTTGACATTCCAAGCTGTCCCGCTGCTAAACAGAAAAAAATCAAATGTAACTGAGTTGGCTAACATGCCTGCATATGACCCAAGTCCTCTTTTGAGTCTGTGCTGATGCACATTCATCACATCATCACTATTCTAAAATAACTCCCAGACAAATTTGAGGAGCTCCTGAATGAATTCAAGACTATTTTTAGTTACTCTACTGAAAATGACTAAGACATTTTTTGCAATATTCTAGCATAAAACCATTGAAAATGTTTCTATTTTTATGCTCTTCTTTGCACTTAGACACCAAACATCAAAACCTGCTGGCATTGTAAAGTATACAAGCTTGTACGCTCATACTTAAGCAATGTTGAAATTAATACTATTTTGGATTGGTACATTTTCAATCTTATTCAAGTATTAATAAAGAAATATGGCTGATGAAACCAAGAAGGTAGGTTGATTACACTTCCCACTGAACAAAAATAGAAGATTCATTCCTCAAAACATTTTAAATTAAAACTTTACCCAGAGACTGCAATTAGGTTTTAATTATTTTACCATGATGTGAAAAAAATTATTTTACCATGATGTGAAAAAAAATTATTGATAACCTAAAGGAATTTTTACCGAGAGTTCCAGCTTTTTTTTCTTTATGTTATCCATTTTAAATTATCCTCAAGTTTTAATTCTATGAATTTAATACATTCTCTGGGACTTAGAATACCCAGACTAATACAAGTGATGGCAAGGATATCTGCAAAATTTCTGATTTAAAATTCATTTTGTGTTGACGTAGTCATGAAAAAATTCTTGCCAATTTTTTTTTTTTTCACTTATTTTCGAATTACTTGCAATTAATGATATCTGCTTTGTGTGTGTGTGTGTTTCAAGCAACCACCAATTTGCTAGAGCAGCTTACCAATCCCTGTCACAGACACCTGCTCAGGCATATTTGTATTTCTTCAACACCCACAGAGACAACCTGTGGTTTATACTGCAACTATGATGAGTGGACCTCAGTTACAGTTTCTGGGAGAGATCACGTAATCTGTCAAGACTAGCAGATTGAACAATGTTAGTATGCTCAAACTCTCGGTCACAATGACCTGGCTGATGAAATGTTTTGCAAAAAACCTTGCTTAAAATATGAAGATTCTACTTGCTTGGTCATTGTTCATGTGACAGTTAAAGTTCACAAGGTCAGTGCAAGACCACACAGGAGAGTATGCACAGTAAGGTTTCCTTTGATTGGCTGCTAAGCTAAATCAAGACCACACAACCAATTCTTGACATACTGTTCCTGACTATCGTAAACAATGTAGTAAAAACTGATGGATTTTTAAAAATAGTTTCCTTTTGAAATTGTAACCTTCTAAAAGCTTATGACACTCAACATTTAAGTGTATTGGAGAATATGACAAGTAACTCAAAATTTCAATCTAGGATCCAAGATAAAAAAAAAAAAAAAAACAATCATGACAACATCTATAAGCAATAAATCTATTGTGAGGGTGGTTGAGAAAGACAAGAAAATAACTTTTTTTTTTTTTTCAACACAATGAAGTTTACCCTGTACAAGGCCTGAAGGCCACTCAAGGTAGAGGATTACAGAGTGAGAGGCACAGTTTATGCAGATAGTTGGGGAAAGTATTGGTTAACCTTAGACTTGAACAGGTTAAGATTGTCATAATCAGAGAAACATCATATTGGGAGACGGTGTCACAGAGCAGTGGTTCACATGAAGAAGCTGTTCAAGTGAAACTTAATTCTCACCAATGGAATACAGAAGGAATGAGTGTGGTTTGCTACAATGTGAGTGGCATGGCAGGGCCTAGCTGTAAAGGTTAAGACTGGTGGAACCAAGGAATGCAGTTCCTCTGAGCACTTTCCATGGAATAACAAAATAATAGAGCAGTAAGCAGTTGATGATGGAAAAGTATTAAAACATGATAGTCTTTAACTCACTACAAGAATAGGATATTAACAAAAATACGATAAAAGGTTATTGAAAATAATTTGACTCCCAAGATAAAATAAAGATTGGAAAAAGGAGTGAGACAAGCAGAGAGAATTTCACTTAAACTGCTTATGGCAAGATTTGAAAATCCCTTCCAGAAAATGATTTTACAAAGGATAGGTGCAAACATGAACAGAGAATATTTAAAAGCATCTACAATTTACCAATAACATATTACTAATATTTAAATTACTGGATGTATTACAAGAAATGCTAAATAGCCTGAATAAGAAAAAACTCAATGTAGGCTAAAAAATGAATAGAAATGAAAAAAAAAAAAATGTTCAGTTCAAACATTGTGGAAAAAATCCTCAAAATAGATGAGAAACTGGAAGAAGTCCAGGAAAACATCTATTGAGAACAGGTGATGACATTAGAAATGAAATCAAATGGCATTTAATGATGGGGTGAAAATAACTGAGTAAAATACTGATGAGAAAAGCACTTAGCCAATATACATGGGGGAATAATGAATGTAACTTGCTAGGCATACAAAACACGGAAAATAATTTGAAAACAAATACACAACAATCAGTGGAAAGAGCAATTCTAAGGATAACTGTTTAGAGATATAAAGAATTCAATTTGGATCAAAGAACTCACTAAAATAAGGAATATCATAGAAGTGATAATATGGCAAAAAAATGAAATGCTGGAAGAGACACATAGTAAAAAGAAAAGTTAACAGATGGGCCAAAAGGTTGCTTAATTGGTGATCAATGAGTAGCAAATGTAGCAGGAAAATACAGATGGATGGATTGATGAGATAGAGGAATTTGCTGGTAAGAATTGAAAGATCATAGCACAGTCACTGAATAAATTAGTCTTTCACAATTTGTTTTGGGTTTTTAATAGGAATTTTGTTTTAAAATCTGTTTTTTTGTTTTGTTTTTTATTCATGTTTTTTTAATTTGGTCATTTAACCCAAGCAAGGAAATAAAGCCATTAAGATGCAATGGTTACTCAGTGTGAGAGAATATGAGGAAAAAAAAACATTAAGAAGAGAGAACAATAAAAGAACAAGAATGAAGAATACTGATGATAACAATTGGCATTGCATTTAAATTTTTGAAGATGAAAACAAAAAAGGCAGAAGAAAGTTCCACAAGTGAGAAGTGCAAGAGAAGAAACAATTAGCATAGAACTTATGGTTACATTTAGCCATTTCAATTGTAAAATGAAGAGACCAAGCTGCCAATCTAGTACTGTAATTATAATGTGTAATAATCTGAGTAATTCCATGAAACACTGAATAGAAAGAGGATAACATGGATTTGAGAACAGACAAAAAATAATATCTTTAAATGATTAAACAACAGAAATGCAAGGAGAAAGGATAACAGATGGAGCAAAAAGGTGCTTGATGCCCAATAAATAGTAAAGACAGACTAGACAGAAGATGAAAAAATAAGATAAAAGAGGCTTGCTGGTAAGATGACAGCACAGTAATAGTCTTCTTGGAATGAATTAAGAAAATACTTCATCCTGTAAAAACACCCCCTCCCCAAATTTATAGACAAAACATATTGATACATGCTGGGATTTCTTCCTAGCCAATAAGATAGTTATGTTCTTTCTTGTCTTCAAGGCAGTGATTGCTTGTCTGTATCTCTTTTTGTGTGTTAACACTATTCTTAGTTTGGGAACTTTTTTTTTTGCTTCATTACTGTTGCTTTGCTTACTTTTGTCTTGCATATATTGTTTGCTTAATATTTTTTCCCAGTACTTTTCTTTCTCTTGTTATTCTTTATTACAAACTTTGCCAATTCTGTTTAACCATGGCCAACTACTCTACAAGTAATGATGATTAGTCTGATTCAAACTCACTGAGTGTGTCTGTGAAATTAATGCAAAAAATGGCTTACAATAATCTGTCTAATCTTGAAATCATCACCCCAAATCCTGTGTACTTGATAACCCCTTTTCCTTTTATAGAAATTGCTCAGAACAGAAAATATGAGATAAAGAATGGTAGTCTTTTAACAAATTAACTTCTGTAGAAATTCCCATCATTCACAGTAGTGCCATCAAATTGTAATGATGAAAATTCCCTTCAGCTGAAGTTATATATAAATTCCCATCAACATATAATCATTTGATGCATTTGTATAAAGTACTTCATTTGCATTTATATAGAACAAGTACATTTTAAAAGAGAAAGAATGTTTTACTTTGTACAAGAGAAGTTGTCATAGAAAATATTCATTCTCCAACAGGAATCGAATCTGTATCCTATACAGAACCGTCATATAGCCTGACATGCTTTTACCGATTTTGCCACAGAGGAGCATTTGGTTACAAACATAAAAACATCTTAAAATAATTGTCGGACTTTGTCCATTTCATAATGTGTGACATCATTTGTTTACATTTGGATACACATTTAGCAGATATGAATGTATGTGAGAGAATCATGGAAGATTGTAGTTTAAAAACAGTAAAATCGACCTTGCTAACCAAACACTCCTGTGACGAAATCGGTAAAAGTACGTCAGACTATATGACAGTTCTGTATAGGATACAGGTTTGATTCCTGTCGGAAGATGAATATTTTCTATGACAATTTCTCGGACATTCAGGCTGGTAAATGTTGTTAATACTGTTTATTATAAATAGAGCATTTACTTATTTGTATCTATAAAAAAAGAATGTATACATAAAAATGTATTAAAATACCCATTTATATTTACAAACATTTCATGGATAGCTTAAGTATGGATGATCAAAGTGACAACACATGATATTATGCACATTGGCAACAATGTATTCCAAACATTAAGTTTTTACACCCTTCCACCTTTCTTAAATCTTTTGTCACAAAGTGGGAGAATTAGAAACAACAACAATAAAAATAAAAACAGAGAAATCAAACAAGATCAGCTGAAATGTACCAAGACATGTCAGATGCCAAAAATTTTAAAATTGAGTATTCCCACCATCATTTTCCCCCCTTAGTGCTGACATTTATATCTATATTCCTTCCACCTCCTCTTACATAAATATAATCCTATCAATAAAAACATTACTTTAGTCTGATAAAGTCTTTTCAGCAGACGAAACAGGTTACATTGAATGAAAAAAATATTTTAAAGTGTAGAAATGAGGAAAAGTTCTCAGCCTAACCAAGAAGACCTAACATAAATTCTCACATTAGGTCAATTTGTTCAGATTTGGGGAATGGTTAAGTTGTCCTCTTGTATATGTATATACAGCAAAAGCATTAACTATTTATACAATGTGAAAAATTAAACTCTCCTTCCAATAATTTCTTTATATGAAATGTAATAAATGCAGTAAATACATTTATCTTCTGTCTGAAACAAGCCACTCCTGACAATATCAAAAAGACCTAGTGAGGGGTGAGACAATGAAATCAGGCATTGCTGATCATGTATAGAGGGAAAAGAGTAGTCATCAGCCTATGTGGAATGAAATGAAAATATTGGACACAGAAAAAAACACTGGAGAGTTAGACATCTGAAAGAATCAGCACATATGCCAGGCTACAAGGATTTCTTTAGTAAGCCTAGCATAGAAATAAATACGATATGGGAGTTGCTAATGAAGAGAGAAATGATGGTAAGTCTTCAATAGTCTGTAACAAGAAAAAAGCAACAAGAAAAAAGCAACAAGAAAAAAAAAAAAAAAAAAAAAAAAAAAAAAAAAAATGGCAGCTGTAACTTTTAGCAACATGTAATTTTGAACATAATTATGTCAAAGCCAAATGAACTCAATAGTGATTTGAAGCAATTATTAATAAATACAGGACAATTATAGCATATGACAAGATTTCCAAGGAGCTGAAAGCCCTTACATCAATTGGTTGATTGATTGTTATTATAGCTTATTGGTGACCACTTGGGAATACCAGTTGCTATCAGGTTGCATGTGTGGGTGGGGTAAGAACTAACAAGTTCTAATTCCAGTTGGGTTCATTATATTCTCTTACACACAAATACCATTGGGAAAGGCATGACTCCACTATTTCTCCCTCCAGACATAGGTTAATTAGTAGAATCTCAATCATTATTATCTAAAAAAAAAAAAAAAAAAAAAAAATGAATACCATCTAAAAATATTGATATTTGTAACCGGCTACTCATTTATGAAATTTCAAGAATTTATTTTTTTTGTAGCGTTTAATGTTTATCATAGTTATAAGAACAATTATTTAATTAGAAAAACTGTTACAGTTATGTCCCTTGTAAAAAAAAAAAAATTACTAAACATAAGTATTAAGAGTTGTCAATAACTTATAAAAACATCAACTTCCATGTTACAAAAATGTTTTTGTACAATATTTTAAACTTAAAGTAATTAACATTTGTTTCAATTCAGATTAATGAAACTTTAAATCAGTTAATTTTTCTCAAATAACATTTCAAAAAAGTATATTTTATTTTTTTGAAAGATTTTTTTTAAATAAAAGAGAATTATGTTGAATTGATAGATTTGTCAATATGGCTGGTTTTACTGATAATCAGGAAAAAAGTCATTCCAATCAATTCAAATTTGGTTTGAAATACAGCAATGTATTTTGTTTATTAGAAATATTAAATTTAATCTATTAGCTTGGAATTAAAGCCAAATAAAAGCTTAAAGAAAGATTTTTCTTTTTTTTTTTTAACTGCATTTTAATCCTTAGGTATCTTTTTTTTTTGTTGGAGAGGTACATATACTTATGATTGTTATTGCATTATTTTGTTAAAGTTGTTCACCTCAGGGAATTTACATGAGTATTTTATAATTATAAAGGTGCTTATTCAATCATCAACTTAAGAATTATGTGTCATCAGAAAATTCAAATTGCAAAACTGAAATTTTTACAGTTACTATTAATTTTCATTAATAGAAGAAAAGCTATTCCAAGATTAAAAATGACCTCAAAAGAGAATTTAATCAAGGCATTATTGGGTAGCCTTACTTATTTGGCTGTTTGTAAGCATTTCCCCCAGAAGAAAATAAATCTTAGCAATCTCTAGCAATTATTTTCTCAAAATCATCTGACATCATCCCCAAGTTCCTGACCAAAACCCTGCAAATCTTGAGCCAATCACCTCCATCAAAAGCCACACTGAAAAGACATCTGGTGTAACAGAAATGAAGAATTAGAACAGGGTGGAGGCAAAGTATTTTATCAGTGGAGAAAATATTTTGAATAGTTGAGATATTTTTAGAAGAGAAATAGGGGGATTAAATGAGAGAAATTGGAAAAAAAAGGAAAGCAAAAAATTATATGTAGAGAGATAAAGGGACAGAACCAGAGAGAGAGAGAGAGATAAAGGGACAGAACCAGAGAGAGAGAGAGAGATAAAGGGACAGAACCAGAGAGAGAGAGAGAGAGAGATAAAGGGACAGAACCAGAGAGAGAGAGAGAGATAAAGGGACAGAACCAGAGAGAGAGAGAGAGAGAGATAAAGGGACAGAACCAGAGAGAGAGAGAGAGAGAGATAAAGGGACAGAACCAGAGAGAGAGAGAGAGAGATAAAGGGACAGAAAACCAGAGAGAGAGAGAGAGAGAGATAAAGGGACAGAAACCAGAGAGAGAGAGAGAGAGATAAAGGGACAGAACCAGAGAGAGAGAGAGAGAGATAAAGGGACAGAACCAGAGAGAGAGAGAGAGAGATAAAGGGACAGAACCAGAGAGAGAGAGAGAGAGAGAGAAGGGAATGAGAGAGAGAGAGAAGGAATGAGAGAGAGAGAGAGAGAGAGGGAAGGAGAGAGAGAGAGAGAGAAGGAATGAGAGAGAGAGAGAGAGAAGGAGAGAGAGAGAGAGAGAGAAGGAATGAGAGAGAGAGAGAGAAGGAATGAGAGAGAGAGAGAAGGAATGAGAGAGAGAGAGAAGGAAGGAAATGAGAGAGAGAGAGAAGGGAATGAGAGAGAGAGAAGGAATGAGAGAGAGAGAAGGGAATGAGAGAGAGAGAAGGGAATGAGAGAGAGAAGGGAATGAGAGAGAGAAGAGAATGAGAGAGAGAGAGAAGGGAATGAGAGAGAGAGAGAAGGGAATGAGAGAGAGAGAGAAGGGAATGAGAGAGAGAGAGAAGGGAATGAGAGAGAGAGAGAGAGAAGGGAATGAGAGAGAGACAGGAAAGAATGAGAATATGGAATGGGAATATGACAAGAGAGACAGAAAACAGTGAGAGAGAAAATGGTCAGAGAGTGAAAACAGCAAGACAGAGAAAACGAGAAAAAAAATACAAAATGACATCCAAAGATAAGCAAATACCACCTGAAAAAGGCTAAAATGTGATCAAAACAATAAAAAAGTGGATAAGCATCTGAAAATGAATGGAATAATGAAAATATATCAGCTCAGAACTTGAAACAAAAAATAACTTAAAACAGATTTAGGGAAAGAAAATAAAAAAATTAGAATAAAGAGAAGTTATCAGCATTTTTAAAGACGAAAACCCAATATTAGTTTTATGTTAAGTAACTTGGAATTTGTTTTCAGTCCAGAAGAAATAGGGAAACAGTGGAGAAAAAAAAAAAAGAAAAAAAAAAAAAAAAACAAGTAATCATTGACAGAACAGAGTAGAAAAGGAAGGGAAATAAATCTCTATCAATGGATCAACCATGAAGATAAAATAAAGTCATGGCTAAATTTACATCTACCCACATCCCAGCCACACCTTTTCACCCATCCTCCCTGTTTGTCATACAAAAATGCAGCAAGAGTTCATTCCTCCTTTTTTATCAAGTTAAAAACGTTTACTTCATCCACATTTTTCCAGTTTAAGCTCATTTAATGTATACAAAAAAAAAAAAAAAAAACACAAATGCTTACTAAAGATAAATACAGAGTCTGAATCTTATTCGGTACATAACAAAAGTGGCTCCATGCCAGGGTTTCTTTCCTTTTAAACAATTCACCCCCAAACAAGATGATAATGCCACTAAGATGCACTGGGAGTAAAAGTGAATGAAAAGACTTAAGGAACAGGAAACCCAATCCTAAACAGGAAACAAAAGAAATCTCTACTCTTGTTCAAAAAAAAAAAAAAAAAAAAAAAAAAAAAAGAAAAAGAAAAGTGGGGGCGAGGTGTGTGAACTGGGTGATAGGCAAACCTATCTACAACTTAAAAACTTGCCTCACTGTGCTCGAAGTTATTTCACAGCAAGTCAATCCACATAAAGCACCCATATGAGGGCTAAAATGTATAAATTTAAAAGGAGCAATGATTAGAATAGTTATAATGCTCAACTATTGTGTCCTTGTGCCAGATTAAGATTAATGAATTACAAAATACTAGGCTCATATTGGATATCCATATACTATAGCAGTTATCAGTGCAGATACAGAGATTGCAATATGGAGTCCAAATTTTAGCCAAGGTTGTTGTATTCACCTTTGTACAAAGAATCCATCTTTTCTCCCCTCCAGCTATGGGCTAAATAGCAAAGCTGGGTTGTCTAGTCTTAATGGCAACCTGTCTAGGAGAATGACAACTCTAAATTCAAAATTTGTTTGATTCTGCTGCCAATGCTAAACAGGAGACATCACTGGTGGTTGTTTTTTTCTTTTTAACAATGAAAGGCTGTTTTCCTGACAGAAAACAAAAGAGGAATACAGGTTCAATTCCTATCAGGAGGCAAATTTTCTTTAGTTGCACTTCTCCATCTCATGACTAATTGATATTCATTTCAGCGTTTTAAAAAAACAACAACAAAAAATGATAAAGCAATGTCGACCCAAACGTGTACTTGGTAAATATTATATTGAATTATATTGAATCAATTGTTAAGACTGCTGCTAGGAAAGTTTGTTCACTGCATCGTTCTAGAAATTTTTTCTCACAAGAAACTATCTTATACATTTACAGATCTAAATGTCATCCATGCACTGAATATGCTGACACCTCTGGTCTGGTGCTTCTATTTTTTTTTTTTTTTTTTTTAGAGATTCTTAATAAGATGCAAAAAAGAATCTACAATGTTATTGGCCCTGATCTGGCATCTCTGCTTCAATCACTTTCCTATCACCGTAACGTAGCTTCTCTATGGCTTTTTTGTAGAGTGAATGGCTACGGTTAAATGTAAATGGCAGAACTGCCCAACAAACAGATTTGACAAAGTTTGTAATAAACAATAACAAGAAAAAAACAGGGCCAAAAATAATATCGAGCAAGCAAACAATATAAGCAAGACAAAGCAACAGTAATAAGACAAAAGTTCACAAACTAAAAATTGGTGTTGACACACAAGAGCAAATTCAGATGAATGGATATAGCATTCTGGCTTCAAGACAAGACAGACCTGGACTGAGTCAGATGAGACTAAGAAGTGGTCTCTCTTATTGTCTAGGAAAAATTCCCTTCATGCATTTGTGTGGTTTTTGCCTATAAATTGGAGAGGGGAAAGTATTTTGCAGTCATTCATTTATGATTGGAAACAACATTTCAATAAATATTTTCATAGTTCCTGTTCTGATGAGCTTTCATCACTGGTACCTAGATTTTACGAATTTAAGCACAGTATTAGATTGGCAGTTAGGTCTCATAAGTTCTATGCTAACAGTTTCTTCTCTCACATTTCTTACTGGTGCAACTCTACCAGCTTCTTGCTTTTCAGTTAAATTTAAATGAAATGTCAACCGTTATCTTCTGTCTTAATTCCTTTTTCTTTTTTTATTGTTCTCTCCTTAAATTTTTCCATTTTTTTTTTTATTCTTTCCCACTCAATAAATTTGTCTTATTGGCTTTATTGCTTTACTTGGGGGTGAAATGGTTATAGCCACACATCCCTCCATCTCAACTTTTGAAAATTATTAAAGACACCAGATACATTTTCAATTTCTTCATTATATATATATATATATATATATATATATATATATATATATATACACATACACACACAAGTATAGGATTGGTGCATACAGAATAAATTAGAATATCCAAAAAATACTATTCTTAAAAAGGTGCTCAATAGAGAATAGAGAAAATATAATTTAATCGAAAATTATAACAAATATGTTACAAAATCACTTAAAAAATAGCCATTTTGTTTCAACACTTCCGGTGTCTTATCAAGTGATGGTGTTGAATGTAGAAGAAAGGGTTTTAAAAGGTTCAAATAAACCAAACACCTCTCAACAGGGGGGAATGCTGTTACATAAGCTGCAATGACCAATCAAAATACAAGTATATGAGAATTCAAAAATCTTGACAACGAACCTTGATTATAATTATTAATGCCTTAAAATATATATATATATATATATATATATATATATATATATATATATATATATATATATATATAAAGAAAATATCTGAAAAACAAACAAAAATCCCTTTAAAATGCGATTATGTTGTTTTAATATAAATGAAATGTCGACGCCTGACGTTTCAGTTTAAAAACCTTCTTCAGGACAATATTCATTAAAAAATACAATTAATATAATCATTATAACACGATTTAAAATGATGGACATAAAACAAGTCTTATCCAAAACAGATAAATGAAAATTTTTAAATGATCAGCTTTCCGCTTGAGCGTGGTCACGTTGTCGCCAAATAAGCGACGCTTTCACAACGTAATTAAAATTTTATAAATTTGATTCCGATGGAAAGATTTTTCATATATACAGTTCATTAGAAAATCTTTTTCTGTTCTTGTAGGAATCCTGTATCTTCGGATAAGCATGCAGTCCTCCATGTAATAAAATGAATTCATATATAAAATATAAAATGAATATATATATATATATAAAATATTAAGTAACAGTGATGAATGAAAACATCCATTAATTGAAAAGAAATATACATGTATATATCAGATGATAAAAACTTCTCAGCTGAAGCCATTATTTAAAACAAAAACTTCAATCATTAAATAATTGTATTGCTTTATTTATTTCTACCAGATATAATTTTATCTAAAAATTCAATAAAGCTATTAAAACAGATTTCCTGAAATTGTCAATTCTTGTTGCATAAGGTGGACAGGCCAGAAAAAGAGTTGAAATCTCTTTGAAGAACAGACTTCAGAGAACATATTCCATAGGTAAATTAAAAAAAAAAAATGCATTGAAATATTTCTATGATGTAAGGAATGCCAGAGAGTATATCTGTCAATATGTTGGGATAAAAACAACAAAGATGAGGATGCTATTCAAAAGAATCATTGAATTTTATCAATAACCTCTTAAAGAATTTTGCAAAGATTACATTTTCTTTTCTTGCCAAGTAATTTAAAGCAATATAATAATAATAATAATGCTTTTAGACAGAAAACAATGCTTGTCTGCTTTCTTATCTCAACTACAAGGTAAATCTCAGTCACACAGATACAAATACACAACAATCTCTGCCACCAAGTAGCCTGCTTGGGATGGGAATCATTAAATTGTGAAATACAAATGGTACAAAAAAAATGGCCAAGTCTACAGAACCTCCAGGGACAGAATGTTAATACGAAATCACTCACAAATAAATGACTCAGTTGCTAAAATTGCATAAACATTCAAAAAAATAAAATAGGCATAATAATTAGTTAACTCATGAGAGAATAAAGATGTATTATATATATATATATATATATATATATATATATATATATGCATGTTCTCATTCTTGGAACACCTTTTTTTTTCTTGTTTCAATTTTTCTGACTGTCAGTTCCAAGTTGTTTGTTATTCTGGTGAAAACAATTGTTTAGCCAAATTCAGGCAGCAACAATTTTATGACTTTGTCAACCAGCCAGAAAAGAAAACAACACAAGAATTGCAGAATCTCAAAATAACACAATCAGCCAACAAAGAAAAATTATGCGTAATTCCATAGACAGAATTCAAATAAGTATTTTATTATTATTATTATGTTGGTGTTTCCCAATAACATAGTCAATGGAAATTTTGTTCTTGAGATATCGTGTCAACAAGACTCCTCAAGAAATTTTTTTTTGAATCTTTGCAGAATTTTCTGGAGGTTTACATTCTTGGTCACAATTCCAATTCCCCTCCCCACAAGCACTCTTTCAAGTTTCTTATTTGTTAATATTAAATTTAATATTAATATTATTAAAGTTTATTATCATTATTCACCAATTCACTTGAATTAGGACCTTAATCTTGTTATAGTCATAACATTTCGTCTGTTGTACTTTTTGGCTTTCTTCAAGTGTCTGTTGACAAAATAAAATTCTATCAAGTTAACGTGTCCTCTTGATGTCACTCATCTTTTCCACTGAACCATATATGACTTTTTGTACTATCCTACACAGGCATTGAACACACAGGGTTACAGCCACATGAAGTTGAAACATCAGTTCCTGTACAATCACCAAAATTAAGCAATGTTGAGTCTAGTCAGTACCTAGATGGGTGACCGTTCGGTAATACCAGGTGCTTTAAGCTTGAATGTGAGGGTGGTGTAACAGAATGGTTCAGAATTGTTAATTAGAGAGCAGAGTTTCAATTACAGAGGAGTTTGTTATATTCACTTACATGTAAATACCTTTGGGAAAAGGTATGAATCAACCTCTTCTCTCCCCAGCTATGAGTTAATTAGTAAGACTTGTATCACTAAATCATTATTATCTACCCCAAAAAATTATAATCTAAAAATATTTTTTGGCTTTAAATGACATGCAAAGAGTTGATATGCCATAGAAAATGAATCAATGAAACACTGATTAGCCACACAGTTCACATCTCTTAGATTTATTTACATTCTCTGGAATATAAATGTATACACACTACCGTAGCCACAAAGTGAGGGATCCGTTTATATATTTATTATAATATAGAATTGATCCCCCACTTAATATCCACATTTTAATTTTTTGTTTGTTCATCAAATTCTGATGAAGTATGAATTTGCCTTTTCTCCCTCAGGTATGGGTTAATTAGTAAGACTATCACTAAATCATTATTATCTGGAAAAAAAAAAAGAAAAGAAAAAAGTATCTTACACTCTATAAGATAATTTCTGGCTTTAAATAACATGCAAAGGTTTGATAAGCCATAGAAAATGAATCAATGACAGATATTTGCAATTAACTCTTATACTGATATAAGGAAAAGACCGTTACATAGCATCACCAATGTAAGAAAGTTTACAAAGGTAAAAAATACACTTTGCGTATTTCCATGTACAGATGTTGGCAAAAAAAAATTTTCCAACTGTATGAAGAGAACTTCCAGCATGAAAAAAGATAAAATCACTTGAGTAAAAAAGATGAGCAAAAATAATTATAAAAAAATTGTTTTCTGATAAATCTAAGCAAGTTAAGCCAAACTACAAAAATAAAATATATTTTAAATATTTAACATTTGTTCAATTTATTAAATAAATTTCATATTCAAGAAACAAACTTTTTGTCCAATCCAACATTTAAAAAGAGGAAAAGAGAGAGAGGAAAAGAGGAAAAGAGAGAGAGGAAAAGAGGAAAAGAGAGAGAGGAAAAGAGGAAAAGAGAGAGAGGAAAAAAGAAAAGAGAGAGAGGAAAAAAGAAAAGAGAGAGAGGAAAAAAGAAAAGAGAGAGAGGAAAAAAGAAAAGAGAGAGGAAAAGAGGAAAAGAGAGAGAGGAAAGAGGAAAAGAGGAAAAGAGAGAGAGGAAAAGAGGGAAAGAGGAAAAAGAGAGAGGAAAAGAGAGAGAGAGAGGAAAAGAGAGAGAGAGAGAGAGAGAGAGGAAAAGAGAGAGAGAGAGAGAGAGAGGAAAAGAGAGAGAGAGGAAAAGAGAGAGAGAGAGGAAAAGAAGAGAGAGAGAGAAAAGAGAGAGAGAGAGAGAAAGAGAGAGAGAGAGAGAAAAGAGAGAGAGAGAGAGGAAAAGAGAGAGAGAGAGAGAGGAAAAGAGAGAGAGAGAGAGAGAGAGAGAGAGAGAGAGAGAGAAAAGAGAGAGAGAGAGAGAGAGAGAGAGAGAGAGAGAGAGAGGAAAAGAGAGAGAGAGAGAGGAAAAGAGAGAGAGAAAGAGAGAGAGAGGAAAGAGAGAGAGAGGAAAAGATAGAGAGAGGAAAAGAGAGAGAGGAAAAGAGATAGAGAGGAAAAGAGAGAGAGAAAAGAGATAGAGAGGAAAGAGAGAGAGAGGAAAAGAGAGAGAGGAAAAGAGATAGAGAGGAAAAGAGATAGAGAGGAAAAGAGATAGAGAGGAAAAGAGATAGAGAGGAAAAGAGATAGAGAGGAAAAGAGATAGAGAGGAAAAGAGATATAGACGAAAAGAGATATAGACGAAAAGAGATATAGACGAAAAGAGATATAGACGAAAAGAGATATAGACGAAAAGAGATATAGACGAAAAGAGATATAGACGAAAAGAGATATAGACGAAAAGAGATATAGACGAAAAGAGATAGAGAGGAAAAGAGATAGACGAAAAGAGATATAGACGAAAAAGAGATATAGAAAGAAAAGAGATAGACGAAAAGAGATATAGACGAAAAGAGATATAGACGAAAAGAGATATAGACGAAAAGAGAGAGAGAAAAAGAGATAGAGGAGAAAAGAAAAGAGAGAGAGAGGAAAGAGAGAGAGAGAAAAGAGATAGAGAGGAAAAGAGATAGAGAGGAAAAGAGATAGAGAGGAAAAGAGATAGAGAGGGAGGAAAAGAGAGAGAGAGAAAAGAGATAGAGAGAGAGGAAAAGAGATAGAGAGAGAGGAAAAGAGATAGAGAGAGAGGAAAAGAGATAGAGAGAGAGGAAAAGAGCAAATATTCTCATAAATAATAATGAAGAGGTGTTCCTCAATGTCTGCAGGAAAGCAAAGCAGGATATCATCCAATATTCTTCTAAGATTTTGATAGCGAATTCAAATCCACACTCAGTGTACAAAACTTGACAATGTTAAAAATCAAACAATATCAACCAATTTAGATTTCAAGTGAAGAATTCAACATCTGACAGGTACTTATTAGAATTTTCTCAAGTAATATTTGATCAACAATAAAAAAATTTATATGTCCAATGCATGATTCCTCATATGTTAATCATAACTGACATTTTAGTTTATAAGCAAATTGACAGTTGATAATTCAACTGAATATAACAGCCTAAACAATTATTACCAAGAACTGAATTGTAGCCATTAAAAATATATAAACACTATATTATGCAACATTAGAATATAAAATGGAATATTTGAAAAATATATTTACCTAATTTTCAGAAAAGAAACATTTTATTTACAATTAAAAAAAAAAAAAAAAAAAAAAAAAAAAAAAGTAAGTGCATATATTTCAGGCTGAGAGCAGATCATCCTTAAGTTTAGATAATCATTTGCAAAAAAAAAAAAAAAAAAAGTGAATGAATGAATGAATAAAAAAGGAAAAGGATTCTACCTGTGCCAGACGAAAAAGCCAAAATCATTAAGATCTGGGGATACTCTTTTCCATAAAAGTTTGTCAATTAAAAAAAATGTCCCCAGAATTCACTTGCAGACATCTATCCAAAAATCCAGTTGCCACTGCCTTAGAGCAGTCTTAGTTATAAAAATTGTAAGGTTGGCACCTCTTCCCTATCTCTCTTCACATCTGCCAGTGAACTGACAGCAATCCCTGATTCTAAGGTCTGTAGCAGTAGTTGGAGAGAAAGAGGTTCTGTTGTTGTCAAATCTTATTTAATTCACAGTGACCAATGGTAGGTAAGAATGAGTTACATGAATGGTGTATGAAGGATAGGGGACGGATGAGATTGGAGGGGGGTGCAAAAAGTGGGTTGATGTAAAGTGGTATGCAAAATGAGAGCTCGACCCTGTTTTTAAGAATCTTGTAACAGCTATATTATTAATATGAAAATTGTATTGCTTCTTTTTCACCTTTCAGCATATTGATAATAGAATTAAAAAAAATGAAAAATATGAATAAATTACTGCAGAGAGAGAGAGAGAGAGAAAGAGGCAAAGTGTTAGAAAGAGAAGGGAGAGAAAAATGAGAGATAAGAAAATTGCTGAATGGAAAGTGGGGAAGAAAAAAAAGCAAAGATAAGAGAAAAAGCCCAGAAAGAAAAAGGACATGACAAAGGGAAAGAGAGGATGGGAGAAAAGAGAGACGGAAAGAAAAGAAAATAAGATAGGAATATGGTGGGTTTGGGAAGTAAAGAGAAGAAAAAAACAGGAAGGGAAGTAAAGAAAAAATGGAGGAGGAGGAGGGAAAGTGAGACATTGGCTTGAAGAGGAAAGGGAAGCAGATGAATAAAGAGGAGGCAGGAAGTAAAGAGATGAGCGAAGAGGTGGGGAAAAGAGATGGGCGAAGACAAGGGGAAAAAGATGGATGGAGAGAAAGGATTAAAAATTATACTAAAATGTGGCAAAACTTGTAATAAACTTGCTGTCATTTAAGAACAGATATTACACTTTGATCTAAAGGAAAATCTTTTACTGCTCAAGCAGGTTAACAGATGAAATATCTGTGCTTTTTTCTTTCATATTTTTTTGCTTTGTTGAAAGTGGTGGATATAAAAATCAAAATTAGTCAATCCAGTAATGAATATGAAAATTATTTTAGTTCCAGCAATAACCGTACCAATATTAACTTATATATATATATTTTTTTTTTTTTTTTTTTTACACAATTCATTTTTATTATTTTTTGTGAAACACCCCTGACCCGCCACAGAGTGTGTGCCATAAATACAATTTATAGATATAAATCATTTTTACTAATTTGTCTTTCATCTTATTTTTGTTGCTTTTCAATATTTTTAATTTGCAAAATCGATAACCATTTTCGGAACAATAAGTTAGGCAGACATTTTTTTTTCTTCAGCCTTACTTCTTACAAAAGAGAGGATGCAAACCCCCATCGCACAAATTTGTAAGTTTAACTTCCAGCTGATATGGTTATCTAATCTGTTTCCCAACTTACCTATCAATTGAGAGACACAGGATTTGGACACTGAATTCTAACATTCTAGAATTTTAGGCCCAACCCAATTCTAAATATATATATATATAAAAAAAAGAAAAACAAGTGTATATATATATATATATCTCAAATCTCTAAGTGGAAAGGATAATCCAAGTAAGTCTTTTTAATGTAAAATATTAAAAAGACAGATCCATAAAGAGGGGTCAATGTATAGTATAAAGGGCAATAAGACATACATCAAGGAAAAACTTAACGCCTCATCGGCCTGATGAGAGGGGTATGAAAAACTTACCCGTTGAAATAAATTATAATTTATAATCATTTTTCAATGGATGTGTTAAGTTTTTCTTTAAAAAAAAAAAAAAAAAAAAAAAAAAAAAAAAAAAAGAAAAAAAAAAAAAAAAACTAATATATATATATATATATATATATATATATATATATATATATATATATAGTTGTATGGATATGACTTTTTTGTGTTTGGGTTTCACGCTTTTGCAATCATCAAACAAGATGATCACAAAAGCGTGAAACCCAGGGTCACGAACTCCTATCCATACACCTGAATATGTTAGCTCTATCACTGATATTGACCACTTTCCACTAAGTATTGCAGATATATATATATATATATATGAAATTAGATCAGCCAATTTTTTAATACTGAAAAGCTCTACATGTTAAATTTTTATCTTTTATGTGTATTGAGCACTTTTTAATACTACTGTTTTCTGGTCTAATTCAACTGAACATTAACTTATATATATATTTCTATGAGGATAAAAATTGGAAATATTAAAAAACTCAAGTTATACAAATGTGTATACAAACAGTCGTCCTTATCTTGATTGTTATAGTTACAACCTTTCAACTGGTATATTGTTCATTCTTCTCTCTTCTTCTTTAAGTGCCCATCATTCTTAGAATGTTGACCTGAACCCTTTTTTCAATCTGTGGATATAAATGGTTTCATTCTGCAGTCCATGTTATGAGACCTCACATCTTCTGTATTGATAAAGTTGTTATGCAACTGGCAAAAGATAGACATCTAAAAAGTTTTGAAAACAACAACAACCAAAATGAGGAAATCTGTTGGAATAAATCAGTGCATAAGAATAATGATTTCTCATCCCAGAAATAGTTGTTGTGACTATAAAAACCACGATGAGGACAACAGTTTGAATAAATCTATGTATAATAGTGATAATTCCTCATCTCAGAAATAGCAGAAACATTGTAACTATAATGCCTAAGATGAGGATACCAGAGTATTTCGTCCATGCATTGAATATTGCTATCACATCCGGTCTGTTCATTTTGCTATGTATTTAGAGGTCCTTGATAAAATACAAAGAAGAATCTGCAATGTTATTGGTCCTGATCTGGCATCTCAGCTTCAGTTACTTTCCTACCACTGTAACGGAGCTTACCTATGCATTTTATATGAATATATTCAAGTATTGTTCTAATGAATTTTCCTCTTGACTTTATGAATTTAAGTGCAGTTCAAGTTTGCCACCAAAGTCTTATTTTACAGATGAATTGGCTTGATGTATGCTAACAGTTTCTTTGCTAACACTTCTTGCTTGTGGAACTCTTCCAGCTTCTTGATTTCCAGACAATTCTGATCTTCAAAAATTTAGATGCAGTGTCAATCATTTTCTTCTTCTTAATTCTTGTTCTTTCCCCATATTCTCCCACACTCAAAAACTCTTTACATTTCAGTGGCTTTATTACTTTGCTTGGGGTGAAATGATTAAAAAAAAAGATTTCTAATTTCAGAAAGAAGTAAAAAATAAGTCTGTATGCTTCAGAGAATGTCAATGTTAATATTCTGTTGTAGAGTAAATCAAATTCAAAAATTATGTCATATGAACACTGACTACTATCAGTCAAAATATCATCACACCTTGGCATGGAATTTAACTTGTAATTTTAATAATTATAATGAAACAAAATAAGGTCAGTCATAAAATAATAGGGAAAAAGAATTCATCTGAAAATAAATAAGGAAAAAAAAACACAAATAAGACGAGGGGGGGGAAACAAATAAGACAAGGAAATTCATAGTGCTTTCTGAATAATATCAAAATTATTAAAAAACAATATGGCCCTAATATTTTTGCATATCCAGTTATTTTTTATGTCTATTCTTAAAGAGAAACACAAAAAACAAACAGAAAGAGAAACAAACAGAAAGAGAAACACAAAAAACAAACAGAGAAACACAAAAAACAAAGCAACACAAAAAACAGAAAAACAGAAAAAACAGAAAAACACAAAAAACAGAAAAACACAAAAAACAGAAAAACACAAAAAACAGAAAAACACAAAAAACAGAAAAACAAAAAACAAACAGAAAAACAAAACAGAAAGAGAAACAAACAGAAAGAGAAACAAAAAGAGAAACAGAAAGAGAAACAGAAAGAGAAACAGAAAGAGAAACACAAAAAACAGAGAAACACAAAAAACAGAAACAGAGAAACAGAAACAGAGAAACACAAAAAACAGAAACAGAGACAACAGAAAAACACAAAAAACAGAGACAACAGAAAAAACAAACAGAAAAACACAAAAAACACAAAAAACAGAAAATACAAAAAAAAACAGAAAAAAAAACAAAAAAAAAAAAGAAAAACAAAGAGAAAAAAAGAGAAACAAAGAGAAAGAGAACAAAAGAGAAAGAGAAAACAAAAGAAAAAGAGAAAAAAAAAAAGAGAAACAAAAGAGAAAAAAGAGAAAAGAGAAAAAAGAGAAAAAAAACAAAGAGAAAGAGAAAAAAAAAAACAGAGAAAAACAAAAAAAAAAGAGAAAAACAAAAAAACAGAAAAAAAAAAAAAACAGAGAAACAAAACAAAAAAAAAAACAAAAAGAAAAAAAGAAACAGAGAAAAACAAAAAAAAACAAAAACAAAAAACAAAACAGAAAGAAAAAACAAACAGAAAGAGAAAAAAACAAACAGAAAGAGAAAAAACAAACAAAGAGAAAAAACAAAGAGAAACACAAAAAACAGAGAAACACAAAAAAACAGAGAAACACAAAAAACAGAGAAACACAAAAAACAAACAGAGAAAAACAAAAAAACAAACAGAAAAAAAAAAAACAAAGAGAAAAAACAAAAAGAAAGAGAAAAAAAAAACAGAAAAAAGAAAAAAAACAGACAGAGAAACAAAAAACAAAAAGAGAAAAAAAAAACAGAAAAACAAAAAACACAAACAGAGAAACACAAAAAACAAACAAAAACACAAAAAGAGAAACACAAAAAACAAACAGAGAAACACAAAAAACAAACAGAAAAAACAAAACAGAAAGAGAAAAAACAAAACAAAGAGAAAAAGAAAAAAAGAAAAAACAAAAAAAGAAAAAACAAAAAAGAAAAACAAAAAAGAAACAGAGAAAAAAAAACAAAAGAGAAAAAAAAAACAAAAAAAAAAGAAAAACAGAAAAAAAAAAAAAAGAAAAAAAAAAAGAAAAAAAAAAAAGAAAAAAAAAAAAAAAGAAAAAAAAAAAAAAAAAAGAGAAAAAGAAAAAGAAAGAGAAAAAAGAAAAAGAAAGAGAAAAAAGAAAAAGAAAGAGAAAAAAGAAAAAGAAAGAGAAAAAACAAAAAGAAAGAGAAAAAACAAAAAGAAAGAGAAAAAACAAAAAGAAAGAGAAAAAACAAAAAGAAAGAGAAAAAACAAAAAGAAAGAGAAAAAACAAAAAGAAAGAGAAAAAACAAAAAGAAAGAGAAAAAGAAAGAGAAACAAAAAGAAAGAGAAACAAAAAGAAAAAGAGAAACAAAAAGAAAAACAAAAAGAAAAAGAGAAACAAAAAGAAAAAGAGAAACAAAAAGAAAAAGAGAAACAAAAAGAAAAAGAGAAACAAAAAGAAAAAGAGAAACAAAAAGAAAAAGAGAAACAAAAAGAAAAAGAAACAAACACACACACAATGTGACTATGTCATTATTGGTCACATTTCTAACCTCCCCAATTTCAAATAATATTATAGTCCATCTTGGCATAAAGAATGGACTAATTCTACTTTGCCAAAAACTTTATTTTGCTTTATTTGTATCTCATTTTATTTTTCTTGGTATATTTTTTACTTGTAATGATTTTAAAAGCAAAAATTTTTTCTGACATCAAAAATTAAAGTTAATTGTAAAAATTTATAAAAAAAAAAGAAAAAAGATTGCAAAAATTACTTATATATTGTGATCATTTTTTTAAAAATTCATACAGATACACTAGTGTATAATAGGTTGTTTGGAAAATAATGTCCAATTTTAAAATCAACTTTTAGTCCTGAATTAAACAGTGTTTAAATCAGTCAGAATAGAAACCCTGAATATCTACACATTTCTGTCATAGAGTTAACAGGTTAACTATGTCTTTACGATAAAACTCCAAAGGTTTGATTGGCCAAGAAATTTTTGAATGCAGTTTTTACATCTTTGCAACAGAATGTTTTTTGGCCTAAAATCTGTCAAGATGCTTGAAAAAGTGGAGGTAAGTGTGCGACAAATCAGTGGAACATGGTGGGTATGGCAAAGTCTTGTATCCCATTTGCTGAGCTTCAGCAGTGCTATCCTGGCACATTGTTATGAAGCAGAATTAGATGTTAATTAACCAGCACAGGTCACATTTTGCTTAACTAAATGTGCATTTTATCCAGTTGCTGGCAGTAAACTTTGGCAGAGTTGCTCTGATTAAATTCTAGAAAGTTGTTATGGATAATGCCAATGGTGGACCAACAGACAGTCTCCATAAACTTCTGCTGATGCCATTTCAGTTTTGGAAAGTGTTTGAGTCCTTCATCATGATCAAGCCAACGATCCATCTCTCATCAAAATGTCAAACTCTTTCATCTTCACAGAATTTCTTCACCTTGCCAATTTTCTAGAGATGGTCTGATATTGTTGAAATGCTGACACTCATTATCTGAAACATTTCTCTGACACTTTAACGGAGGTTTTGTTTAGTGTTTTCAGATGTTTATTATCAATTGCAAATGGACACCCTTTACTACATTGGCCTTCAAGACTTGTATTCCCCACTGCAGAATTTCAGAAATCATTGCCATAATTGTCATACTGTCTAACCACAAGTGGATTCTTCATCCCATGTTCTGTTAATGTTGGCAGCAGTGACTACGCTTGAACTCATGCAAAAAAAAGTAAATGCATCTTTTTTTTTTTTCATGTTCAAGATGAGGAGTATAAAAACTAAGTTAAATTCTGAAATAAATCTGTAGAGGACCATGAGTGTTGTTGCATTAGAAACATGTGTAACTCCTGGTAAAATATTAAAAGGTCCAACTACAACACTTGAATTAAGTACAACTCAAGATGTAAATAAGACAAACAAACAAGATGAGAGAGAGAGATAGATAGAGAGAGAGATAGATAGAGAGAGAGATAGATAGATAGATAGATAGATAGAGAGAGATAGATAGATAGAGAGATAGATAGATAGAGAGAGAGAGATAGATAGAGAGAGAGAGAGAGATAGATAGAGAGAGAGAGATAGATAGATAGAGAGAGATAGATAGATAGAGAGATAGATAGATAGAGATAGATGAGAGAGAGAGAGAGAGAGATAGATAGAGAGAGAGATAGATAGAGAGAGAGAGAGAGACAAATATATGTATTAAACAAAACAATTTTACAATGGGCAATAACATTTGTCTGTGTGTGTAAACATTGGTGCCTGTTCTTTGGTGAATATTCATACGTATGTGTATGCGTGTATTATGTTCATGGCATCTCCCACAAATGGGAAGACGTGGATCTTCTAAGAGAGCTTACATTGTAGTCGCTGAAATGAAGAAATGAAAAAGAAAACTAGGCAAGAAGTCACCCAGTATTTATAGTATAAGGAGAATGACCCCTAGTGACAATTTGGGAATTAAGGAGGAGCTAACTCCGACAGATTGACATAAAATTAACAAAGAAGACACTTTAATCATTAGGAATTAGTAACATATTTTTATGCAACTATTAAAATATTAGAACACAAAAGGTTTGTTCTAAAATTGGATATTATTTTCCATACAACCTAACAGCTTCCTAACTAACCAATTAATTCCACCATTAAGGTAGTAGATACACTATTAATCAATAACTAAAAAGTTAAATACTTTTCTACATCATTGATATGACAGACTATCTTGAAGTTTCTTTTGCTTAAATAAAATGATAGTGTTAAAATGTTCAGCCCAAAAATTCCAGTCCAACCAAACAATAAATAATTCAGTTTATTCTCCAAAATAATTAAATAAACATTTTCTCCTTTGAGAAATTTCCCAGTTTTAAAAATATGTAAAGCAGCCTCAACAAATATACATCAAAATTTCTGTGAGTCTCATTTTACCTTCTGCAAAATATATAAAAAAGAAATAAATTTTAAGAAAATATATATATATATATATATATATAAAGTTTTAGAACATATATAACTATTATAAAGTTTTAGAAAATAAGTTACCAAAATAGTTTTTTTTTTTCAGATCAAAAATTAAAAAAAAAAAAAAGTTATAAATTTTATAAACCATAATAGAGGATCTTGTTTGTTATGTAAATTCATTAAAAATTTCTCTTGTTATGGAAGCCCCCAAAATTAAAAAACAAAAATGAACTTGTTCTATAATATAAAATTATATATTATAAAACACAATCTAATTATGTATCCTTATGTATTCTATTTTAAACACTATTCCATACTAATAAATTAAAAAGAGCACTTCTCACTTGTGTAACTCTTCTGATCTTCTTGCTTTCCAGTCAATTTTGATGTTCAAAAATTTAAAAGCAACATCAATCATTATTTTCTATTTTAATTCCTGTTTTATTGTTCTCTCCTTAATGTTTTTCTTTTTCTCATTCTTCCACACAGTAAAAAAAGAAAAGGTGACTCAGTTCCATCTGGGTTATATAAACCAGACTCAGTTCTGCCGAAGCAGCATGTACAAGCAAAGCTTAGCCTCTAATACAGAGGTTCCCAAACTTCTTTTTTCTGTGGGCCACATTTTCAGAATTAAAATTTGCTTGCATCTCACCAAATTTAATGTGATAAAAAGTACATTAAAAAATAAAAAAACAACAACTAATAGTGTGTTAAATATAATATAGAATACAACTTACGATTTAAGTACACAAATTTGATGAAAGCTATGATGAGCAATCTCCATTATATTAGCCTAATTTGAGATAAAGAAACTCATCTCATCAAAACAAAGAAGCCTTTCCCTCTTTTTGCATTTTGATATTTGTTAAAACTGAAAATCCTTGTGAAAGTCCTGCTGAAAAGGTCGGAGCAGCCCTATGGCAAAAAACGTCCAGAGCAAGTGTTAAAGGGAGATAACTGCAGATTCGAAGTCACAACATTATTATTGCTAACTCTCTCCTCCAATTTGCGGACCCGAGTTGCTATATTCTTAATACTTGATATAATGCAAAAATATCACAATGATAAAATCAATCAATAATTATTTATAACTATTTATACAGGGACTCATGTATGCAATTACAAGTAATCCATAATAATATTTTAAAATTATGAAATCATATTTATTTTTGGCATATAAATTTTTTGAAACAGTTTCCAAATCTTTGATTATCTTTCAATCACTGCACCTCATCTTCTATCCTCTTCCTCTGCAGCTATGAGGCTGAGGCACACCAAACTGTTCAGGAACCTCTTCTCTAATAGATAAAGCTGAATTACTCCAAGCAAATACTCACTATATCAGCAGATGTATATTCAAAAGATGCAAAGGAAACTTTAAGTGTCATTAAAACACTAGCCCCTACAGAGAGACCCATGAAGAATGAACAGGAGAATAAACCAATTCAGTCATCTTTGGATTGCCTGGCTGCACCTACATATGTGCTAATGTATCCATCTGTACAGAAGTCTTCAGCCCTGTCTGAAGAACCAGGTGATTCCAGTGCCATTCAAAAACCTGTGTTCAGTCTGAAGCATATTCACTAGAAGTCTGATGAAGCATTTTAAGGAACTTGGTAACAGATTTGCCAAGCTTCATGTAAAAATTGATACATGGTGATTTACTAAGTGTAGCTTAGATGTGGCACAAGACCAAAAGTATGGGGCACCAAGTGAGAATCCAACTCACTATTCAGTTGTAATTGTTCTAGCAAAGGAAGCTTGCTAACCATTACACAACACAGATTGACATTGTTCAAATATATTGGCCATTGTAAAGATCACAGAGCTATTCCAGCACAGCATTACAAAACTTAAATAATACTTGAATATGATTTGATGACATGAAGCCTATTGGCAGACTGACTCAGCTGATACTATGTGATTTCTTACCAATGAGAGTAAGCTATTTACATTGTTTCAACTGCTGTCTTCATCTTTATTGCCATATTCATGCCAGCTGTTGTACACTCCAGCCTTCTTCAAGTGATTGGAATTTCAAACTAAATCCTTTATTTATCCACTGTGGTTGATTGTCCCACTTGCCATGCTTCTTCCAGATGTCTCAGTTATGTCCCTTTAACTCAACTCCAAATTTTTGTTCACCACTGCAATAGCCAGGTATTGAACTCACAACTCTTTGGGTCAAGTCACTGGATCCAACCAATGCTTTTATCCACTGGGCCATCTGCCATTGAGGAAATAAAAGTTCAGTTTGAAATTCCAATCACCTGAAGAAGGCTGGAGCGTACAACAGCCGAAATGTTGTGAATATGGCAATAAAGATGAGGACAATATTCCAAACAATGTAAATAATTACATGCCTCATATCAGAAATATAGACAGATATTGAGAATAAGCTCTGTAAACATTTATGTTGAGCAGTATAATTATAGCAAAAGTACAATCTAGAAACTTTCAGATGCTATCTTGATACTTTTACATACTATGATTCTTTTACACATGAAAAAAAGTACCATGTCCCTTCAGGATGTTAGCAATCATGGCTCTCTACAATTTCCTGCCTTTTGAAGCTCTTACTAAATTGTCCAGCCATCCATTTACACAAAATCATGAGTTAGGTAAGTTATACACTGTTTGTCTCTCCTGCCTTCAATATGACATGTGAGTGACAAATTTTCCAAACCACCTCTCTTCATTATGTGCTGCAGAAATTTCAACCAGCTCTTTCTGATGTCAAGATTAAGTGTCCATTTTGTTTCCATTTTCTCTGAAACTTCGTCATTGCTCACATATTCAGTCTGTGGTATTCTCAGCATCCTTCTGTAGAAGCACATTTCTATTACCTAAAGTTTCTTCTGTGAAGAGATTGTCCAGAATTCAATTTCAAGAGGAATTATATTACGTAACAGTTCAGTACTCATTACTTTATTTCTTATTGCAAAGAAAACAGCGACTTACCTCGTCAAGCCAAGCAACAACACGTCGCGTGTATCCTACGACGGAAAATGTGGCAAAAAGGAAAATTACTTACCCCAAAAAGGGGCACGTATTTCGCATGACATGCTGAAGATGGAATATTTAAATTAAAAAAACAAGTCCATCGCAGGAGTCACTATAAAAGTATTTTGATATGCAAAAATTGGGCATCCTCTCCCAGCTGTCAACAAATGCAAAAAATGCTCGGTCGATAAAAGCAGTTGGTGTTCTTGAATCGGGGTGAAAATTCGTGTATTTTGGCTACTGCATTCATCAGAGAGTGAGTTATTTTTCTGAATGGTTGCATGCATTGTGATTTGTGAGATAGTACCTGTGAATCGAGTTTTTGGCATTTCTTTCTGCCCCTGATATTAGAGTCTGAACATACAGTGATTTGTTCTCTGCATTGTGGAAGTAATCTGCAACAAATATTTCCTTTGCTTTCAGAACACTTACATTTCTAATGAAATTTTCCTCATTTTTAATACTTTGCTTAATTTTTGGAAGGTATCTTTAGCTATCCCAATGTGCCACTCAGATTTCAATATCTCACTTTCTGTCTTGTGTTAAAACATTTCCCAGATATTTAAATTGTACTTGCTTGATTTTAATATTTGTAATTTACATGTTGGATGTTTCTTTTTGCTGGCAATCATGTATTCTGACTTCTTGTAATTGAGGTTTAGTCCTTTCTTCTTGCTTTCTTTCACTACCTTCTGTTTGAGTTCTTGTGGTTTGTTTTCTGTATCTTGTGAAAATATTAGTCTTAAGGAAATTAACACTTACCTCCATACATGTGTGTAACTGAGGGTAGGGTGCATATTGCCTTAGATGCACATATGTTTCCCCTACCAGTTTCATGAAGATGAAAAGGACATATCTTTTCTGTATAAAGTTTTTTTATTATTATGTTTAAATAACAATTGATGATATTTTTAAAACTTATTTTGTAAAGATTCATTATTTTAAGAAAAATGACCATAATGCTTCAATGCATCACATGACCCAAAAAATAAAAATAAAACCAGAACCAAGAACATAGAGAGCATCATTATTTAGAGTTTAATAAACTTAAGTTTATTTACTGAAATAACATGCAAGTAATCAAGTATAGCAATTTCTATCGGTAAATTATAGGGTTCAATTATCACAGCAGTGAATGTACTAAATTTAATTTGATGTACCAAAACAAAGTACAATTAGTCATCTGGTGTAATTTCTAATGGTAACTATCAAAATATTATGAAATGTCTACAATATTCAAAGCAAGAATGAAGCTGTTAAATACCTTATCTAAGAAATTCAGTGACAAACACTAAGATAACAGCAGAATGGAAAGAAAAAAATTTGGTAAAAGTTCATTTTAAGTTTGTGTGAATATCAAACTACCTGACAATTCTCTGCAGACAGAGATTCGAAGATAATTCCATCAAATATAAGAATTGGAACATGTGTTGACAACAAAAAGAAAACACAAAAAAGTGAGCCTTTTTTGAAAATTTGATTTAATAAGGATATTGGTCTTGACAAATCATTTAATATGAATAGTAGGTGAAGTAATAGATAGCAGCTCAGACTGAGAAACTGGAGAGCAGAGTTCAAATTCCAGTTGAATCCATAACATTCACTTACGTGCTAATACCCATGGGAAAGGTATGAATCCTCTTCTCCCCCCAGCTATTGGTAAATAGCAGGACAGACCAGGCTCTATAGCTTTGGATGGCAACTGGTCTACTGTAGAAAGAAATGGCAACCTACTGCAGGAAAAAATCTGTCTCGTCAGTCATGTATTGAAAGATACATGATTGCCTAAGCATGTTTCATGCATGGCATATAACTGATCACATCTGAGAAATTCTAAGTTAGATTTTGTCTATTATATATATATATATATATATATATGGTAAAGTAAAAGACAAAAGGAAAAATTTTCTTTATTCACACATTTTGTCTCCTTGAAGAACTTTATCATGGCAACTGTGGAGATTAAGAAAAATTTCCCCTTTTATCTTTTACTTATATTGTTCTTACAGACATATTTTATTTAGATCTGAATTTTTATACACACACAGGTTCAACAAAGTAAAACTAGAGGTTGCTCTTGAAAATTACCTCCAATCAGTTGTGAACTGGAGCAAGAAATGACTTGTAAAGAGTAATGCCTCCAAAACAAAACTACTATCTTTTAATTATCATAGAGAACAATTTTTGCCTCCCATCTGCATGGCCAATGCTCAACTCCAGGAGAGCAACTCCTTGTGCCTTCTTGGTGTCACATTTTCCATATAAAGTGGAACGATTATATTGAATCAATTGTTTGGTTGGCTGTTAGGAAAGTTGGTTCACTTGCTAGAATGAAGCTGTTAAATACCTTATCTAAGAAATTCAGTGACAAACACTAAGATAACAGCAGAATGGAAAGAAAAAAATTTGGTAAAAGTTCATTTTAAGTTTGTGTGAATATCAAACTACCTGACAATTCTCTGCAGACACATTAATAAATCTATAAGCAATAAAGTGAAATATTTCAAATTTATAGACATTTTCTTAGATGTTCCTTATTAAAAAATATATATCCATGAACAAATGAAAAACTAGTACAGAGGAAATATCAAAAAATAAGATTTAAGTATGTTGATTAAATGGAGAAATATATAAAAATGTATGAAATCATTTCACCCCAAGCAAGGCAATAAAGCCACTAAGATCACAGCTGACTGGAAAGCAAGAAACCAGAAGAGAGTTCCACAAGCAAGAAGTGAGAGAGAAGAAGCCTGAAGAGCAAGGAATGTAATTAAAAAAAAAATTACATGAGTAGTGTTAGTTGCAGTACATAGCAAGGACATTACTGAATGGGGCAAATCCAGCAATACACATTACCCCTGTTGAATGGGTAGGCCATGTGCTTTTTATGATATGATTTATTACCTTCTAGATAATTGTATATCTTTCAACCTGGCCATTACCTTGGAGATCTTAGCTTGTTTTTCTCCTGCATATAATCAATTCTCTTTCTGGTGAGAAAAAAGCCTTGAACTTCTTTATTCATGAACAAGGTCCCTGAATAGAAGTGAATATATGCTGGTATTTCAGAAATACAGAATAACTGATATAAGCATTTATGATTTCAAATTAAAGTGGAAAACAAAGAGAAACCTGTAATAATCAAGAAACATTTTATTTTACTATTAAAAAATAAAAACAAAAGAAAAAAATATCTGATGCATTCCTCCTCGTACTGAGTTTCAGTTCTTCTATGTATAGTGTTCCTTCAGAACGTTGGTGATCATGGTTCTTCACAATGTCCTGACCTTTGTACCTCTTAATAAATTTTGCTTTTTTGTTGTCTCTTCTAAACCTTGCTAAGCCATCCATTTACTCAAGCCCGATAGGGAGGTTATGCATTGTTTTCCTCTCCCTCTTGCCTTTGACATGTCCTGTGAGTAACACATTTTCCAAGCCCTCTTTCTTCATTATGTGCCCTAACAATTTCAACTATCTTTTTCTGATGTTAAATGTGTGTCCTTTCTACTTCCACTTTATCTCAAACTTCATCTTTGCTCACATTGGTCGAAGGTATTCTCTAGTAGAACCACATTTGTTTCTTCAAGTCTCTTCATCTGTGGGATGATACAATCCTTGCTTGAAGCATTCAGAGATTAGAAACATCTGTGTTCTGTCTACTGGCAGTGGGCAGCCAAGCAGAGTTGATATGCAAAAATTCCATTTGTCAGTTTGACATACAGTGACTGTAACATGCAGATTGCATTTTCCGAAGTCGTACTTGGATTTGATTTAATACGTTGTACCTGATGAAATTTGTAAGGTGTAGTCAGTTTATGCAAAGCAAGAAAATTTTGCAAAAATGTGTTCCAATGTTTCCATTCTTGTATAATGGTTGGGGAATTAGGATTACAATAGAGTCTCTCTGGCTAAAGTAAATGCACCATGAAGCTGCATTACTATAGTGTAATTTTTGTGGATACATTTTTAACCCTTTTTAAGTAAGCCTGACTAAGTGAGGTTCCAAATTTCCAAAATGAGGAAACATTCAATATTAGGAAGACACAGCTGAAATTTCTGGGGCATCTAATGAGGAAGGAGGGCTTGGAAAATCTGATACTCACAGGACAGACAGAGGGAAGCAGCGCATAACATACTTGATGGGCTTAAGCAAATGAATGACAGGACAGGGTTTGGCAGAAATAACAAATAGATAAAAACTTATTAAGAGCTCCAAGGGACAGGAAGATATGGAAGGCCATGATTGCTTACGTCCTGAAGCGACCCGGCACATAAAAGAAGAAGACTCACATGACAGATTGAGGGAAAGAGGAACAGAGGAAAGCAGCAAGTAACATACTTGATGGTCTTTAGTAAATGGACGGTAGAACAAGGTTTGGGAGAAATAACAAATAGATAAAACTTATTAAGAGCTACAAGGGATAGGAAGATGTGGAGGACCATGATCGCCAACATCCTGAAGGGATACGGCACATAAACATAAATTGTCTCATTCCAAGCAAATTTGAAAACTTTTTTTTCTTTCATTTATAGGAATCGGTCCGAGTCCAGACAATAAAAGCTACCTTACAAATCCCTAATACCTCCAAACTAATTTCACAATATGAATTATTATCAGAGCATGCCGATTGCATGGATCCTCACAACCCTGTCTTGATCACAAGTCACAGATCTTCAGGTTGACATCCTGTGTCTTCAGATTTTTTTTTTTTAACCATTTCACCCCAAGCATGATAATAAAGCCACTAAGATGCAATCATTATTAAAGTGGGAGAACAATAAAAGGAGAAAGAAAATGATTGACAGTGTATTTAAGTTGAGAGGAAAGTAAGAATTCACATTTGAGAAGTGCAAGAGAAGAAGCTTAGCATAGAATTTATGGTTACATCTTGCAATTTCAACTGTAAAATGAGACCTAGTTGCCAATCTAGTACTGCACTCAAATTTGTAAAGTCAAGGTACCAAAGAGAAAAGCTCATCAGAACAATTACCATGGAAATATTTATCAAAAACGCACAGGGAAGATATGTAACGGTGGGAAAGAGACTGGAGTTGATATGCCAAG
Source organism: Acanthosepion pharaonis (assembly GCA_903632075.3). Taxonomy (NCBI): domain Eukaryota; kingdom Metazoa; phylum Mollusca; class Cephalopoda; order Sepiida; family Sepiidae; genus Acanthosepion; species Acanthosepion pharaonis. Next base: position 6,018,537 of record CAHIKZ030001224.1, read on the forward strand.
TCAAGACCAATAACATTGCAGATTCTTTTTTGAATTTTGTCAAGGATCTCTAAATACATAGACACACTAGACTAGATATACCAACAATATCTGATACATGGATGAATGTTAGACTTATGTGTAAGATAGATTCGGACATGAAAAATTGTCTGGAACAATACAATGAACCAACTTGACTTGCAAGCAGACCTAACAATATAATTGTTTATCAAGAAATAAAATTTGAAAGGAAATCTTTTTATTCAAAAGTTAATAAGAAATTCTATAATTTAATTAAAAATAGTAAATAATTGTTTATTTCTTTATAAAAGGTAAATAATAAATAATGCATTGTACTTGGTTTTATAATCTTGTAAATAAACATTGCCAAAGAAGTCAAAAGTATATATAGTAATAATGGTGCCAACAGAAGTATCCTCCTTTTCACTCACTGTATTTTTGTGGGCAAGAAGACTAAACATTGGCAAAGATTTATATAAGTTACTAATGAAACCATAACTCCATATGAGTTCTTGTCTGAATAACTCCATTTTCTATAAATGGTTTCTAAAAAGAAACTTATCCAACTTCATGTATTTGCATTAAAGTCTTCTTTTTCTATAAAATATTCCAAAGAAAATCTGATTCATGTTTGAATGCCTCCATTTTCTATGAAAGTTTTCTAAGAAACCCCTTTTATCTAATTTGAGTTTTTTTTTATTTTGAAGATCCCATCAAAAAACTGATCACTTGCATGTTCGAATGCCTCCATTTTCTATGAAAAATTTCAATTTTTCAAGTCACTGTAAAGAATAAAAACCAATTTCAAAACAATGTTGCAGAACCATAAATTTATGAACCAGTTCAGAAGAACCATTGCCATCAAATCTATCAGCTCCCTCACATAATTTGAGCCAATTATGTCTGCTAGGAGATCCTACACTATGAAACTTTCCAATATAAACTTACATAAAAGGTCAAACTATGCATTATTAAAATAATAAAAAGTCAATTGCATCTACAGGATTTACCATGGTTGATGCAGAAGTTTGAGAAAATTAATTGAATTTCAGTTACAAACCTGAATAGTTCCAATGATATAGAGAAATGTTTTTGTTTGTTTTTGATAAAAAAAAATTTCTAATACTGGTAAATAACATAATAGACATTTAAGAACTTTGAACTGGACAAAGCAAAAACTGATTTATGTCTTTCATGCATTATAAAAAAAACTTTTTGAACCATGAAAACTTATTGACCCAAAGAAGAAGCACTACATAAAAACAAGTTAAAATTCAAACAATCTGACATTTGACCTTTTGTCAAATGTGTCAGCAGGAAATTTTCAGCACATTTTTATAGTTCATTTCAAGTTTTTATTTTTTTTAACAAACCTACCCTTGGAAGTTATTGGAATTATTTACACTATTTATATTGTTGTCCTTGTCTTAGTTACCATATTCATGATGTTTTGGCTGTTGTACATTCCAGTCTTCTTCAGGTGATTGAAATTTCAAACTGAACCCTTTATTTCGTCCACCAGGATAAATTGTTCTAGTTCCACGTGCCATGCCTCCTTTGGATGTCCAAATGATCTCCCTTCAAGTTTTTGTTCACCTCTGCAGTAGCCAGGTATTGAACTCACAACTTTGGGTCAAGTCATTGGCAAAAAAGATAAGGACAACAGTCAGAACTATATAAATAATTACAATACCTCATCTCAGAAATATAGACAGGTATTGGAGTGAAAAATTCAAATTTTCTTGCATACATATATTTGCTCAATTATTCAATGGCTTTTTATAGCCAGATAGAAAACCTGTATTTGCTTTTGAATCATAAGATTATAGACACACCCAACAAAGTTTGTGATGTTGGTGCAATTTCCACCACCCTTACAGTAAAGGTCCTGATATGACCCATTTCCCAAAATCTGACCAAACATCAGACATTTGTTTTTGTTTGTTTGTTTTGGAGGAGAAGGGTAGATTTCCGAGTTAGGCTGAGAACATTTCTGCATCTGGTACTAACATTTATTTACACGATGCTATTGTGAGGTAGGTCATCTCTCTTTCTCAGCTAAACATTAAGAGGAAAAAAAAAAAAACACAAAGAGTAAAATGCCAGCTAAGATTCTAACCACCTGTCCTTTTCTTCATTTCTCTTCTACCTTGTATGCCCCAATCAGACATTTTGATACACCTTGAGCCAGAGTGTGTTTTTTTATGTCTATTCTAAAAAAAAAGTTATTTGTTCAACAAATTTATCAGCCGCCTCAAAATAACTCATGAAAATAAGTTTTTCTAATGTGAAAAACAATGCAACTATATATATATATATATATATATACACACACCGCTAGTCAAAAACTTAAGGATAATGAGAGTAAAGAAAAAAAAAAATACTCTTTGCATTGTTAGACTCAACCACATATTTGAGTAGAACTTAGAAAAATGAAAATCTCACTAGCGATGTCACATTGAGAGAGACACCTAGCTTTTACAGCTCAACAATACTGCCACGTTCAAACTGTCAACTTTTTAGCCTTTGCTGTAACACAGGAGATACAGTGGGAGATATTGACTGTGCCAATGCTTGAACACTAAATTTCATTATGTGTTTATCAATTAAAGTTTTGTTTAAATATGATCTTAAACTTTTGACCAGCTAATATTTAGGCTAATTTCTCAGCATTCAAATTTTCCCAATAAAAAGCTAAAGTTTTTAATTTTTATTTTTCAAAGCTCAAAGAAAAAAAAATATACCTTTTGCATTGTTAGACTCAACCAATTATCTTCATTTACCTTAACATTTTGGCCAGTAGTGTATTTACCAGGCCTGCTTTCACCTTAATGAGATATTCCGTTCTTATGGTAAAAAAAAAAAAAAAAAAAAATCGTTCAACCCATTGCCAGGATCTGTCTATATTTCTGAGATGAGGCATTATGTACACTATTTACATTATTTGGACTATTAATGTTTAGTATAGAGCTTAGAAGAAATTTGCAGTGTGAGATAGGCAAGAAGTAAGGCATGTAGCAACATCAGCACGGCAAAAGGGCACGCCTTTAAAGGCAAGGAAGGGCAAAAATATTTTAAGTGATAGTGATTGCTGTATGATTGATACAATTTTTGAATCAAGCACGAGCAACACCGGACCATGCTGCTAGTTGCTAATATGACTTGATTGCTTATATGCAATGACAATAGACACAATAGATTATGTAAAACACATATATATATATATATATATATATATACACATACACACACACACACAGTCAATGATGAAATTATTCATACACCTATCAATTTTTAATATTTTTATCCATTTCTCAGAATCTAATGTCTATATGATGCCAGTTTTTTTATGTTATAAAGCACACACAAAAAAAAAAAAAAAGGAATAAAAAATCAACTTTCAGACCAATATGTTAAATACAACAAATATGATAGGCGAATTATGTAAAATGGGAAAAGACAAAATTATTCATACAGTAGAAAATATTGTTTTAAATTGATTGATTTGTATAAGTAATTTACATGATTATTTTATTGGTGAAGCATTTGAGTATTTATTCAGTAGAATATTTGTGATAATTCCAGCAAAGAATATCATGTGATGAATAGAGTGTCACCATTGTTATTTTTCCATTAACAACATGAAGACAAAGTAGCTTAGCATTGACTTGTGACAGACAGTAATTAACTTTCCTTTAATTGATTCTTTATTTTAGCAATAAAAAGACACCTTTTTTCTGCTTTATCTTTAATTTCATCCAGTGTAGTTGGTAATTCCCGTACTATATTGCACAGAATGTTTTTAATTTCCATTTCACTTTTTAGCACAGCTATGACCATGTCCTCCAATGGTATTTTTAGGTATTAAACTAGATTATCCATCTACATTTCCTAATTTTTTTTAGATGGTTGGTACTCCATCATAAAATTATAATTTAACAGGATGATACCCCAGCATTGTAAT
>CAHIKZ030001224.1:6027500-6037500 GCA_903632075.3 Acanthosepion pharaonis
CTATAAGTAATATGGCTTAATTTTACAATCCGATTATCATTATTAAAAATAAAACTAATGTAAAATCCAAAAAGCATTCAAACCAACAAGGACATTTAAGACTAAGAGCATGCACAACAGTGTTTCAAATAATTTTAGTTTTCAAATAGATATTTCTATTTTATATGACGTTTTTTCAAATTCAAGAGGAAACTATGGTAACATGTAAGAAAAAGGATTGTTAAAAAAAAAAAAAAAAAAAAAAAACAAAAATCACTAAAAATTAATATTTGAAAAAAAAAAAAAAAACACTTATCCTGAAACTGTTCATAGATTCCGAGATGATATACACTGTAGGCCTAAAATTTGGGGTGTATATATATATATATATATATATATATATATATATATATATAGAGAGAGAGAGCAAGGCATAAAGAGAAAGCAAGAAAAGAGAGAGAGAAGCTGACACCTTTCAGATATTTAGAATATTGGGTAAAAAAGGCAAAGAAAGTAAATGCCAACTATTCTTTACTTTGTCAATTCACAGATTAAGGGAGTCATTAACATGTAAGTTTTCTGGACAAGTTCAAATTGGACAGATGTTCCAATCCTATTTCCAAAATACAATATATATCCATTTCATAGTTTATTTTAGATGAGTATCACCATTTTTGGTGGTTTTAATGTTTTTGGCTGATGTATTCTTTGGCCTTCCATCCACATCTAATTCATTGTAAAAAACTTTGGTTTTTTTCCTCTTGTAGATGATTCTAAATTTGGATATCAACATCATAAAATTTAAAAATCATACAGTACATAAACTAAGCATTTTTCACTTCAAACATAAAAATTTTATTTTCAGATAAACACAACAAATTTCTCTTAGATAAAACGAGACCCTGAAGATGACATTTTACTAATGTCAAAAGTATTCAGAATAAATGAATATGCATCAATATGGTAATTTTCTTTCTTCCTTTAATAAGGATATTAAAAAACTTGACCGTAATTATGAGAGGATCCTATTAAAAATAATTCAACAAAATTTGTCTAAATTATTTAATGAGACATGAGATATATATATATATATATATATATTTAAAGTGAATATGTCTGAATGTACATATATTTAAGCAGCATATTTTCACTCAGACTTGATTAAATAATTTAGACATCAAATTCGTAGATTAATTTCTAGATAGCCTTCGAAAATTGATTAAGAAAAATAACAAAATCTTCTTTCAAATAGTTTTTATTTTCCCCCTAAGTACTTTCAATCTCACCTTAGACCATCTTCAAGTGGTTAAGTTGTCCGTGAGTATGTATATGTGTTTCTGTAAATCCAAAGCATTTCAACTGTTCATCTTTACTGCTTATGCAGTGTTCTAGATTTCAAAGTTCAAGTGTTTTTGGGGTTTTCTTTCCAGTATAAAGGAAGTAACTTTTCCATTTTTGCTCATACATATATTTTTTTTTTTTTATAAGCATTTAAGGACAAGGTTGCTATACTCATAGTTTACTTTATTTATTTTGGGATCAAATTCTCTTATATAAAGGGCTTCAAGGATATTTAGTTTTTGCTTATTATTGTTTTTATGTAATATACATGTATTTTCAACTAATATCCATCTAATCTGTGAGTGTGGCTACTAAGAAATTAATCTGCCAACTTGAAAGGATCACAACAAAACTAATTGACACAATATGTCTAAATTATTTAACCAAATCTGTTTGAATATATATATATTGGTGGAGGCACGGTGGAGTAATGGATAGCGGCTTGGATTGAGGAATCGCAGAGCCGAGTTCGAATTCCAGTCGAATCCATTACATTCACTTACGTGCTTATACCCTTGGGAAAGGTATGAATCCTCTTCCTCTCCCTCCAGCTATGGGTAAAATAGCAGGACAGACTAGGTTCTATAGCCTTGGATGTCAACTGGTCTAGGAGAAGGACAACTCTGAATTCAAAACCCGTGGAGGGTCGTTTGGGAACCTTGTGGCATTCGGTGCACCAGGTCTCTGTATTCATCCCTTCAAAAAGTGTGGATGGTCCTGCACGAGGCCTTCACCACTATAATCAAATCTCATGTGCCGGTGTCGGGCTGTCGGTTTCCTGGAAACTGTTCTACTTGACCCTCATATGTCGAATCTCGACAGGAGAGTCGATTATATATATATATATAAAATAGAAATTATTAGGAGGATTTGATAATTATATTTCAGTAATTCATCAAGTCTGATAGAAATCTCAACAGAATGCAGAAAGCACTGGATGGCCGTTTTCATCCTATAATTGGGACTCATCAGCAGTGCGCATCCACTACCGAGAATTGAAACCCTGACAGTTAGGTTGTCAAGCAAACATCATACCAACTGTTCCACTGGGCCTATATATATATATATATATATATATATATATATATATATATATATATATATATATATATATATATGTGTGTGGTTGTCTACTTGTCAGATGAGTATGACTGACAAAACAAGTATTGACTTAATGAAACACAATATGCAATGGATTACATATCAGAAAATTGCATGTGAGTGTTCAAAAGTCAAATGCAGCAGGCAAAACACTGCAAAAACTCCCGCAAGAAGCTAGTGAATCCAGAGTAAGAGATGTCCGATATACGTAATAGAACTGGTTTGTTGTAAGAGTTTTCCTTTTATATATAAGACAAACGTTTTTTTGGGTTTTTTTTGGGTTTTTTTTTAAAAAAAAAAAAAAAAAAAAAAAAAAAATCGGTATCACCCCATGCAGCAAAGCCATTAAGACACATGGTGTTACAGGGGGTGAAAGAATTAGGAAGAGAAACATTAATAATAAACAGGAAGAGAAAAGTTTAATCAAGAGGACAGGAGATAGCTATTGACATTGTATTTGAATTTTGCATATTAAAGTTGGCTGGAAAGCATAGGGCTGGAATGGAGTTCCACAAGCAAGAAGTGTGAGCAAAGAAACTTAGCATAATACTTACGGCTACATCAAGCCAGCTCAACTGTAAATTGATGAGATCTCGATGCCAGTCTAGTACTGCTCTTAAATTCAAAAAGTCTAGGTACCATAGCAAAGATCTCATCCAAACAATTACCATGAAGATATTTATAGAAAAGACAGAGAAGCAACCTTACTCCCCCCCCCAATAAAATCAATCACAGTATTTCTGGAAGATAATGTTTTCTTTTTAGACAAGTGGTCTTCATAATTAAATTGTTGAATATCAAGGAAAAGAGCATTAATAGTAACATGTGTATCTACTCAGTGTTTTGCATATATATATATATATATATATATATATATATATATATCATATTAAGGTCAGTATTGGGGAAATTATATGACAAAGTGGAAAAAGTTTAGTTGCGACAAGTTTCATCCTTCAGGACTTCAGAAAAGATGTTTGTTAGTGTGACTACACATGCACACAACAGAGAGGTGCTGCAAATTTAAAATTTTTTTAATCAGCCAAATTCATTTAAAGTCTTTATCTTTTTCTTTCCATCACTTTTGTAAGTAGGTGTTCCACATTATGATAATAGATGTGCCAGGAATGGTGAAATGTTGTAAAAGCCAGGGTGCATATTTATTGTAGAGGACTTGGTGATTAAGCCACTCACTGGACAGTTACATAGTAGCAAATTATTTTCTCCTTCAATCATGATAGCATTTTTTATGTGAAAGTTGTATTCTGTCTCGTTACAGTGGGCAACCAATGCATTTGATGTATTATTTTGTAAAATGTCCCTTTTATGTTCATATAATCTTATTTAGATTATTTTCAACTTTGTCATAAAATTTCCCTATATATATATATATTTTCTCAGAGTTAACCTGTAGAAAAAGACAATATGTATAAAGGTCAAAGACAATAGGAAAACTGTATTATTAGCTGACACTTTTCATCCAATGTGGACTTTTTCAAGGCAACCATTTTCAACTGATCCTCTCAATGTATTGGAGAAACAAGCAGAAATTTAAAAATCACATCTATGAGCACAAAAGAGACCTCACAAATAACATCTTAACTAATGCACTAGTCATACATAGAAATAAATTCAACCACAATTTTGATTTTAAAAATGCTATACTCATAAAAAAGAAAATAACTCACTCAGAAGGAAAATCCTTGAGAATGCCGCCATTGAATATTATCCAAATATTAACCTATGCCCAGGTTTTTCCCAATATCACCTTTCCTAACAGAATCACTACTCACCCAAGCCAACATACAAAACAAATATATCAAGAAATCAAAAGAAAATGGTTGAATCCATTAACACAACAATAAAAACAATTTCGGCACGTGAAAGTATTTGACGTAATTTTCAGTTGACAATATAAATACAATAGCATTTTCTAAATTCTTTTTGTTGCTAAAGACAATTTGTTTGTTGTTAATAGTTACTTAGATTTAAATAAATTCATTTTGTTTTTGCCTTGAAAAAGTCCACATTGGATGAAACATGTCAGCTAATACTACAGTTTTCCTATTGTCTTTTACCTTAATGTGTGTGTGCGTAGAATGTACTATAAAAGAATACTAAACTCCAAGTTAGTCAATCCTACTATATAGCAGTGAATGATGAACAATTTTCTCAAAGATGAAGAGGAGACTTGAAGCAGAGTTGTTTTACAAAAGGAAACAGAATAATGTTTATACATAAAATCAGGAGGTAGTTGAAATTTTTAGAACTCATAACAAGGAAAGAAGTCTTGGCAAATTTGACACTCACAGGGTCTAGTGAAGGCAAGAGGTATAGAGGAAAGCAGCAAGTAATCTACCTAATTCAACGTTTCTCAACCAGTGCACCCAGGTACATTAATTTACCCTGGAAGGTGACCAAATGTACCCAAGAGTAATTTATGAATTATTTAGATATTTACAAGATTGATTTTTAAAAAGCTAGAGACACCAAAAAAAATGTCTTTCATTTCTTTGTCATTTGCTACTTTAAACTGGGTGCTAAATTCTTTAATCTTTCAGTAGATAATACTTCCCCTTTTACCTTAATCTGTAAATCAATGTTAAACCTAATCCCTGAAAGGTAACCAGGTGCACCCAAATGGTAACAGAAGAGTAATTTATGAATTATTTTTATATTTAAAAAAAAAAAATCTTTATTTTTAAAAAGCTAAAGATACCAAGCACATGACTTCCATATCTAAGTCAAGTCTTTGTCATTTGATATTTTAAACTGGACACTAAATTCCTTAATCTTTTCCAAATAAAATGTCTGTGAATTAGGAGTTTCTGCACTTTCCAACATTAAATGCTAAATTAGATCAAATAATTAAATAAATTGATGAAAAAAAATAAGAGTTTATCACATTAGGTGTCACATTCCAAAAATTCTCAAAGCATATCAAGCACAAGTTTAATGCAACCATACTTAAATATACAGAGAAACCCGGATATAAGAGACTTCTTCTCCGGTCCCGACAACTCTCTTATATCCGGGTTACACTGTACAATGTAATGTCTTAAAAATAAATGCTTATTTCAGGAAACTTCTTTCATGGCTAATTTTTCCTTATTAAAACTTAAAAAGTGTGTCTTCAGAGTTTTAGTTAAATCTACAAGAGCACCCTGAAGTAAGAAGAAAAAAAAAAAAAAAAAAGGGTTGTAAAACACTGACCTATTCAGTTCGTATAAATGGATGACAAATCAGAGACTCAGAATAATAGTAAAAAGACAAACATTGCTTAGAGATGCAAAGTATAAGAAGTTGTGGAGAGCCACAATTTCCACGTCCTGAAGGAACATTTAGATATTTATGTGGGAGGATTTCCTGATGTTGTAAGTATAGACATCATGGGCATGGAAACTGTCACTTTCATACCTCAATGATCTGAACATCATTTAAGGTGTGAAACAGACAGTCATCATGCTTTGTTGATTCCTATATGCCCACACTTCAAAAACAGAAGGGGAGGAGAATACTTTGAAATAGATACAGGAGTGTCCAAAGATGAAATATAAGATAAAACAACAATCTCTCTTCTGTCTCCACAGCATCCATTTTTACCCCCGCCCCTTGCAGACATTTATCTGTTGTCTTTGTCAAGCTGTGTGGAACTATCTTCGCTTTCTATGCATATCCAACATCTTTTTATTTTTTTTGTACTATTGCACACTGTTTGACATTATCTTTCTTCTGTGCATGAATATTTTCTCTTATGACCATTTTTTTTCTTTTTTCTTTCTCCCATGCCGTTTTTCTGTTCTTACTCTATTTCCAAATGCTTCCCCACCCCTACATCATCCCATATATCTACCCACTCTTCCATCATGAATATACCCCTCTCTTCTATCACTACCTCTCTCTCACAAGTCTCCCATCAGATCCTTTCTTCTTCCTTCATTTATTGCTCCTTTGTAAAGAGGTTTGCTCTCTCTAGCCTTTCTCCCTCTCATATACATCCTGAGGAGGCATGGTGGAGTAGTGGATAGCAGCTCAGATTGAGGAATCAGAGAGCTGAGTTCGAATTCCAGTCGAATCCATTACATTCACTTACATGCTAATACCCTTGGTATTAGCATGTAAGCTATGGGTAAATAGCAGGACAGACTAGGTCCTATAGCCTTGGATGGCAACTGGTCTAGGAGAAGGACAACTCTGAATTCAAAACCTGTGGAGGGTCGTTTGGAGTCCTAGTGGCACATAGTGCACTAGGTCTCTGTATTTGGCACTTCAAAAAGTGTGGATGGTTCTACACAAAGCCTTCACCATGATAATCAAATCATATGTGTGGGTGTCTGGCTGTTGGTTCCTAGGAACTGAGCTGCTTGACCCTCACATGTTGAATACAACAGGAGAGTCTACCATATGTTTATACACCTTACTATGTCACTCTCCCTGAGCAAACAACTCTTCATATTCACTTTCTCTCCTTCTCTTTCACAATTCTCTTTACCTACTAATACATCAACTATCCTTTCTTTCTTCATAGACACTGTCTTTAATGTATATGCAATCCATTCTATCACTCTCCTCTATACAAAAAAACATGTTACCTCTTTATGTTTCTATATTTAAAAAAAAAAAAAATCCTTTGTGAAGCATTACTTGGTATTTGCTTTATTCAAAGTCATAATTGAAACATTGTAGACTTTATTTCTTTTGAAGGCAAGTGAAACCAAAACATCAATAAAGTATGAATTCAAAGACAAGCAATTCCTTCCAAGAATCTCAGACAAGTAACTATCAGAGCCATTGGCATTTACTATGCACGTTTCCCTGCTAACAATTCACTCTGCTATGTGCAATGTGTCACACTTTTAATACTGAAGTAGGACACATTGCAGATTGAAAATGTCTTTTGAACTTGCAGACAAATATATATATATATATATATATATATATATATATATATAGAAGAGAGAGAGAGAGAGAAGATAGTGGGGGGAAACATTTGTACATATACAAATTTTTAATTTATTGCATTAACAACTAATGAATATACATACTTTTCATATAATTAACTGTAAACAGATGCATAATAACTAAATATGAATAGAAAACATTTTGATATACGAGAAATAAATCCCATTTATCCATTTTAATGGGTGAAAAAAATATTCATACAAAACAAAAAAGAATACATAATCTTCATTTAATACTTTGTAAAATAGCCATTATTCACTTCTACAGCAACCAAACCCTTCTTGTAGTTCTCAATGATTTGCAAATTTTAGTTGGTATTTTGATCCATTCTTCATCACATATGGTCTTCAGATTTGGGATGTTTGTTGGCTCTCTTGATTGGATTTGAATTTTCAAACAATGCCACAGATTCTCGATTGGGTTTAAATCTGGCGGACGACTTATCATTTCAGGATATTTGCATTATTTTCAGCAAACTCTTTCCTCAGACAATTTTTCCTTATCCTTATATTCACAAACAAATTTCAGCCTAGCATCTCTCAGTCTTTTGAACAGTGGTGGGGTTTTCTGGGAGGAGCATGACTTTAGATTGTTCCTATGAATTTCATTGATTATTGTCTGTTTAGTGACACAGATTCCTGAAAGCAAATGACCTTGACAAATGACCATTATTTTTTGTTTAATTTGGTGCAATAATTTCCTTGAAGATCTTGCAGAAATTTTTCATGGAGCACCTGTTCTTTGTTCTTTGGTTTTCAATAGTTTTGAGTTTTGTATACCTTGCAATGAATGAACTCATGGCATTAAATGGAATATTCAGGTTGTCTGTGATTTTCCTGTAACCTTTACCTTCTTTCTAGAGCTCAGCAATCAGTTCTTTTTGAAAATTTGTCAATTTTATACCTCATGCCATGATAATAAGCTTCTTGCAAGAACATCAATTACAGAAGGTTCGGTTTGTATAAATAACTATGGATAACATTGCTGGAACATTCTACAATATTCCACTCGAATAATCTCTAGTATTAAATCAATTGAAAAGTTGTAAAATCTGAAATTTGTATTGTACAAATACTTTTTCACCCATTAAAATTCATAAATGGTATTTATTTCTATTAAATCATTTTTCTGTTTTCTATACATATTTAGTTATTATGCATCCGTGTACAATTAATTATATGAAAAGTATGTTTATTCATTAGTTGTAAATACAATAAACTAAAAATTTTATGTGTACGAATATTTGTTTTCCCCTACTTACATATATATATATATATATATATATATATATATATAGGCATCCCTCGATTAATGAATTTTTGATTAGCGCAATAAAATTTTCATATACCAAAATTCGATTTGTACATACATAATAATTAGTGTAGTAAAACATTCATTCTTCAGTTTAACCATAGTAATTGAAATTTTTGTAGTTACTGTTGTACAAATTAACTGCACTCATCAAGGGAATCCTCTGTGTGTGTGTGTGTGTATATATATATATATATATATATATATATATATTTGGGTACCAATCACTCTTTAATACATGTTTCACTGAACAAGAATGACAAGGTACTTTTGTTTTTCTTATGTGTACAAGCATTCTTTTTTCTGGATTTACTGAATGTAAATAATAAAATGTCCAAATCTTGTTGATTCTGAGTGCTTTTTGTTAAATGTTTAGTCATACTACTACTACTACTACTGCTACAATATAAAATGGAATATAAATATGGTTAACAGTTTAGCTGAATATCTAATAAAAACTTCAACATTAACATATCATTTACTATAGTATTATACATTTTGAAGGAATTAATGGATTTTTTTTTCTTTTATAATCCCAAATTATTTCTCATTACTGTATACATAATATTTAGTAGATGCACATGTTTTGAACAGATATAGTCTACAGGTCAGGTTTCTTGAGAGTCTTTTATAAAGGAAATATAACTGGTTATATATAACATAACCATTAGAATAATACAATAAACCTACCCATAATGCACCCCTCATCAGCATATATAAATATTTGAGCCAAAACAACAACATGGCCTGAAGATTGCATTCAAGCATGAAACAAACTGTCACGAATGTCCACTTGTGTGTGTGTATATATATATATATATATATATATATATACACACACACACACAGACAGATTGAGATGGGTAAATTGTAGCCATTTTATATTTTTAATTTTGTGCATACACATTGTAATTTTGTCAACTGCATAGTATAGTAGGCTCAGTAGAGAACTGTCTGCAAGAAAAAGTACACCATGACACAATTCACACTGCCAGAAATTTGGAAATGGCATGCTGTACTACTTGTCATTCATGCCAGAAGTGCCAATACAAACATTTCAGAGTGTTTGGGTGTCAATTCAAGCAGAGTGAAGAGGATTCAAAAAGAGTTGGATGAGTTTAATGGTGATTGCAAAGGTATGGCAGCTTGGAAAACTAATTTTGATTGTTCTGATAAAAAAAAAAAAAAAAAAAGAACTCCTAAATTTGTTGACAAGGGCCTCAGACGAAACACAGAGGCCTACATCAAGTGCCTTGAGAAAGTAGTGTTGCCCTAGGGTCAAGAGGGTGGCTGCTGAAAGATCCTA
>CAHIKZ030001224.1:6042500-6125000 GCA_903632075.3 Acanthosepion pharaonis
TATATTCTTACTGTAACTAAAAATAAATCATTTGTCAAATAAACTAGATATTGATGGTAATTAATACATATATATAGATATTTTATTTTTTGTTAAATATTTTATATTTATGTTATTAGCAAGTGAGTACAAAACGTTTTAAGTAAGAAGCAGACATTTTTGTATTTAGCACTCAAGTTCAATGTTCAAGTAACATTACATAAAAATGTCTTCAGACAAAAATTTACTTATATAGGTTGGTACAGACTGTAAGAAGGCCAATATTTTTTGGAATTTTTAATAATCATCTAAATGTTATTCTTTTAAATACTCTTTCCTTGGGTGGTGGGATGTGTGGGTGGCATTAAATAGACATCAATGTGACCTTACCAAACACTGTCTTGATCCGTTATTTGACACACCTAAACTTATTGAAGTTTGCTGCCCATTGCTTTTAACAATCTAACGCTTAGTCTAGATGGACAGTAAAACTAAAACTCTTGTAGAAATGCATGAGTACATGTAAAAGCATTTAGCCAAAATAGAAAATGTGTCAGCAAAAACTAAAGAAAAAAAAATGTTGCTTTTCAAAATAAACAAATAAAATTTTGATGCTTGACTATATCCTGGACAATAAAAAATGTAATCTCTACCTAAAAATAAACATCAAAGACCAAATATTATATGAAATAAATATATATATATATATATATATATATATATATATAAATAAAAAGAAAGAAATCAGTAAGATATAAAATCCATTGTTCTTATAGATATTTTATTTTTACAAAATAGTGCCTCAATGTAAATTTACAGAGAATTAATATTATAAATTAATTGATTTAAAAAAAATATGGTTATTTTCGCTACAGTTCCAACCATGTTTCAAAATAGAAGCTAAAACCCTAATTTTATTTTTTTTGCAAATAAATTGAAAATTAAATAAATTTTTTTTTTTTTTTTTTAAATTCAGACGACATCCATTCAACCGACGTCAGGTTTCAGAGAGTAAAATACATCCTCACCCCTTACCAAAATGTAGCTAATAACTGATACAATGATACTGTCATAAGGAAAAATCTAGACACCCCGTGTTCAATTTGATAATAATATTCTGTAACCATGGAAACGTGATTTTAGCTGTGTATTTAAACCCGGTAAATTTTAAAAGTTACTCAAAATTCAGACTTGAAGATGAAATGGAACTAATGCTTTTTAATTTATTTGCAAAAAAAATAAAATTAGGGGTTTTGGTTTCTATTTTTGAAACGTGGTTGGAACTGTGTAAAGAAAAAAAAATGTTGAAAATAACCATATTTTAAATCAATTAATTTATAATATATATATATATATATATATATATATATATATATATATATATATATATGGTGGTGTTTGACTATTTCCTCTTCCTCCTTTTCACCTCAACTTATCAATTTCAGTTGAAGTATTTCTAACCAGAGAAAAGAGTCAGTACATCCAATGTATTAATTTAAATAGATAAAAATTAATATCAATTAAAAAAAATTGTGATAGTTCACTTAAGAAAATATATTTTTTGAATTATGTAAATACTATTTTTATATTGAATTTATTAATTTAAAAACAAAAAGAAAAACAACATAATTCTCAAAAAAATAGTTACTTAATAAAACTGTTTCTGTCTTATTTTTGAGATGAGGTATGGTAATTATTTACACTATTTACATTGTTTGGACTATTGTCCTCATCTTTGTTGGTATGTTCACAACCCAAAGATTTGTGAATTCAAAATCTGACTACACCTGAGGTGAACAAAAACTTGTAGAGTTGAGTTAAAGGGAGGTAACTGATACTGAGACATCTGGAAGAGGCATGGCATGTGTAACTAGAACAATCTACTCCAGTGGAAAAAATAAAGGGTTCAGTTTGAATTTCTAATCACCTGAAGAAGGTGGGAGTGTACAATGGCTGAAACATTGTGAATATGGCAATAAAGATGAGGACAACAGTTCAAACAATGTATATAATGTAAATAAACAGTTTTTGCATCGAATTTTTGTATTTAATTTTAAAAAACCTTTGTTCTGTCAATTCTCAAAAAATATAATTTCTTAATGAACAATTTATTAAGAAACTTTAGTTGGGGAAGGCACATTGGAGTAATGGATAGCGGCTTGGATTAAGGAATTGGGGAGCCGAGTTCAAATAATAGTCAAATCCATTACCTTCACTTACATGCTAATACCCTTAGAAAAGATATGAATCTTTTTCTCCCCCAGCTATGGGTAAATAGCAGGACTGATTGGGTTTTATAACCTTGACTGGTAACCAGTCTAGGAGAAGGAAAATCTTCAAATTCAAAACCAACCTATAGAGGGTTGGGCTTTGTCAGGCTATCTTGCCCAAGAAACACCACTTCTACTGTAGCTGCAGTACACATGGGTCACAGGATGAAAAAAAAAAAAAAAAAAAAAAAAAAAAAAAAAAAAAAAAAAAAAAAAAAAAAAAAAAAAAAAAAAAAAAGAAAAAAAGAAAAAAAAAAAAAGGGGACCCATTGAATTTACCAGGGACCCACTCAAATCACCAACTGTGGGTCCCAGAGATTCATTACAATATCAACATATATATATATATATATATATATATATATATATATATATATACATAACATTTTGGTCTTCGATGTTTTTTTTTCGTAACCATGCACGTTTTTTCCTTAACTCTGATGAGAGTAGGTCTATATACCAATTTAGTTATCTTTTTGGTAATTGTGACATATTTCAATGTTATGACTTTACAGTAACATTACTTTGTTTATTACCCCACTTTTTGGTTATTAATTTTTCATGTCCATTTTTATTACTACAATAAAATTTGGTACCCTTGCAAAAATATTTCCATCCTTGTTAATTATTTGAAAATTTAAAATCAGCAATTAAATTTTCATTTTAATCATATTTCGCATACTTTTAAATACAGAACTATTTACAATCCTTATTTGTGGATTTAGGATTTGTGATGTGATTGTTGTCTTTCAGGATATTTTAATGCTCGTAATATGTCACTGCGGCTAATATCTGGTTTTGTTGTATTTAGGTCATTCATAATTCGACTGCCTCATGAGATATTCATAAATTTCAGCAGGTTCTCATTATATATAAGTGCATCAATTAATTAGTCTATCAACACTAATATCATTAGTCAACAGTTAACCTGACATCACTCCCACACTTGTTTACTCTGCTTTGATGATTTGTTGCCAATTATTTTTCAATTCACCTTCCTCCCATTTCATTTGTTATGCAACAAGAAAGCTAAAATAAGAAAAAAAACAGCAGACAATTTTTGAAACCTACTGATGAGTGGACTGAACAATTACAAAAAGGTTCATCTACAAAATTCTGGAGGTTGAAGGTGCATTTTTGAATATAACATTTTGTATATATATATATATATATATATATAAAATTTCTCACAGGAGTTGATCCTTCAAATCTACAAATTAAATTGCTGCCATATATGGTCTGAAGCCCCTCCTGTTTGTCTCAAGCTCCTTGATAAAATCCAGAGACAGATATGCAGTGTAATTGGCCTTGATCTGGCATCTCGTCTGCCGTCACCTCCCTCTGTCTTTTTTACAAATACTTTCATGGTAACTGCTCCGATGAGATGCTTTTGCTGGTTCCCAGACTTCATGAATTTAAGCGTTCAACTAGGCTGGCATCTTGCTCTCACCCTTTCACTGTCGAAACTGTTAAATGTAACTGTCTCTTCTACTCCAATAGCTTCATGTCTCGCACTTCTTGCCTGTGGAACTCCCTCCCCTTTTCTTGTTTCCCTGATAGCTATAATCTTGAACTATTCAAATGTAATTTCAATCGACGTCTCCAGATGCCTTGATCTATCCTCTATCCTTCTCTTCATCCTTTCCTCTATCACTCATATTTGCTCTTGCTCCAACTCTCTGTAACCTCTTGTGTGCTAGTGGCTTCCCATCTTGCTTGGGGTGAAATGCTTAAACTTTTTACAACACTGCACAAAAAAATTTCATGTTTCAGTACTAAAATGGTAGCTCTTCAGGTGATGGTAGATAACTTGTGATAAAAATAATTTATTAGGGAAATTTAAAAATAAATTTTTACCTCTTTTCTTAAGTTAAAGAGGATATATATATATATATATATATATATATATATATATATATATGTGTGTGTGTATATTTTGGCAGCATGTTTTCATTAAGACATGTCTCATTAAATAATTTAAACAAGTTTTGTCTACTTATTTTTTAATAGGATCCTCCCATAATTACAGACAAGTTTCTTAGTGTCCTTATTAAAGGAACAAAGAAAATGTTGATGCATATTTATTTTATTTCAAGTACTTTTGACATTAGCACAATGGCATCATCAGAGTCTTGTTTTTCTGAGACAAAATTGTGTTCATCTGAAAATTGAATTTTTTGTCTTAGAAAAACATGACCCTGATGTCAACCTTATACTAATGTTGAAAGTACTTGGACTAAAATCAATATATATCAATATGGTAACTTTCTTTGTTCCTTTAATAAGGATACTAAGGAATTTGTCCATAATTATGAGAAAATCCTATTAAAAACAAGTAGACAAAAGTTGCTGAATGCAAATGCATCCCTTGAGGATGAAATAATAAATTGGATCACCAAAGCTACAAGTGCATTTCAGAAGTTACGCCATTGCCTATGGAATGAGAGAGGTATGAAACTGAACAGCAAAATATGGATTTATAGAACATCAAACTGTTGTACAGTTCAGAATCGTGGCATCAGAAATTTAAAAATCTGTCATATTGACCAGCTAAGAGACAAAAGACAACAGAGAAAAGCATCAGCAGATATTCCTGTTGCTATGTACTTGTAAGCGTTCTGAAAGCAAAGGAAATATTTGTCGCAGATTAATTCCACAACGCAGAGAACAAATCACTAAGTTCAAACTCGAATATCAGGGGCAGAAAGAAATGCCGAAAACTCGATTCACAGTTACTATCTCACAAATCCCAATGCACATAACCAGTCAGAAAAATAACTCACTCGCCGACAAACGTGGTAGCCAAAATATATCAGTCTTCCCCTGATTCGAGAACACCAACTGCTTTTATCGACAAGGCAGTTTTTTCATTCATCAACAACTGGGAGAGGACGTCAAGTATTTTGCATAACAAAATACTTTTATAGAGACTCCTGCGATGGACTTGTTTTTAATCTAAATATTTGGTCTTCAACATGTCATGCGGAATTCGTGACCTTTTTTTGCTAAGTAATTTTCTGTCGTAGGATGCATGCTGTCAATTGGTTTGACAAGGTAAGTCAGTTTTCTTCGCTATAGTACTAAGGTCCTCACTGTTGTACAATATGTGAACTTGTATGCAAGTCACTAGTGGGACTGAAGTGTCACATGTGACACTAGCATAAAAGCTGAATGAGGTTGTTGGATCCTCATATGTTGAAATCAACAGGAAAGTCCATCGTGTGTGTGTGTGTATATATTTAATGGATAGCAACTCTGATCAAGAAATCAGAGCTGTTTGAATTCCAGTTGTGTTCATTACATTCACTTATGTCCAAATATCCCAAGGAAAGGTATGCATCCATCTTTTCTGCCTTCAGATATGGGTAAATAGGACAGACTAGGCTCTATTAGCCATGTTTGTCAACCAGTCTAGGATAAGTACAAAACTGAATTGAAAACCTGAGGAGAGTTGTTTGGAGAATTTGTGGCACCCTATGTGTACTAGTTCTCTGTATTCGGTTCTTCCAAAAAGTCTGATTCTGCCCAAGACTTTACCACTATAATCAGATCATATATGCAGGTAGTCTGGCTGTTTGGTTCCATGAACTGATCTGCTTAACCTCATATATTGAGGAGTGTCTAATTAGTTTAAAAATGGTATATTTATAGAAGAGTGATGAGTATTGGACATATAAAACATGTGGGCAAAGAAATCAAGACTGCATATTCAGTAAAAGTTTCATGTTTTAAATGGCTATCACATGATCTGATAATTGTTGAAGGTGTGAAACTGCCAATACATGGTCGATTACTATGTTCATACACACAAACATGCAACCTTTGTCAAGAAAAGCTAGCTATAATAACATTTCCAGACCAAAAAAACCTTTTGAATAAGAAATTGTAAATTGTGACCCATTGTAGACATACTAAAAAATTCCTTTCGAGTTCATATGAAGTAGGATGAAAAAAAAGTATGTATATTTCATTTACCCCCCCCTTGTACATTTCCAATACACTTGCTTTTTCCCCTCCTCACCCCATGTCATGCAGTTATTCATTTACTTTTAAATATTATAGCATTTATAATTTTTTTTTTTATATAACTTTATATAAAATATAACATTAGGAAATCAATTGACCAAAATCACCCAAAGGTACCAAAAGGTTGAAACCAAAGTAGTGGAATTGGCTAATCTCTTTATATATATATATATATATATATATATATATATATATATATACACACACACACTTATGTACCTGTGGCATCTGTCAATTGTTAGAAAGTCTTAACAGTGAGACACAATGAAACAAAAGCCTTGAGATTCAATAAAGCAGAGAAAGAATTCGCAAATAAATAGTGGCCAATGAACCATTTAATTAATCTGTTCTCTTTATATTTTTTAGATGCTCAATGGTATTGATGATTCAGTGATTACTCCTGGTATTATACAAATCACTTTTGCTCAACATCTTTCCATGTTAAAAATTTCATCAGTTTAATATTATGAAATGGAAAGATCTTCCAGAAGAAAAAGAGCAGCAACAGAATGACAAAGATGGCAACGGCAAAGTCTATTTCAAGACCTAGTTGAAGTAAGACAATCACTTAATAGACGAAGGTATCTGAGTGCCTCAAATGAAAGGCTTGAACAAATAAGACTGCAATCTAAGAAATGTAAGAGTACAAGAACCTTTTTTGACGTTGTCTGGTAAATGAGATTTCCAAATTGTATCCATTTTATTCAAGGCAGTCTCGTCTTTAACTGTGTGAATTTTCACATCCTTTTCAATATAATTTATTTCACTTCCTAGGTATGTAAAAGATTTGACAGCTTTTATTGATTCTCCCTAGACAGATTTTATTGAGCCTTGAAAGCCACAACCAGCAAGGCTCAAATGACACTTTAAAATATACCAAGTAAAACCCTTTATTTTCTTGATCTTACTTTACTTATACATATCCCTAATGATGACTCATGTGAATCTAAAACTCAGACAGCCTCAATTTTGGATATTTTTTGCATCTACTGCAGGAAGATTTGTAATTTAAAAAAAATTCAATCAACATAGAATATCTATACTTTTCAATAAAACATGTTTAAAATATAGGCTCAAGTATATTGGCTTGTCACTTGTAATTAGAGTTCAGATATCTGGCTAAAAATTGTATACTTTTTATATGGAGTCCAAGAGTTTGCTAATTCAACTTAATATTGAGCAAAGTTGCTTGTTGAATGTTTTCATTGATGAATAGTTCAATGAATGGTCTCTTTGAGGAGTTTATCTTTGCATGGCTGCATTGAGTGCAGAGTCAGTGAGAAGTATGAAGATAAGTAACGGAGATAGTATGGGGATTATTAAAAAGCAAAAAAATGCCCCAGTGACTTAACAGGTCCCATGGAACAATGCATGTACTTTATTAGTGAAAAAATAAATAGGCTTAATAAATAAAAAAAAAAAAATAAAAGTTTACAAAAAGACATCAAGAACCTTTCTGATTGGCTAAAAAATAAATCAATTTTAGTGTAATGTTGAAGCCATAGTTTTGGGTATCGCCCCATCACTCAATGGACTTTTCCTACAAGAGTAATGGGTGATGGCAAGTCAGATAACATATAAAGAAACCTACAGAAACAAGGAGGGTTTGGGGTTTCAACCACTCAATGAACTGTTCCAGTAAGAGTCACAGGAGGTGGTGGCTCATAGTACAGTATATGGAAATCTGCAGTTATATGTTAAAATGATCTTTAGGTAGTTTTCAAAAGAGATAATCTCATAAAAGTCAGTTACCAAGAATAATGTATGACAACTACTGAGAATTCACAAGACTTACTATGAAATGATATACAATAGTGGTGATATAGAACTTCAACTGTTCATTGTGGGTAAAAGGTCTTTACACATATAATAAAACAGCGGACAACGACAAATATAAATAATAATTATTTCTACCTCCATTGAATTTCTGCTTTTTCAAGGTTTTCATGCTCATCCCATAATTTACCAATTCTACATTATGATTCCTGATAAGACACTGGATATTCTTTTAGAAAATAATTAACAGAGCAAACAAGTCATTAACAGATGCACATCTCGGCTGTAATTTTGATCCCAAAAAAAAAAAAAAAAAAAAAAAAGCTTTTTGTCCTTATTACAGATTTCAATCTGGGTAGGAATGACTGCAGAACACTTGCCACTCCCCTTTTATAGGCAAAATGCACACAAATGCATGCTGGGATTTTTCGACTTAGCCAATAAAATAGGCCGGTTTGAAGAATGCTATGTTTGCTTGTCCAAACTTGCTTTTGTGTGTCAACACCAATTCTTAGTTTGCAAACATTTTGCTTTTTTTACTGTTAATTTGCTTGCATATTTTTTTTTTTTTTTTTGCTTGCTTGATATTTCATTTTGCCCTGTTTCTTTTTCTTGCAAATTTTGTTAATTCTGTTTGTTGGACAGTTCTGTTCTTTATTTTGCATTTGACCATGGCTACCCACTCCACAATTATTAAGCAACCATTTTGTGACAGATAATGTGTTCTAACTTCAAATCAAAAACCAGATTAACTATGTATCTTGAAACAATGCTAAAAATATCTTTTTAAATTTTTAAGTCTTTAAATGATATTATATAAGCTTAAATTCAGAGAAATCCTGCTGGAAATGTTTTGATATACAAATCAATTTCTATCTTATAGAGTAATAGAAGCATACTTTTACTAGCGAGAAAAAACAATTTGAATGATTTCAATGTCACAAACTATTCACTGTATTTCAGAGGAATGATGAAAACTTCATATATTGGAAAGAAAAAAATACTTTTTACACTTATTGGTAGAATGTTGGCTCTCAACATTCATGACAGTTCAATAATCATTGTAGTGCAATTTTTTTTTAACTGATAAATTATCCACAGTATGTATGTGACACTGTGATTGGGATATCCCAATAGATGTGGAAGGTTTGATTTTATCTTGTTCTCAAGTGTTTCCCTTTTATGGCTGGGGGGATGGAGTTTTTGAATTTGAGTCTTGACTGAAATGAAACAGAAGAATAAATGAGTGGATGAGGGCTTTTGAGGTCAAGAGTGAACAAACCATACATTGATGATTTCCAATTTCTGGTCTATATCAACAGCTACAGTTGTGATTGAGAAGGTCAGTTTTGGTACAATGTTGACGGTGGCATACTGTCTCTTAGGTAGTTCTGATGTTGCCTGTTTTTTTTTTTATTGCCAGCTACATGTGCTGTACAGATGGCCCATGTTTCAAGGCGGTAGTTCTGTAATCCAGAAGTGCTATATACAGATCACTTGCCTTTTTTAACAAGTTATTTATCATTTGAACTGCCTGTTCAGCTTCTCCATTTCCTTGTTGGCTACTAGTGAAGTGTGTGAAACCCTAAACTTTTCAGAAATTTAAAAATTCATTTAAGCTGAACTGAGGGCCATTATCAGACACTACTGTTTTTTGATATACCTCATCTTGTAAATATTGATTTGCAGTGTTAAACCACTTTGACAGAGGTGGTCTGTCTGAGGGGTGAGATTTCTATCAATCTAGAGGAGGAGTCAATTAAAACATACTGATATACATTCAGCTCAAATAAATCCATTGTGACTTTTTGCCATGAGAAGTCTGGTAATTTTGAGGGTTAGATTGGTTCTGCTGGATACGTTCCATCCTTTTCACATATGGCACACATTTTTTACTTCTTTGCTATTTGCTTTGATAGGCACAATCACCATACTGTATCTCTTGTTAGTGCTCAACACTTAACAATGCCCTGATGTCCTTTATGTAAACAGTCTAATATTTCTTTCTGTACTTCTGATGGAATGACAACTCTAGTCTGGTACAACAAAAATCCTTGTTGAACTGATAAGTCTTGGCATATAAACCAATATAATTTCAGTTCAGGATCTTTCCTGACTAACATTGTCCAGTGGTCTACCTTACAAAAAGGTGACAGTCTTGATAGCAATGAATGCATATGAAGATGCTATCCCCTGATGTCAGCTTGTTTTCTCTCCACTGAGCATGCTTCTCCCTGATGGAAAGCCTTTTTTTTCTCTCTTCATGCCAGCCCTTGGTGTAAATTATGTCTCCAGCATAAGCAATCATTGAGAACATTCATATCCATAGCCATCACCCTCATGTCCCACTTGCAGATGTCCTTTAAGTGAAGCCAGCACTGTTGGAGAATGGTGTATAGGCTGGGTAACTTGGCAAAGGTGACAACTATGGCATTGGTTGGACCAACTGATGCCCAGAATGAAAGATGTGAGATGTTCTTTTTAGTTCAAATAAAAAGCAACCAAAAATGTTCCTCATTCTGTAATAGTTTTGTCCAGATAAAACCTTCCTAAAATCTAAACTTGTCATGTTATAAACTGAAGAGAATTACCTTTTAGTCAGTTAGAAAATAAAATACTTCATTTTGCTAACAGTTTATATTATGTACTTTCAAGACAACGCTTGTGTTTATTAAGAAACTGATATTTGTTTGTTTTTTTTTTAAGAAGTCACTAATAAAATTTATCCCCAGTCATTTCCTACTTGAAAAAGAATGAGTTTATCTGCCTTTAATAATTGAACACCAAACTGTCATTCATTTCAGAATGATTTTCTCAGACTATCAGAAATTTTTCAACAGCCAGATTTCCCTGGAGTAAGCCATGTTCCAGTTGTAAATCAATTATCTGTTTGAGATATTTATTTTGCAGATGTTCAAATATTGCCACTGATGTAATAAGCAGTCTAATGCATTTGGTTGAAAATGCATTAGACTGACAATTTAAGCATTGGTATCTGTCTTAACCTTTAAAAATTGTCCCAAATATGACACACCTGTTAAACATCAAATACACCAACCTGTTAACGTTTGAATTTTCTTTGACAGAATTTAACTGGCCAAGTTCGCAACTAACAATTTTTCGTTTAATTTTTTTTTTTTTTTCCTACAATGCATCCATTTAAAGATTTTATTCGAGGGACAAAACTTAATGCATTAAAAACAAATAAAAATAGATAATCTACACCGAAATAACTGATAATACAAAAAGAAAAATGCAATAGATTGTTCCTTACTTATTAGAACTCAATCAGAAAATTAAAATATTGTGTACACAGACTATAAGAGGGAAACATGAACAATATATATATATATATATATATATATGAAATGGACAAAGTCCGACAATTATTTTAAGACATTTTTATGTTTATACATTCTTTTTATAGATACAAATATTTAAGTAAATGCTCTGTTTATAATAAACCAAACGTGCCTCTCTGGCCAAATCGGTAAAGGCACGTCAAGCCAAATGACGGTTCCGTATAGGATACAGGTTCGAATCCTGTCAGAGGACAAATATTTTCTGTGAAAATTTCTTGGACATTCAGGCCAGTAAATGTTGTTTAATACTGTTTATTATTTGTCCATTTCATATATATATATATATATATATATATATAATATCCATTTATAAAATCCTAATAAAATATGAAATATTTTCTTTCAGACTATTCTTGGTTTTTAACCCATAAAAAAAGAGCAAATAAGACAAACCCTGCCACTTGCAGGGAAACCTATTCCAATTTGTTATACAGGTATATATAAGTGCATACGATAAATGGAAATTTATAAGAGTCTCACCTGCCCAATCTAAAAATCAAGTACCTAAAGAATATGGAATAATGGTATAATAATTAAGAAGCCAAGATTCAAATACTTCAGCTGTTCAGCTTGTGGGTGTTAGGATTGGTTGTCTTAAAAATGCCTTAAAATCTGGCAAGTTATTTCTTTTTGAACTATAAAAATTTTATTAAAAAAAAAAAAGACGGATCATTTTTTTCCAAAAGCTGACCCTTCAACTTTCTACTCATATCACAAATTGTTTATTTTTTCAAATATTTATCTAAAAGTAATTTTTTTCCAATGCTGCCATATTTGTCAGATTAGAAGTTTTAGTAAAAGCAAATACTTATTTTAGCAACCATAGAAATTGATATTTATGTGATCTAATCTGACCCCTATTTCTTCCAGAGATCAAATACTTGTTTTGACAACCATAGAAAATTATGTTTATAAGATATCTAAATTGATTTCTGTATTTCTTCCTGGGATCAAATACGTGTTTGGACAAAATTAAATGTTTATACTGACTTCACTGAGGTAAGCTTTGTGCATAGAACTTTTTAAACTAATTATAATCATCATTACAACAGTAATTGCAAAGTGAATTAATGATTCCTTTGGCAAATTACATTCAATCTTATTTTTAATCAAGCATTTGAATGAAAATAACTTTCCTTTGAAATAACATGGATTGCAAATGCCTTCAAAAGAAAAAATTATAAAGAAATTCACGGTGTTTGTTTTGAGGCATAAATCTCTGCTCAGTAATACTAACCTAATATTATCAAACAATGCAAATGGTTAGATCATTGTCAGAGGCAATGTAAACCTGACCTAGGATATTGACACTAAAACCTCTCCTTAATAATTACCATGGCCAACTTCAGTAAACCCTAGTATCATGACTTTTCTCAGTAAAGCAACTGTAGACAAATATTGAGTGGGTCATGGAAACACTGCATAATTACAATAACATATGTCGACAGCCATTATTATGTGAATGGGTAGGAGACAGCAAAGTAAATCAGCCAGAGTCAATCCATATTTTGTTTATGTGTTGATGTAGTGGAGGAGAGGAATAATGAATAAGCTCACTGAAAATATGAAATATAGCTTACTCAACTTATTCATTCCTACTTTGCAATTCCATGGGGCTGACACTTATCTAGTCATGACACAGAATATTACAGGAGAGTTCCAACAAATAACATTAGCATAAAGTGCACCACATTAGATGATTCTTTCCCCTCCCTTTCAGAAAACTTACAAACACTTTGTTAAAATGAACAACATTCTATTAAATTTATTTATTTATTTTTTTTTTTATAATAAAATAAAATTTTCTAACTTCCATTACATGAGTCAGACAGTCTGTCTATCCATCCATCCATCCATCACACCCTCAAATAGCCACTCAAAACCAAATTTTAGGGAAAGTGAAAACAAGTAAGGGGGTACAAAGTACAGTTGAATGCATAGCTTGGTACAATAAATTTTCATTTATCATTAAATTGTTAAAAAAAAAAGTATTTTGTATGTTAAATAAGTCTTATTTAAATTTCATTGATTATGTTACAAAATTGAATGAAAGAGTTTGTAAATCTCAACAAAAAATGTTAGTGATTACTTCAACAATACTAAATACTGTGAGGATTTTAACACGTATGTATGTTGCAAAAAAAAAAAAAAAAAAAAAACTTCTAGTAAAATAAAAAGAAAATTATTTTCAAGCTTCTTTACATTTTCACTACATAAGTATTTATGGATGTGCAGGTGGTGTAAAGATTATCTGTATGGAATTGGTAAGCCAAGTTCAAATTTAATTGGGAAAGACAGGAATCCAACTCTTCCCTGGACAGCTGTGAGTAAAATAACAGGGCAAACAGCTCTCTTGCCTTTTGGTAAGGAAATCATTCAAAATTGCAAAGAAGGTGATAGAAAAAAAAAAAACTACTCAAGTTTTTCTAAAAATAATCACAGTAATGCACAATTTACAAATATTTTAAAAGGAAGC
The DNA here is from genome assembly GCA_903632075.3 of Acanthosepion pharaonis. NCBI lineage: Eukaryota > Metazoa > Mollusca > Cephalopoda > Sepiida > Sepiidae > Acanthosepion > Acanthosepion pharaonis. Next base: position 6,056,390 of record CAHIKZ030001224.1, read on the forward strand.
TGTGGAGAGCCATCACTGTCTACACTCTAAAGGGACATGGTTTTAAATGAAGGAATCAAAGGCACAAGTATGGAGCATTCAGTTTGGATCCATCTCACTGTACAATTGTAATGTTCCACTTGAATAGTGTGTTAACCATTACCTCACAACAAGACACCTCACAATGAAACACCTATACTTTAGTCTGGCACAAGGTCACAACTGTGGTGCAAGTCACGATTCATGTTGCAGTAGTAATCTGCTAGACAAGTTCATTAAACATCACCCCCACAATAAGAAAAAAAAAGCACATTCAAAATGCCATAAAAAAATGTTATTTCAGTAATAGTTAATTCAGAGCAAGTAAATCAAGTAAACGAGGCAATTGCCTCAGGCACTCAAATCTACATAAAAGAAGCTGGTTAGTGTGTGCTAATTGGCATATTGTAGTCATCCAAAAAATCTAGGGTAATTACCTTATAATAACTTAGTGAGAAAGGAAAAGAGGGTACACATAATATAGTCTAGGGTACTGAATACCCTAATATCAGCACTGATTACATTTATTTCATTTAAGTCTTAGGGATTTTCAAATACCTTAAATATATTTAACGAATTTTGTTTTTTCATTTTTTACAGCCTCTGTTTTCAACTCATCCACTCAATACTAATTCTGCAGATTGATATGATGAAGTAAAAAGTATTTAATGAACACACTTATATTACAAGTTCCAATGAAATATTAAATTTAGAGTTTTATAAAATATATATATTTAGTTACATATGTTTACAGATATCAGGAAGAAATCTTCCTCTAACAAAGTTTTCTTTAAAATTTATCAAATAACAGAGAAAGTGTCCTCTTACTTTAATAAAACATAGCTTTGCCTAATATTCAGTCTTCTTTAACTTAACAAGGTTGACAATGGGTGTAACAGCATTTTTTGTGAAAAAAATCAGATGACCTCACAAGGAGGCATTAAGAAATAACTTATAGGAGACAGACAATCAGACGAAAGAAATTTATGTTTTGATAGAAGAATATGTCCAAATATGAAAAAAAAACTTTCAGAGATTTATGACAGGAGAAATTTCACCTAAAGTATGAAACCGGCTTTGCTTGATCAACTGTTCCTTTGTGGCTAAGCGGTAAGGCGTACCAGGCTAAACAGTGGCATCCTCTATCCTGAGGGTCGCATGTTCGCAAATTTTTCTTTAATATAATTTCTCAAAATAACTGGTGATTAAATGATTTCTAAGAAAATTTCAAAGGCAAAGTGTTACCTCTTTTTTGAAAGAAAGCGTGGGTGATGAAACACAAGGTCAGAATTAAAAATAGACTTATGAGTTCATCTTGATCAACCAATCAAGTACCAAATCTATGCTAAATAGAAAATTAAGCTCAGAGGGTGGGTGTGGGGGAGTTATTTTTTCATGACATAATAAACCAGGACTTGGACAGGTCATCATTGACAGTTGCGGAAAACATGCAAGCAACAAATGTATCATGATTGCAGACAAATATGACATTCAATTTTTCAAATGACGTTGAGAGGAGGGGTAGGTGTTAATCAGACAGAGTTAATTTCAATAGAAAAATTTTTTTAAATAAATTTCAGATTCAGGAAGCTTCTTAAAAGGAATCTGTAGATAAAATTAAAAATGTGGAAAATCTATACAAGATATTAATAATATTAACTGGATGGCAATACATAGCAATACTAAATCCGAAAAGCAAAATAAGCTAATTAGTCAGAGTGTGGGCCGTTATTTACTCATAAATCATGGCCATAAGAAATGGTACTACCTAATTTTAAAAATTTAACTATATTGTAAGGTAAAAGATAAACTCTGTTGGAAATTTACAGTTAATTTACTTCTTTGGTTTAATAGAGATTTTTAGTCAGCAAATTTCTAGTTTCTCATGTAAGCATAAGAAGGTTCATTTAAAGTTTTAGAAGATCTGGCTTTTTTTAGTATTTTCCATTTCAGAGATTTTGTTAACTTCTTTTAAGTTACAAAAATATTTAGAAAGGGAAGTCATTTTTGTAAGCGTTATTGGCAAAAGATAATATTATTATAAAGATAATATGAAAGATAATACCAACAAGATTACTCTTGTTGGTATTATCAGTGTTTGTTGCTTTGAAATGGCAATTATTACTAAGATTTTTGTATTGGTTTAAATTTTTTTATGTTTTTTAACAAATTTTTTCAAGATTATCAGTACAGTTATATAGTTTTAGTGTATTTCTGTTAAAAACTTTAATGAGTGGATCATTTAAAGATTTAAAAGTTCTCCTTATTTTTTTTTCCAAAACTATTTAGAAAGAGACATCCTATTTCTGTACGTGTTGTTGTTGAAAGATAATATATGTTGATACCACTTAGTTTTAAAGGAATTCTTGGTACACCAGATATAATATTTTTTAACTGTTGGATTTTTCTATAGTAGAAATAGTACTTAGGTAAACAAGGGAATCAGTTTGACACCTCTTTTGTAATGGTCACAAATTAGGATTTCTACAATTACACATGTTGGTATTAGCATTTGCTGTTATGGAATGCAATTATTACTTATATATATAATGAGGATTTGAAATAATCATAATTAATTCATCAAGTCTAGAAGAAATCTTAACAGAATGCCGAAAGCATTGGATGGCCATTTCATCCTATATTTGGGACTCATCAGCAATGCACACCCACTATCAAGAATTGAAACCTGAACAGTTACGATAGGAGGCAAATGCCAAACCAACAGGCCTTGGTGACAAAGAGGTACCAAATTAGACTATATAGTGCCACTTGATCACATATTCCGTGGTGGAACTCATCCAAGATTCTCTTTACCCATAGGACTGTGCCCCCATGAGCCACGACTACTATCCCCAAGCCGCTCAGTCCAGAGCATTAGAAGCCGGTTCAAGCAAGGATATACAAATAGAAATAATGATTATTTCAAATCCTCCTCATTAAGTCATTCATCAAGTCTAGAAGAAATCTCAACAGAATTCTGTTGAGGTTTCTTCTAGACTCGATGGATTACTTAATTATGAGATTAAGTGTGTGTATGTATATATATATATATATATATATATATATACAAATTTTTATACAAGAACAATTTTAGGGATAACTCAAACTTGTTTTCACTGTCAAAAAATATATATATATATATATATATATATATATATATATATATATACACACACATACAAATTAATAATACCTATCAAAATATATAAAATTATGAGAATTTAATCTATCTTTAGGCTAGCACAAATGTTTTTTAAAAATATGTGCTCAGTAGATAACTGGAGTGATAACAGCTGAATGTATTTGTAAGTTCAATTTTAATTATTTCTTCTCTAGCACTTCTCACCTATGGAATTCTTCCAGCTTCAAAAATTTAAAGGTAATATCAATTGTCATCTTCCGTCTCCTTGAATACCTTTTTTTTTTCCTCATTCTTTCTCCTCAGGAAACATTTTCTCAGTTTTCTTCACTTTCAGTAAGCCCTTGCATCTTAGTGGCTTTATCACCTTGCTTGAGGTGAAAAAAAAAATAGTATATTAACAATTTATCTCTTCTTGACAGACTCCAGAGTTTTACAGAACATTGCTCATCTGTATCACAGTGCCCAATATGTGAGGACTGCCTTTCTGCCAATATCTGACTGCAACTTTCTGTATATCTTGACAAATGACTTGTCTCCCATAACTGATTGCCAAGATCTCTCCATCTCCACCAATGGCTTCTTGACTGTGATTCTAGAATGAAGCCTGACTGTATCGCCCTACAAGTAGAATTCCCTACCTTCTCACAGAGCGTCACTTAATCCCAAATTTATTTATTTATTTACTCCATTTCCTTTTTCCCTACTGGACAACAATTGGTTGCTTTGAAGTACTCGCATCTAGATTTTACTGTGAAGTCCACCAGTGCTTCAAGGCCTAGATAAAATTCAGTCCACTTGACTTTTGTGAGCCGTTTAAGCTAATAATGGGTAGACCCATAATACCACATATATGTATAATTATTACAATCATATGTTTTGAAGTGATTAATATTTGTAGGATCTAAAACAGAGAAATTCCATGGTGATGGCTAAACATCAGATTTGTAAATGTTAAAAAAATTTTTTTTTAAATGATTAAATTTATATATTCAGATATTATAAATATAAACAGTATTTTGCATGACATTTTGTCACTGAAACCAATTTAAATAATTTCATGATTAAATCAAATATTGTCAATTGAAAATCATTCAATTCTATCTTCACCATGGAATGATGAAAAGGTAAAAATGAAACATACAAACAAAATAGTTCTTGCTGCATGTTAAAGTTGCTGTTATTCGACTTGCTATGGATTAAAAAAAAATCTATGCAACATCTGTCACTTAAATCAAAGCCATTATGACATCTGCAGTAAAGTTGACAGGGGACAATTGGATTCCAATAGTTCAGATCAAGGAGTTGAAAGCATAAAAAAAAAAAAAAAAAAAAAATAAAATAAAAAAAAATAAAATAAAAAAAAATTACATTTAGGTTTGAAAATATTCACACCATTAATGAATAGTTGAACAGCCAAACATGCAAATTACAAAATGGAGATATCAAACAAGTACAACAATTTAAATATCTGGGAATTGTTTTAACAGAGTACGGACAGCGTGACATTGAAATCCAAAGATGCATTGATATTGTGAAAGTTGCCTTCCAAAAGCTAAGCAAAGTATTAACAGAAAAATTTTACTAGAAACAAAGAAAAGAGTAACAAAATGTTTCATAATATCAGTCCTCCTATATGGCAGTGAATGCTGGACAATCTCTGCATAAATGAAGAAACTTGAAGCAACTGAAATATGATCCTACAGAAGGATGCTGTGAATACAATGAACCAAACATGTAAGCAACAATGTTTTAGAGAAAATGGAAACAAAAAAGGAAACTTATACTTAATATCAGAAAAAGATAGAAATTCCATAATTACATCATAGAGTACATAGTGTGAAAACAGGGCATGGAGAATTTGATACTTACAAGGCAGATTGAAGGCAAGAGGGACAAGAGAAAACAATGCATAATCTACCTAGACAACTTCAGTAAATGACTGATGGAACAATGTTTAGGAGAGATAACAAAAGACATTTTATTAAGAGCTACAAAGTAGAGGAAATTGTGGAGAGCCATGATCACCAATGTCCTGAAGGTACATAAAAGAAATAAACAACAATTTTCAAGATGAAACTGGTGCAGTCTTTCCAAGAGACTTTCACATAAAAACGTATAAATTTCATATTTGTCTGCATGTATGCATTTGTAATATATATGTTTTTATTCATTTCACCCCAAGAAGAGAAACAAAGTCACTTAGATGAAAGGGGTTACTGAGTGTGATAGAAGAGACTTCAACTGGGAAGCAAGAAACCAGAAGAGAGTTCTACAAGTGAGAAAGGAAACTGCTGACAGAGAACATTGAGCAATTTTAACTGTAAAATGTACAGGGAGAAGAATGTTTAAGCCAGCACACATCCCTGCTTAAGGCCACCAGTGACTGGAAACTGGTCAGAGAGGGCACTCTGATGGTTCACTTGGTTTTCCATTCTGTCATGGAGCATACAAATTAAAGACATGATGCAGTTTAGACAGCCATGCTAGCAAGAGTGGCCTACATTGCTGGTCTTGGGACTTTGTTGAAGGCTTTTTGGAGATCCCAGATGATGAACAGTGTTTTTTGTAGCTCATGACTTCTCCCGAAACTGTCACACACAAGACCATGTTGACAGTACCTCTCGTAGACCAGAAACCATACCAGGATCCTGGAAGAATCTTTTCTGCCATTGTGAAATCTTGCCAACAACACTTAGGAGAGATTGGTCTACTTTTTTAATCATCATAATGTTGACATTTTGAAAGTCCTCAGGGATTGTTTTTATCTTTCCAGATTTTCTGTATTAAGAGCATTAGTCGGGTCCTCAGTTCAAGATCACCATGGGAGAAATATTCCAGGGGCACATTGTTGTGTCTGCGAGCTTTTCTGGATTTTATGAAGCACAGTTCTCCTTTCAATTCCCATAAGGTTGGGAGGAGTGACAATCCAATGCCAGGTAGGGAGTTGGAGGGGTTCCGCAGATGGTCTTCCAGCATGGTGGCATGGTCAATGATAAGGCTCTGAAAGTGGTTTTTCCAACAGTCTACAATGAATTCAAGATGGTACCATCAAAGTCCTCAAGGCCTGCCACTGTAGATTTGATGGGGCCAAAGATTTCCTTCACAGACATATGCTTTTTTTTTTTAGTAGTGTGTGTGTGTGTGTGTGTGTGTGTGTCCGAGTAGTTAAAACATTTGCTTTCTGATCATGAGACCTGGGTTCAAATCTCAACATGGTCGATTTATCAGGAAGGAGACTTCCTGATGTTATTGGTCTGGAGGGGGACAATTCCAACATGCAGCAACTTTGGAAAGTTGCCTGTAAACCATACCACTGGTTGACCCAAGCCTTGTGAGTGAAATTGGGTAGACAGAATCCTTGGGGTCATCATGACCAAGTGTTTGAGTGTGCTGGCCTTGTTCAGATTGATGATCACACTATATAACACACTCTCCCAGAAACTGTAACTAAGGTCTGCTCAGCATAGTTGCAGTATAAACCACAGGTTGGCTCTGTGGGTGTTGAACACAAATGAGCAAGCATCTGTAATAGAGATTGGCTAGCCACCCTAATAGACAGGTATCCTTGAATATGAGTGGCCAGCTATTATATATATATATATATATATATAATCTCTCCAGGTAAAATGAGAACAAATGGAGTATGATTCCACTGTATGTAACATTTAATTTAAAAGGGGGCTCAATACAAAGTAGAGCTAAATATTATTTATTTTAGGATATTAAAACATGTTTTTATATATATATATATATATATGTGTGTGTGTGTGCACACACAAATTGCATGTCTAGCCACACTGAAGAGCTGTGATACTGCGAAACAGTGTCTGGGTATGACTATATATGTTGTAAAACCTTATGACCCCTCATCATCACAAAAAGTATTTTATTTTCACATCATTCACATTAAGTGACTGAACATTTGATCTTTACTTCAATATAAATTTTAACTACTTTTGACAGTTTTTATTTATTATCATTTCAACAAGAAAGGTAACAAAGCCACTAAGATGCAAGGGGGGTTACTTTGTGTGAAAAAATTTGAGAAAAAAAATTCACAAAAGAGAACAATAAAAGAACAGGAATTAAGGCAGAAGGTAACTTAAGTTTTTAAGTTTTATGTATTCCACTTTTTTTTTTTTTCAGTATTAATTTAGCAAGAACAGGCAATAAACTAAAATAGCTCAGTTATATATTAATCATCGGGGATTCATAGATCATGACACTTTAAACGCATCTTTATCTTACAGTTCTGGTGAGGACCACAATATGGAAACATTTCAAACCTCATTAGTAGTACAAGGAGGAAATGAGAGCCCCAGTTTTCTCAACTATATCCTGTGCATTTACAAGCACGCATATAAGATGGGCATTGACTATTTAAACATTCCAAACCATGTCCCAATAGAAAACAATGATCCTGCTTACCCTCCCATGGCCAATGTACTAATGATTAAGACGGTTATGATGATAATGATGATATAGTTGGTATTCATAGTTGGGATGAGGATGATCTTTGGCAGAAAAATCAACATCCTCTGCCAAATGTTCCAAGAAATAGGACTCAAGATAAACTTTTCCAAAACAGAAACTATGATTTGGAATGAAAGCAGTGATGGCACATATCTTGAAAAAAAAATAAAAAAAAATAAAAAAAAACATGATGTGGAATTAGTAGATACTAAACACTTCAGATAGCTCGGCATATGGATCAGTTATAATAAATAAAGTATTGGAGAAAAGAAAATTGAACAGAATAGGCTGCAACAGAAGCTTCATCCAACATTGATAAATTGCTACAAAACCAGTCATCTTCAATAGTCTCATCAGATAGGGATATCCATATGTATGGCACAAAACCCATTCAGAAATATGTAAACTGTCAGCTGTATACAACGGCTTTCTAAGATCAAATGGTGAAAAAAGGCTTTGAGCAAGTGAAGCCTGAGTGTCTTGGCAAAGGTTTTCCTCCTTTGAACATTGCAGACTAATGATACAGATTCATAAACAAAAACGGTACCAAGTAACAGAAACCATGTCACATAAGGACAACCAACAGCAGTAACAATTAAAATGTATAGAAGATGTAATTCCAAGAGAAAATGATGTAATCAAGATATTGGCATAACACTACTTCAAATAAAAAAGGTTAGGAAGGAAACCCCATCAACACTGGAAAGAGCAATATCAACTACTGGAGAAACATTTCCTAATAAATTGTTTTAAGTGAACTGGCAAATCATTCACAGAAATCCGTTTATTGACACACAACCAAGATATATGGAGGGAGCTGATCATGTGCTCAGATACACATCATGCTGCCCCATGATCACATCCGATCATGGAGCGGATGATGATGGGTACAGTAACAAATTACAATGCTGTTTTCTCTCCTTTGCCTCATGGCTGCAGATTGATTCATTTAAAACAATCACCTGAAAACACTTGTAACATCTTGAAAGGCCTATCAGCAACATGCATTACCTATTTGCAATAGTTAATATGACAGGGGATGAGTGTTCTTTTAGGTTTAGTTTAGTTTATGGCATTTCAACACCTCAATGGGTTATTTAATGCCAAGATTTGTAGGATAGGTTTGTATGAATAGAATATGTATTCTTTGCAAGAAATCAGTTTGTAGACCAGGTTTCATTGATGTATTTTTGTAAAGGTTTTTCTCGAGTGTCAAACGTATTGCTGGTAATTTTTTTTTTTTTTTTTTTTCCCCTTTTCAAAAAATGTACTCATCCTGGGTAAGATGATAAACTATATCCAACAGCAAGGCCTCTGATCAGGAGGTTTTGAGGAGCATGGAACCACCTCTTAATTGCTGGTATGGGCAAACAGTTAACCCCCAAACTGGGGTCAAAACACTATGAAAGTGTAAACATCGGTTTTAATACCAGCAATATGTTTTTGTAAAAAAATTACCAGCAACAAATTTTTGAAGGAAAAATTATTACCAGCAATACATTTTTGGAAAAAATATTGCCAGGAATGCTTTTTGGAAAGAAAAAAATATTACCTGCAATAAAAATCTCGTCCACATTAATTAACACATTGAGGTCGATATGCTGTAAAACAAACCAAACCAAATCACAAGATAGATAGATAAAAAATATTACCTGCAATAAAAATCTTGTCCGCATTAAATAACACATTGAGGTTGATATGCCGTAAAACAAATAACCAAACAAAATGTACTGCTGACACTTCCACCATAAAAATCTAGTTTTATATTTTCATAGTGTTTTGACCCCAGTTTGGGGATTAACTATTTTCCCATAGCTGGGATCCTAACAGGTGCTACCACCCTGGGTCAGGGTGGACCTAGGAACAGCAGCAGTTAAGAGATGGTTCCATGCTCCTCACAACTTCCCCTCAGAGGCTTTGCTTCCGGATGTAGTCTATCGTTATATCCAAGACTAGGTTCTTTTAGGATATTCCCTGCACGTCTTTCATAGTACCTGTTGCATTAACCTGGGACCAGCTTTCCCAAAAGTCAGGTTAACAGACAAGGATTGTCTTTTATCTTCGATACATTGCCAATTTAGAGCTGGTACATTTTTTGTAGCAATGTTTCAAAGTTAAAGGCACTGGCACTCTTGAAGACTTACACGTGCAAATAGACAAAAAAACTAAAAAAAAAAAACAAAGGACTTCATCTGACTGCACCTCAATAGTAAAGAGAAGTGAATTTTATTGTAAAATAAACTCAGAATTTAAGCAAGATCCTTTCTTTCAATGCTAAGCATCCATATTGATTTCTTATCAGAGTCTTGAAAAAAAAAAAAAAAAAAAGAAGAAGCTTATCATAATTCCTATGTATAATGTGCTTAAAGTGTGGGAGTGGGAAAATACTTCTACTCATGCATAATAATATGCACTCATTGTTTTCTAATCAAACCCTATAACATATACCTCTCCAATTTCATTATGGTCAGCATTTGATACTCTTATTAAAAAGAAAAAAATGGTTTTAAATACAGAATAATATTCTAATTTAGTTTTATGATAATTCTTCTTTTACATTTGTAAGTATTGTTAGGTACATATGATTGTATTTGACATCCTTATGGAGTCGCAATTGCTAAATGCTAATATCAAATTATTGTGTTTTTGTGGTGAGTAATCATTTCGCAACTGAAATTGACCTATGAAATGCCAATTTTTTAAAGATTTTTTTGTAGCTGTGCATAATATGCATCCCTAATTTTTTTTAGGAAGAAATTTGTATTATACATGGTGAATTACAATATTCCAAATGTATAAAATGCTTTTTTTTTTTTTTTTAAATTAAATGGAGGAAAAAAAAAATGCAATCGCTAAAAATAGAAAAGGCTGTAATAAATGGCCAAGAAGTCTAAAGCATGCTGTATCAAATGGGGGGGGGACACAGGTTCAAGTCCTGCCAGAGAGCACACTTTCTTTATCCTGCTTTTTTCAAGTGTATAGGCAGGTAGACATAATACACTGTTTAGAGCCTGAGCATCTGCTAAAAATAATGCTTGAAGTAGTAAAAATGTTGGATTAAATATAAATCCATTGGGACAAGGTTCAAATGAAAAAAAAAAAAGAAAAAAAAAGAAAAAAAAAAGATTTGTTTTTAAACTTCAATATAAATATTTATGAGGAAAGAAATCAGCAGTTTGTCTAGAATTACTGCTTAAAAACTCCTAAGTCATACAATATTAGGAAAGCATTAAAAAAAAAAAAAAAAAAAGAAAAAGAGAACAAGTCCTTCTGAAGTTTTATTCGTTAGCTGTTCTGAGCTGTTTGCATCAACTGCATGACTTATTTTTAATCATTTCATCCCAAAGCAAGGCAATAATGCCACTATGATACAAGTGGTTACTGAGAGTAAAATAGAATGAAAAGATTTTAGTGAGGATAAGGATAATAAAAGAACAGGATTTATCAAGAACCTTTAAATACATATCAGTAGCACTAGACCAGATACCACAGCAATATTTAATGTACATAGATTTCTGACAAGAAAAATTGTCTGGCACAACACAGTAAACCAACTTTCCTGGTAGCAGACCTAACAATTGATACAATATAAGCTTTCCATTTCATGTCAGAATGAGTATGAGGAATCTAAAAGAATATATTCTGTAGAGAGATGTTAAAAGAAATACAATAGGAACACTGATACAAAAACTAAAGATCTGCTTCTTTATTTAATGCCATATAAACCTTGCCATTTTCTTTAAAAAAAAAAAAAAAAAAAAAAAAAAAAAAAATGGCTTTACAAATATCTCCATTGATATATGAGAAATAAAAGGTTCATGTTTACTTAGTTGATGTAAACTGCCTGTACTTTTATCCAGGCTAACTCCAAAAATACTTTAAGACTAAATGTAAATCTGGAGTCTCACATTCTATAAAGGAGTGTGGAATCGGTTCACTTTTCAGCACTCATAAACCTGTAAAATAAGTTGTCAGTCTCACCACCCCCTCAAAAAAAAAAAAAAAAAAAAAAAAAAATTGGGTACTTGGTCATTTGATCAGATTTTAGAAAGTGGATCAGGCTCAAAATTTCAGCACTCCCTTGAAAATTGAAAAAAAAAAAAAAAAAAACTACAGAAAAGATGATTTTTTTCATGTCTAATGTTTGGATGACATCAGACATTCAACTTAATTTCTCTGCACAGCCATCATCACATATTACAAAACATACTTGATGAAAATATAAATAGGTTGTAATGTAAGCACAGTCTGTTGAAATTGGGGAAAATATTTAACCAATTGCTCTCCCAGCAACAACAGGGGTAATAGGGAGAGAGGGGAAGAGAGACAGAAGGTAGCAACTAAATGCCCATAGGACTGACTTCAAAAGACACCGTGTCTTGCCAACTGCTGTTTTCCTCCAGCTTTTATTGGCATGATGCGGATCTTGACCAGTTGCAGAGAGGCCCGTATCTAGACATGCCAAACTGCCCCCCACTGCTAACAAGAAAAACCCAAATGTAACTGGTGTTGATAAACATGTCCACATGCAATCTCTTGTGTCTGACATATTCACCAAAATATGTTTTACTCATGATTTATGTATGTATTATATATAAATACACAGATTGTGAACACTGCATAGTGCTTTTCCATTTCACTTGGTTTGAACATTGCATTGAAATCTAAAACAGTCACGATGCAGTGTTGATGCTTATGTCCACATTTTATCTATAAATGTCTTATTTCCAATATTGAGCACTCTTCCCGTGTGTGTGTGTGTGTGTGTGTGTGTGTGATTGAATAAATTACAAACATTATGTTTATTCTGTTTATTTTTATCATAATCCTTTCATATTCATTATTATTTTTTTTGTATATTACAATTATTAAATAAGGCAAGAAATGCACTGTCACAGTGAGAATCACTTTCATTTCCAAAGTACTTTCCATCTCTTTCTGAGATCATCGTCATCAGAGGTGCAACTGGTAAGGCAAAATCTATGTGTAGCTATCCATTACTGAATCTTTTCTTTTGTGTTTAAATGCTGTGGATAATGAATGCTAAAGCATAACTTTCAGCCATAGCATTTAAATGTAAAAGGAAAAATTCAGTAATGAATAGCTACACAGATTTTGCCTTACCAGTTGCATCCCTGGTGATGATCTCAGAAAGAGATGGAAACTACTTTGGAAATGAAAGTGATTCTCACTGTGAGTGCATTTCTTGCCTTATTTAATTGTAATGTACAAAAAAAAAAAAAAAAAAAATAATTATGAATATGAAAGGATTATGACAAAAATAAGCAGACAATGTTTGTAATTTATTCAATCAGACATGCCTAAAAGACAATTTGGTGCCTAAATACACAAATATATATATATATAAAACAAATTTTTAGAGTAGGTAGGCTTTCCTACTGCTCGGTCAACACTCCTCCCCCTTCTCTTGGACATGAGTAGAGGCTTACACCTTGTTTCTTGTTTAGGAAGGGGTTTCCAGTACTCTCTCTCACTGGCCTCATTATCTCCAGTTGCCTTGATCTATCCACTATTCTCCTCATCCTTTCTTCTATCACTCCTATCTGATCTTGCTCCAAATTTTCTGTAACCCCTTGCGTCCTAGTGGCTTTCTGCCTTGCTTGGGGTGAAACGCTTAAAGAAAAAAAAAAAAAAGAAGATATATGAGAAATTGGAAACAAGTTTTTGTGACAGGTTTCATCTGTTGGGTCTTCATCGAACTGGGTTTGTTGATGCTGTTATGGCTACACGCGCATGAACAAGAGATGCTGGTAATTTCAAAATTTTTGAAAGATTTTTTTCTTCAATCTCACCAAATTCATCTATATTCTTTTTCTTCCCATCATCTTTATTATTATATATCTCACATTGTGCCAAGAATGGTGAAATGTAAGAACCTGGATGTAAATTTACTGTCGCTGAATTAGCGATTAAAGCACTTTCTAGACATTTTCCTCTTACTGAATTATTTTCTCTTAATTAGAGGAACATTTTTTATCTCAAAATTGTGGTCAGTTTCATTATGGTGAACAACCAATGCATTTTGTGTGTTAGTTTTTAAAATGTCTCCTGTGTTCATATAGTCTTTTATTTAAACATCTTGAGGTTTCTTCAATATATTCTTTCTGGTAATCCTTGTAGTTGATAGAGTAAATTGCTCCTTCAAGTTTTGGCTTGTTTTGTAGGGATTAAGTCTTATTGTTTTAGATGTAGTTGTGACATATAGATTGAGATTATATATATATATAAAGAGAGAGAGATTTTAATATATTTTCTGTTTATACATACAATCATTTAAGTAAATGCTGTTTATAATAAACAGTATTAATTACATTTACTGGAATGAATATCTGAAAAATTTCATAGAAAATATGTCCTCTGGCAAGAATAGAACCTGTATCCTACATGGAACTGTAATTTGGCCTGACATGCTATATACCATTTAGCTACAGAGGAAATGTATGGTTGGCAAAGTCAAATTACTATTTTTAAACATAAAATTTCTTATGAATTTTCTTGAACAATCATATCTGTCAAAGCATATTTTAATGTGAACAGATGACAACATATATAAAAAAAAAAAAAAAAAAAAAAAAAAACTGTATTTAAAAAAAAAAAATAAATATATATATATATATATATATATATATATATATATATAGCAAGAGAAAGGATGATAGAAATATATAGAAATAGTAAGTGGTAATGAACGGAAAAAGTACTAATTCTACAACTATGTCTCTTCTCTTCTACTCTCAATCTGGATAGATTCATTGATTTCACTTGTCTGTGAAACTTTTGGTGCCAAGTAGTCTTAGAAGCCTCCATTACCCGTTTTCCGTGGTCAATATTTAAGGAAATAGGCTCCTTTTTAGGTAGTAGGCTTGTTGTGTTCCTTTTTTTCTTTGGCCTAGAATCAAGTTGATGCTCACACTTTCTTTAGCAGAGATATTAAGGGAGACAATTAGATTTTGATCTTATTCCAAAATTAACTATTGTTCAGTTTTTTGGGAAGAAGTGACAAATGAAAAATAAATTCAGCGGATCCAGAAAAAGTTTGAGAACAATTGCTATATGCTTTTATTTTGGTAAATCTTTGATATGAACGAGTCATGTTCAGTGAAATTGTTTTTTTAATTCTTTACTATAGCATGGATAAGTAGAAATATGTCAGAAATAACAATTGTGTAAGAAAAAGGTTAGGTAAATCGTCTCAAATAGCTAACCTGTTGATCAACCACTGTCATAAACAATTGTTCATAACCTTAAAATCTAAAATAATAAAGCAGAATTCTTCTATGGGCCATGTCCCTTCAAGATGTTGGCGATCATGGCTCTCTACAATTTCCTGTCCTTTGTAGCTCTTAATAACTTATCATCTCTCCTAAACTCTGTTCTGCCAGCCATTTACACAAGCTTGTTGGGTAGGATCTCTATTGTTTTCCTGTTCTTCTTGTTTTCAATATGTCCTGTGAGTATCAAAATAGCCAAGCTCTTTCCTCATGTGCCATAAAAATTTCAATTATCTCTTTCTGATAAGTATATGAGAAATCATATAGATATATATATATATATATATATATATATATAATATTAGTGTGTTTAAGCTTTTTTTTATATATATATATATATATATATATATATATATATATACACACACAACCTGTAGAACAACAATTCCGCCTAGAAAAACATGATTTTAAAACCCATGCCAAATTCACTATAAATGAGAGAATAGCAAAGTTCAGAGCAGATAACATTAGAAAGATTTTTAGAGTTCCATGAAAATAAGTGGATACAATGTTTAAAAAACGCACTATCCAGCTGAGCTTAACCATAAATTTAACAATATAGATAGTATTAATATATAAGCCTACAAATCAAAACCTACCCACAATTCTCACCCACACAAGACAGACATGCTTACAGAAGTGTTGAAGCCTCACACTTATACACACACCCACACGAATATACACACATCATATTTACTCACCTCCTAAGAACCAAATAACATACACACTTAACAGAGACATTTTATTGGTTCCTCTCCAGGAACCAATAAAACTGTCAAAATGACCAAGGGAATTCAGAGCAGAATGAATCCATCCAGCTCTTATTTTAAATAACAACTTAAAAGAGACTGTTTGACCAACACAAGGACTGACCAAAATTCATGTTAAAAAAACAAAACAAAAAAAAACAAACAAAAACTACAAACAAAAGTTCATTTTCTTTATCAAGACATTCATTTCTGTAGTTCATTGATACCAGCAAGCAGAAAATTATTTTTATTGTGACGATGGCCATGTTGGCTGAAACTAGTCAAGGAATCTAAATGAAATAATAAAAACGAAGGAATATTAATATACAACCTAGTGTGTCTGAAGTTTTTAATTTTTTATTGTTCTATATATATATATATATATATATAAAGAATAAAACAAATTGTTATACCAGCTATCTTTATGGAATAAAGAAAAGCAATGGTTGATACCAAGAACTATAAAGAGATTCCAGAACTCTCAAGGGAAGAAACAGTTGGGGGGGGGGCAACCCTTAGTGAAAAAGTGGCATAAAAAAAGTTAACACTAAATGGATTGTGAGATGACTGTTAAAGTTTTCTTTTCAAATGCTTTACTTCATTTTTATTAGTAATTCTCTTTTATTGATTAATATTTTATATTTACCAATAATCCTCTTTTATGAGGTTTGAATGAAAAGGTTGCCTTTTAAGAGGATTTCCACCAATTATTTTCTTTGAGACATGTCTCTGCTCATTCATGCTATTAAAAAGAAAAAAGTTGTTGCTGAACAGGAAGCATTTATCTCAAAGATTAAAAAAAAAAAAAATTACAAGACAGTCGACCAACCTCTGTTATACCAGGTAACTTTAGAAAATAAAGAAGCTTACAGCCAGATCACATCGAAACATGAAAGTTAAGCAACATCAAGGGGTTACTGAGAGTGAAAAAGCATGAGAAGACTTTAGAGAGAAGAAAAGACAAAAAACAAGATTCAGGAAGATAGAAGATGGCAACTGGCATTGCCTCTGCATTTTAGAAGATTCTAAGTGGCAGAGAAGCAAGGAGTTGAAGGTGATTTCCACAAGTGAGAAGTGCAAAAAAAGAACCTATTAGAATAGAACATACGGTTGCATCTAGCTAGTTGAATAGTAAAACAGTGAGACCTAATTGCCAATCTACACTAAAATTCATGCAGGCAAGTCACCAAGAAGGAAATCAGAACAATTGTAATGAAAATATTTATAGAAAAGACAGAGGGAAGCAACATCAGGTCAGTGAGAAAATGACTGAAGTAAAGATTCTAGGTCAGGATCAATGACATTACAGATGCTTCTTTTAATTTTGCTATGAATCTCAAGATATATACTGGGTAGAACAAAAATACCTCTTATGTAATGATTAACACATTAACTAAATGAAAACACTGTTGCCACTAATGTCTTTTACCATTATATAAGAGGTATTTCTGCTATACCTTGTAATAGGCGCATCAGACAAGACATGGCAGCAATATTCAATGCATGGACGAATGGTAGATTTATAAATGTGCAAGATGGATTCTGACAAGAAAAATTGTCTGGCACGACACAGTGAACCAACTTTCCTATCAATAGATGCATAGATAAATGTTAGATTTATAAATGTGTAAAATGGATTCTGACAAGAAAACTGTCAGACATGACATAGTGAACAAACTTTTCTAGCAGCATAACTAGCAATTGATTCAATATAATCTTTCCACTTAATTTCAGTGGAAAACATGAGCACAAGTAGGCAATTGGTAATTCTGTAATCCTCTTTGATAAGGGTTGATCAAAAAACTTTTAATTTACTTTTAACACTAAATTTTCTTTTTCTATTAAGATAATAATTTTGAACATACCAATAAGATATTTTTTCTTTGTAAATCTAATATCTGCCACGTTCTTATATCTAAACAAAATAACTTACCTGTTGCAACAAATAAAAAAACTAAAACATTCTCAGTTCATTTTTGATTTTTTTAAATTCATCTTTGCTACTACGACAAAAGAGTGAAAAAGTCACATTTAATAATAGAATTATCAGATCCTCTCAGACAAGACGCCAAGGCAAATATCAGAATGCAAAAACATCTTATTCTTGGCCATGGTACAAGAACCCTGGGCTATAAAGGTTGATATAGTATTTGCATACAAGAGAAATAAAATAGCTGTAGGTGTTTGTTTGCTTGATCAACAAGAATAGAAAAACAGAAACATCAACAATTTTCAGAAATAGAAGCAAATTCTTACAAAGGAACCATTTGCATACAAATACTGATTTTTTACAGAATAATCAGATTTTAGAAGTATGCATGAGAAGGTGCTGAAAAGTAATAATCTTAATCCACTTCCCAAAATCTCATCAAAAGACCAAATATGAAAACATTTAGACTTCTTGTTTGAACCAAAAACCTTTCAACAACTCCTTACAGATTTTATATATGATAAAAATATAGTTTTAAGATATGTTATATTTATAAGTAAAAGTGCTTAATATCAGAGATAGAGCATAAATAAATATAAATGTGGACACTGAGGTCAACACCAAGCAGTAACAGTCTGTTTCATGTTTGAATGCAATCTTCAGACCTGAAGATTGTGATGAAGTATGAAACTGCTGGTGAAGGTTTGAGTCTGCCAGATTATACGCTCTGTTCCATAAACAGTAACTATGGTCCACTCAGCAGAGTTGCAGCATAAACCACATGTGGATACTGTGGCTGTGAAACACAAATGTGCCTATGCAGGCATCTGCATCAGGGATTGGCTAGGTACTCTACTAGAGTGGTATAATTGGATATGAGCAGATTATATATATATATATATATATATATATGTCGCAGTGTGTCCAATCACCACTCCCACCTTTTCTGAAACAATTCCGGATATGCCTGCTGATAGAGAAAGGTCACAACCCTTGTGTGCTAAAAATAGCAACAACATCCTTTCAAACTGACAGAAACACACAAAACTCAATTTTCGCCACTAAACAAAAATAAAAGACCTTTAATTTTGAACCGAAATTAATTTAAATACAGTCAACAAACACACTTTTGACTGTAATTTATACGGCCCGAAATTAATTATATTCATTTACTTGTTTAGCGTCACCGCTTCTCTTGTATGAACCGTCATATCTAGATGCCCGAGACTTCACAGCGGTTTTTAGCCGGCCAGGGAGCAGGGAGCCTTCCTGAATCGCGACTTTGACGTGCCCAGTCAAGTCGGCCGAGCCCAGCAGCTGACAGGACCCAGCAGCAGCAGTTGTTCAAAGTCCTTTTCAGGGCTAACTTCTGAAAGTCATTCGATCACAACTCTTCGAGGCTCCACTCACTTCACTCTCTGCTACTGCTTGCCCTCCGAGACACCAGCACACTCCTGCAGCTTCCAGCACACTCCTGCAGCTTCCAGCACACCCCTGCAGTGCTTCACTTCACTTCCGGATACCGTTCCCGAACAAACGACCTCTGTCGTCTTTCTATCCACCATTCGCAAATAAAGACACGATTTCTATCGTCTACAACAGACCATCTGTGTTTGTCATCCTTCTTTGCTATTGCCATCTCCTTGCCTTTGTGTCCCCTTTTTAGTTGTATGGCCGATTGGCACTCACACCTCTCGGCCTGCTGCAACAATATATATATATATATATATATATATAAAAAACTGGCTGCTTATATCCGACAGCCAATACGACGACAGCCAATCAGAAGGCATTTTAGGCGACAGCCAATCAGAAGACGACGAGGCGACAGCCAATCAGAAGACGACGAGGCGACAGCCAATCAGAAGACGACGAGGCGACAGCCAATCAGAAGACGACGAGGCGACAGCCAATCAGAAGACGACGAGGCGACAGCCAATCAGAAGACGACGAGGCGACAGCCAATCAGAAGGATTATTACCAATTCTTATTCTGTGATTTTTTTAATATACTATCATTAATGGAAAAAAAAAAATATAACTGAACTGCTATATAATGTAAGTCCTTCAATATGGCAGTGAATTCTGGATAATTTCCTCACAGATGAAGGCAAAAGAAATGTGGATGTCAAGAAAGATGGACAGAAAGAAGTTTAAAGAAAAAAAATGATCTTTGAACAGACCCTCAGGTGTATGCAGGGGTCCTTAGGAAGGAACTGTATGAATAAAATAGCCTTCTAACTGATGGAATACAAAGGAAATGGAGAGAATTTGTCCCAGTGGACACTGCATAACAGTCCTTTAGCTGTGAATGTCAGGACTGGTTGAATGTAGCTTGTCACATTTTCTATAGAAATAGCAATAGAGTACCAAGAGGCCACAAGGTTGTGTAGACTCTTTTTTTTACCTCTACCAAAGCAGGAAAGTGAAGCCTGGGCAGCTACAACCCAGATATGACACCACTACTCCATTTTTCGTTTGGTTTGTTTTGTTTTACAGTACATGTTAAAAAAGAAAAAAAAGTACCGACACTAGACTGGCCATATATCGAGGATAAAAAGCAATCTTTGCCTGTTGACCTGACTTTTGGGGAAGTTGGCCCCAGGTTAATGCAACAGAAGTACTATGAATGACATGCAGGGAATATCCTAAAAGAAGCTAGTCTTGGATATGACGATAGACTACCTCTGGCAGCAAAGCCTCTGAGGGGAAGGTTTTGAAGAGCATGGAACCACCTCTTAACTGATGCTGTTCCCAGGTCCACCCTAACCCACCTGTTAGGATCCCAGCTATGGGAAAATAGTTAAATAATGGTGGATGTGTCAGCAGTACATTTTTTGTTTGTTTTGTGGCATATCAACCTCAATGGATTATTTAATGCCAACAAGATTTTTATTGCTGGTAATATTTTCTTTTTTTCCAAAATGTATTCAAAAATTTATTGCTGGTTTTTTTTTTTTTTACAAAAACGTATTACTGGTATTAAAACATATTTTTACATTTTCATATTGTTTTGACACCAATTTAGGGGTTAACTATTTGCCCATATCTGAGACCCTAACAGGTGCTATCACTCCAGGTCAGGGTGGACCTGGAAACAACAGCAACTAAGAGGTGGTTTCACGCTCCTGAAAGTCTCCTGATCAGAGGCCTTGCTGTTGCATGTAGTTTGTAGTCATACCCAGGACGTCCATTTTTGGTTTGATGTGGTTCTTGTAAAGATACCAGATACAACATCTATTTAAGAAAAGCTGAATCATCTGACATGAAATATTGTCTGAAAAACTATTTCAAAACTTCAGACAGTAGGTTTTTAATCATTGTGTTTCCCATAATGCTCAATTTTGAATTCAACTAAAAAAAAATTATATATATATATATATATATATATATATATAAATATATATAAATAAAATCAAATGGACAAAGTCTGACAATTATGTTTTAAGACATTTTTTATGTTTATACATTCTTTTTATAGATACAAATATTTAAGTAAATGCTCTGTTTATAATAAACAGCATTAACAACATTTACCGGCCTGAATGTCCGAGAAATTTTCATAGAAAACATGCGTCCTCCGACAGGAATCAAACCTGTATCCTATACGGAATCGTCACATAGCCTGATATGCCTTAACCGACTGGGCCACAAAGGAGTGTTTGGTTAGCAAGGTTGATTTTACTGTTTTTAAACAATTCTCCATGATTTTCTCTTTCATATCTGCTCAATGTCTTAAAAAATAATTGTCAGACTTTGTCCATTTCATAATGTATGATGTCATTTGTTTACATTTGGATATGCATTGAGCAGACATTCAGGCCAGGAAATGTTAATGTTTATTATAAACAGAGCATTTACTTAAATATTTGTATCTATAAAAAGAATGTATGAACATAAAAAATGTCATTATTTTAAGATCAAAATATTAAACAAAATTTTAGGTTATATATATATATATATATATATATATAAAACCTAAAATTTTGTTTAATATTTTGGTCTTAAAATTTAAAATACACAAGAAAAGAATTTTCAGAAGATTCATTTCTATATCAAATATAAGAAAATATAAAATATAGAAAATATAATAAGGGACACTTAAAGAGTAGCCTGCAAACAGTGATTTGGCTCTATTAAGATATATGGCACACGATATGAACATAGGATGTTATTAACAAGGAGGAATTCAAGAGAAAGAGGAAAAGAGAAGGTTTTTCTAGGAATGAGATTGCATGAGGACAAAGAATGTAAGAGGTGCCATAAGGTATATCTTTATATACACTGTTTTTTGTGTCAAATGTATCAATACCATGTTGTAAAAAATTAGTACAAGCATATGACTTGCAAAACAACTGAAGAAGTTGGCAAGCCCACAATATTCTGGGACTATAATTTTAAGACAGACAGGGTCATACACCCTCACCATTCAGACATTATTGTGCAAGGTTAAAGGCACCAAGAACTGTCATATTACTGATGTTGCCATTCCAAATGACACAAATATAGCAAACAAGGTGATTGAGACAATTACAAACTACTGATTTGAAAGTTGAGATGGCAAGATTATTTCCAATTCTAGGAGGCAATGCCATGGGGATTCCAGTGGTGACTAGTGCACTGGGATCAATCTCATTAAATTTGTGTGACTGACCAGTTGGGGATACAATACCAACTTGGAGTCATCCAAAAATTGGCTTTTTCAGCATTGTGTATACTTTAAGGAAAATGTTGTCTGCCTCAGGTCCTTGTTGTGGTCTGATAATAATATATACAGAAACTTAAACTGACAAAGTAGTAGTAGTAGTAATAATTGAAAAATGAAAAGACTTGTATATGTGTACATATATGTATATGTTAGTATGTGCTGTATAGACTCAGTAGAGTGCAAGTTTCTATGATCAGTGTTTTTTTTTTTTATGTATGTGTAAAAAAAAAAAAAAAAAATGATTACACTATACATAGGTAATTTTTTAAATTTTTTTTGAAGAGGTTAAAATCATGCATTTTTAGTGACCAGTTGCAGTGTTCACAGGTGATTTTTTCTGGGGGGCTTAAAATTGATGGAAAAAGATAAATTCAGAGGTTGCACTATAAATGGAGTTCGCTTATACACAAATATATATGGTATAGCGATATTTTCAAGAAAGCTATTTTATCCCAGTTCTAAATTTAAATGTCGTGACATTTCTAATGAAACCCTGGCATGGTAAAATTTTCAAATTTGAAAGTTAAAATTGACTTTTTTTTCCAAAGCATATAAGATCTGATGATAATCACTGATTCATCTGTCAGATAAGTCACTTGAAATTTTCTTTTACTGAATATCAAATACGATATAAAGTTTCATGAAGATGCATCAATGTCTGTAGTCTAATGAGTAAAAAGAATAAACTGCTCAAAATTAAACCAACTATAGAAGAATGGCATCAGAAATGCCAAACTAGAAGAGAAGTGATTATGTTCAGGCTTTATATTGTACATACCATCATAACCCATTTGTATATCATAAAAAAGAAAGGTTGTCCAATATGTGTGGTATGCCAAGAGCCATTCACCATAAAACACATACTAATAAACTGCAGCAATTTTAATTCAATCTGCTTAAAATATTACCAAACAACAAACTTAAAAACTTTTTCAAAATACTGATCCACTTTATATATTCCAGTTTCTAAGAGAAATTAAACCGATCTCAAAATATAATTTAAAAAATATATAACCATAACTAACAGCGGCTTTAATATTTAAAACTAATTTTTGACTTTAAATACAAGGCTTTATTTAGGCAAAACAAATTCCGGCATTAAATGACCCAATGGGTTGATAGACCGTAAAACAAAATCTAATGAGGAAAAAAAAAAAAAAAAAAGTATTTATATTTATTTATTTTTTTAACACAAATATTGTTCAAATTGTCCAAACACATTCCTGCTTTGTCAATGTACATCAAATTTATTCAGTGAAAATTCCAGGATAAAATTAGACTAAATTAAAATTAGGTGTTAAGTTGCAGAATTCTTAAATCACTCTTGAAGAAAATACAAATTGAAGGAACAGATTTATTAATTTCTGGATACTTTTATCTTATTACTTTTTATAGCACATTCAAAGCCATGAGGACATGATCTGAAATGTATAACAAAAAGCAAGAATATAAAAAAAATTAGCCCTTAATAAATAATGAAAATTCCTCATCTCAGAATTCAAAACAACTTCAGATTCTCATCCAAGCTTTAGAATAAATGAATGAAACCCCCCAAAAAACAAAAAAAAAAAAAAAAAAAAAACCCACCATATTCTATTCTTGTTTAGATTTGTAAGGAAAGCAATAAAGAAAAAGCAAAGTCAGGTATTTATTTGGCAGAGAGACAGTAACATCATTTTGGAAATTCTTTTTTAGCCAAAACACCAACTCTCAAGTAACTAGAGATGGAAGCAGGAACAACTTCTTTGAGAATTCTAGAAATTTTTTTTACAGACATTCGCCATTAGCTATCAACAAACTTGACAAGTATCCTCAAGTGACAAGTCTTTTATACTTATCTCTTCTTATATTGACTCATACATGGTGATAACCAACTTTCTTCTATCAATATCTTTGAATAAAAATTTTAATGTATTGCTAGGTTATGGTTTTCAATTAATTTATTTTTTTCAGAAAATGAATTCCAATTCTAGAAATGCAACACAAAGCAAATAAAAAAAAGTTCCAGAGATAAAAGTTGTATGAATAGTAAGTGCCAAGAGGGTGAGGAGGATCAATTTGTATGAATATGAATATTGTGCTGGGAGATCAAATTGTTAAAAAAAAAAAAAAAAAAAAAAAAAAAAAAAAGGATCAGTTATAAAAATAAAACAGTGAGAAGGGATCAGTTATAAAAATAAAACAGTGAGAAGGGATCAAATTATACTCATAAGGCCGTGAGAAGGGATCAAATTATACTCATAAGGCAGTGAGAAGGGATCAAATTATACTCATAAAAGAAAGTCAAAGAAACATGTTATACTAATAAAAAGGAGTGGTGGGGGACCAAGTAATACTTATTCAATGAATTTAGCTCTTTGTGACTTTTGTCCATTTTTAAAATTGAAAAATGTCCTGAAAAGACAATGATATGCCAACATCTACCAACATTACAGAAATCTACTATGCTGGAAAATGCATTTCAAGAAAGTTTCCAGCAACATCACCATTGTGTCACAAAGTGCATAGCTTTACAAGGTGGAGCATTTTAATGTGTCACCAGCCAATACTGAGCAGGTAAACAAACTTTGCTTTAACAGGGTCATTCCAGTAATTAAATTATCAAAACTTGTACATACGATTTTTGTTTTAATGTCTTTCATTCTTTCTAATTTCTTACAATTTTGCTAATCCAAAAATTCTAACAAATAGACATACTAAGTTTTTATATATATATATATATATATATATATATATATATATAAAAACACACACAAAGGGGTGATTTACAATATATATAGTAATTTACAGTATTTACATTAGTCGGACACATTGTCACAACGTTTTGACCGTTGTACGCTACGGCCTTCTTCAGGTGGTTGGAATTTCCAACTGAACCCTTTATTTCGATCACTGGGGTAGACTGTTCTAGTTCCACGTGCCATGTTTGATGGATGTCAGTTATCAGTTATCTCCTGCTAATTTTCCCTCTGAAAGTTCTCCACTGCCTTAACCAGGAATTGAACTCACCTTCTTTGGGTCTGTCACTGGATCTAACCAACGTCTTTATCCACTGTGCCATGTGTCCTTGAGGACATCTGGATATGAACTTCTGAGTATTATAAACCTAATGTTTTCAGCATACAACGGCCGAAACGTTGTGACAAACATGGCGACAAAGATGAGGACAATAGTCCGACTAATGTAAATACTGTACATAATACCTCATCTCAGAAATATAGACAGACTATATAGTAATTTATATATAATGATATAATAACATAACTACACACACACACACACACAAAAGGGGTGATTTTATAAAAACAGTGACAGCTACTCTTCTACTCAAATTGAGCTCTCCTAGCTACTGACGTCTTTCACATAGTAAAAACTTTAAAATTTCCCTTCTGCTGTGCCATGCAATGATAGCTTGGGGGTAGAATCTCTGATGACAAATTGGTCAGGTTTTGATCCTGGGCTGAAGCAATCAGATGGCTAGCCACACTGATGAGCTGTGATACAGTGAAACAGTGTCTGTGGATGACTATATATATATATATATATATATATATATATATATATATATATATATATATATATATATATATATGTGTGTGTGTGATAGGTGAAAAGCAGATTTAAGGCAAAAAATGCTATTGAAGATTTTAAGAGGAAGAGGGAAAAGATGGCAGGAGAGAATTTTAGAAGGTCAACTCAAGTGACCTTATAAACATTGAATATCCTTTTATGTTATTTTGAAATCAAATTGAGGTTTGTCAAGTAAGAGAAATAAAATCCAATGTTATTACCAAGGTGATTGAGGCGCCATTTAAAAGATATTCCAAATACTTATCTTTGAAAGCCGGTGGAAGATCAAGTAATCTGCCTCAAAGTGGATAATTGTCAATTTCCAAGTGATGACAAACTTAATTCTTACTTACGTTATTTACATGCAGAATATTGTTTGCATCTTCTTTGTTATTACATTTCAGACAGTGCACCATCTTTCATCAGGTGCTTGTTGATCCAGGCAATCTTCAAGGAATTTCAAACTGAACCCTTTATCTAATCAACAGATCTAGATTGTTTTTGTTACACTGACAATGTCTAAGGTTATCTTATCTTGTTCTTATCTATTATTGCTCAGTTATTACTTTCCTCATTTCCACTGCCTGGTCCAGGGATTGAACTTACAATTACTAAGTCACTAAATTCATAAACCAATACTTGAACCCCTTAGGCTATTATACCATGGGACAATCCTGAGTATAGAACTTTAAACCATAAAGATAATCTGAGACTGCAACAACAATAAGTTGCATATTGTTTAACTTACTCTGAACAAAATATTTGTTTTCTATGAGGTTTGTTTGGAATATATCTGGCCATTTCAACTATTTTGAGAACGAGTCAGTTCAGTTTTTGTATAACTTGACAGCTAGTTAGAGGGGACCTTACTATACATGTGTAGACACTCTCCCTTAAGGTGATTCAGTCCATAAACACCACTAAGCGAGCTTATGTACTGTCTGACAATTGGATTCACAATGACTGAAAATGTCCACTCTTAAATTTGCACACACTATCTCTGATAGATGATACTGAGTACATTTACCCATAAATATAGCATACCTTAGGAATAATATATAGATTTAAGGTATCTCTTCTGTCAAGAACTTTTAAGGAACATAAAATCTTTTCAGGAACTTCAGCTGCATTTTTTTTTTTTCATCATCCAGAAAATGCTTGAGATTTCCACCTTACCAGGCATTTCTGTACCCACCATGTTATGTCTGGTCAATGTGCTGACTACACAAGATTTTACTTTTGAGGTTTGTCATGGTGAGAATATATAACATATAGCAATAAACAATGTTGGCTGCCTGAAGATTACATGCTAGAGTGCACATGAAGCTTATAGCCATGGCCAGCTAAATGAGACACCAATTTATATAAGGAATAATATTTTAGCTCTGTCATTAGATGTTGAACACTCTTCTCTGTTTATTTATAATATATAAAATTCGCTTGAGGATGAAATGGAACTAATGTCTTTAATTTAATTACAAAATTAAATTCGGAGCTTTTAGCTTCCATTTTTGAAACATGGTTACAGCTATGTAGCAAAAAAAAACAAAAACAAAAAACATTTTAAATCAATTAATTTATAATATTAATGCGCTGTAAATTTACAGCGAGCACTATTTTGTAAAAATAAAAATATCTATAAGAACACCGGATTAAATATCTATAAGAACACCGGCTTAAATATCTATAAGAACACCGGATTATATATCTATAAGAACACCGGATTATATATCTTGCTGTTCTTTCTTTTTTTTTATATATATATATATATATATATATATATATATATATATATATATATATATATATATATATATATATATATTACTATAATTACTATAAATTTTATATTCAGTGGATAAACCTATTTGAAAAGATATCCTTATTTTTTTTCTTTTACTTAAATTTTTAAATAATGTAGCTGATGTCTACTGGCCTGGGTTATGAAAAGTCTTAAATAAAATTTGTCTGTTGGCAAGGATCAAATCTACATTTCTTTTACATCAGGTTCAAATCACTGATAATTTAATTTTAAAAATGAAGAATTGACCTTATTATACAGAGATTTATTCAATGTATAATACACATAGCACATATAACATTATAAAATGAGAAATATGCCAATGTAAAACATACAAAAATAGAATGATGTTTGTACACTACAAATATAAGATAAAGAGATACATGATTGAAAGTCATTTTTTTCATATTAAGTTGGATCAGATCAAAGTGATTAGTAATGAAGATGGAAATAAAAATCTATTAGCACTGGACCTGGAGTCATTATTTTTATTCATATCATTCGTGAAGAGAGAAGCAGATGTTAAGTGAAGTCTGCAAAACAAGGCAGCTGTTAACTGTCAAGGTGATCTATTTAATGGCTTTCATGATGGGATAAGTATACATCTAAGTTATGAGATGAGTATTTCATCAGCACAACCAAATGGCATATATCAACACAGAGTGCATGATTCTTGAAAATGGTTTGCAATATCCTACACTTGCCAATAACATGATAGTATTATTTGACCTGACCAGAAACTCAAAAATTTCCATCACTCATGCAACAAATGGTTCATTCAACATTTTTTATATGGTTTACAGTACATGGGACAATCAGATAAACATTGAGAAACTAGTCTATTAAAAAAGGTAAACAAAAAAGACAGACTAAAACAAAAAAGACAAAAAAAAAAAAAAAAAAAAAAAGTCTGCTTTCTAAACCAAGATAATTCAATTCTTTGCTTTTTTTTTTAATTAATCTACCAAGTAAATTGTTTTTTTAAAGATAAAATTCGATATCTGTTTATAATTTAATATGAAAATTTTTAAAATTATCTCAGATGTAATAGTTGTTTTCTTCTTAAGTCAAAGTGTGTGTGTTTTTGTTTAACTTTCAAGTTGCTGCGTCAGGAAACAACTTTGGCAATTTTTATTCATTTCTTCCCAGCTACACACTCGGATTAAGTAAATTCCTGCAATATCTTAATTATTTCATATATAATGAAAAGTGGAAAGCTCATCAAATTAATAAAAATGGAAAAATAAATAATATAAATAATCTTAATAAAAGAAGACTACAATACCTACTCAACTCAATAGATAACTCAATAACTACAATGATAAAGAACTTATCTAAGTTTAATATAAAGTTGTTTTTTTTAAAACTACTAAAACATTAAGAGATTTAATTAATACAAAAGATAACTGAAAACAGGAATTTATATGAGAAACTGTAATAAAAGTCTGCATGTCAGTACAGACACAAAGAAGCCTTGGATCACATATGGAGATGTTTGGTAACACCACTTACATCTGGGTTTTTCTTGTTAGCAGTAGGACAGTTTGGTATGTCTAGATACGGGCCTCTCTGAAACTAGTCAAAATCCAAATCTTTTTGTAAGATGCTTCATGCCAATAAAAGAAGAGGGAAAACCCATCAGATGGCAGTTAGCAAGACACAGTTTACAACCTCCCAGTACCAATTGGTTAGGTGTTTCCCCTCAACACTCTTGTTGTACCTTTCGACAGGAAATAGTTTTATTTAACCCATAGCTGGGGGTAGAAGAGGTGGATTCATACTTTTCCCAAGGGTATTTGTGTATAAGTGAATATAATGAACCTAATTGGAATTCTGCTCTAATTTCTAGTTTTGAGCCATAACCTTAACACCACCCACACATCCAAGCTTACAGCACCTGGTATTCCCAGGTAGTCACCCATCTCAGTATTGACCAAGCTCCATGTTTTTTTAACTCAAGTGATTGTACTTACTACAGTTTTAATTAAAAGAGAAAATTTGCTAAGGCAAAACATATAGAAAGTGCACTGGTTTCTGAGTTTTCCACAGTAAATTTGTTCAGGTTCCTACCACATTTCATCTTAAGAAATCTACTGATATCATAATGTGGGATATTTAAAACCAAGTGATAAAAACAAAAAAAGTGTTGGGAAGCTAAATGAAGTCAGCTAAGATGTACATTTGACAACTTGGATGCCAGAAATTTGAAATTTTAATTTAAAGTTTAACATCTCTACATTTTCTGCATTTCTTCTTGATTATATCCAACAATGATGTCACATATTTATGTCTACCATTCATTCAGGTTTTGAATATTGCTGCCACATACAGTTCAGTTCTCCTGCTATATATTTAGAGGTTCTTGATAAAATCCAAAGAATTGGCAATATTATTGGTCCTCACCTGGCATCTCAGCTTCAAGCACTTTCCCCACGACCATAACAGCTTCCCTGTGCCTTTTCTATAACTACTTTTGTGGTAAATGTTTGTCAGCAGGGACTCATTAATTTACAGTTGAATTGGTTAGATGTAACTAAGTTCTATACCAAAAATTTATTTTCCTGCAATTCTTGCTTGTGGAACTCTCTCCCAGTTCCATGCTTTCCAACCTTTAATCTTCCAAAATTTAAATGCAATGTCAATCATTATCTACTGTCTTGAATAGTCCTCTTGCTCCTTAATGTCCCTTTCCTTATTCTTTCATGTTCAGTAACTCTTTAGTGTCTTTACTGTCTTCCATGGGGTAAAATGAGAAAATGAAGAAAAACTAAAGAAAATGAAGAAAAACTAAATGAAGAAAACCAAAGAAAATGAAGAAAAACTAAAAAAATGAAGAAAACTAAAGAAAATGAAGAAAAAAACTAAAGAAAATGAAGAAAACTAAAGAAAATGAAGAAAAACTAAAAAAAAATGAAGAAAACTAAAGAAAATGAAAAAACTAAAGAAAAAGAAAACTAAAAGAAAATGAAGAAAAAACTAAAAGAAAATGAAGAAAAACTAAAGAAAAATGAAAAAAACTAAAGAAAATGAAGAAAAAACAAAAGAAAATGAAGAAAAAAAGAAAAAAAGAAAATAAAAGAAGAAAAAACTAAAGAAAATGAAGAAAAACTAAAGAAAATGAAGAAAACTAAAGAAAATGAAGAAAAACCAAAGAAAAATGAAGAAAACTAAAAGAAAATGAAGAAAAACTAAAGAAAATGAAGAAAAACTAAAGAAAATGAAGAAAAACTAAAGAAAATGAAGAAAAACTAAAGAAAATGAAGAAAAACTAAAGAAAATGAAGAAAAACTAAAGAAAATGAAGAAAAACTAAAGAAAAAAGAAAATGAAGAAAAAACTAAAGAAAATGAAGAAAATGAAAATGAAAAAACTAAAGAAAATGAAGAAAAACTAAAAGAAAATGAAGAAAAAAAAGAAAATGAAGAAAATGAAAATGAAAAAACTAAAGAAAATGAAGAAAACTAAAGAAAATGAAGAAAAACTAAAGAAAAAGAAGAAAAACTAAAGAAAATGAAGAAAACTAAAGAAAATGAAGAAAAACTAAAGAAAACTAAAAAATGAAGAAAACTAAAGAAAAATGAAGAAAAACAAAGAAAAATGAAGAAAAAAAAGAAAATGAAGAAAAACTAAAAAGAAAATGAAGAAAACTAAAGAAAATGAAGAAAACTAAAAGAAAATGAAAAGAAAACTAAAGAAAATGAAAAAACTAAAGAAAATGAAGAAAAACTAAAAGAAGAAAATAAAGAAAAATGAAAAAACTAAAGAAAATGAAGAAAAACTAAAGAAAATGAAGAAAAACTAAAGAAAATGAAGAAAAACTAAAGAAAATGAAGAAAAACTAAAGAAAATGAAGAAAAACTAAAGAAAATGAAGAAAAACTAAAGAAAATGAAGAAAAACTAAAGAAAATGAAGAAAAACTAAAGAAAATGAAGAAAACTAAAGAAAATGAAGAAAACTAAAGAAAATGAAGAAAACTAAAAGAAAATGAAGAAAAAAAAGAAAATGAAGAAAAACTAAAAAAGAAAATGAAGAAAAACTAAAAAAAAATGAAAAACTAAAAAACTAAAGAAAATGAAGAAAACTAAAGAAAATGAAAAAACTAAAAGAAAATGAAGTAAAAAAAAAAAAAAAAAATTTTTTGTTTATATTAATACATATATAAAACTATCAATAAGAATATTATTTTTATCCAGTGATGTCCTTTTGACGGGTGACATGCATTACATAGAATTTGTTCCAGTTTCTTATTCAGTTATCCACCATTTGTCTGATATATAGTTTATATATCATATTTCTGTAAGTTTTTTGCAGACAGAAGCAATACAGCAGTCAGTATAAAAAAAAAAAGAGAAAAGGGTACCTTTGCTGTACAGAATAATGTCCAGTAATTCTTCCATATAATACAAACATGCAGAACAGTATTTTTTTTTTTTTTGCTTTGAGGAGGTAGGACCAGGATTAATCTCACACAAAGCAAGGTGGGGCCGGCCTGACAATGGATTTATCAATGATTTGAGTAACAGTTTTACAAGGCCAGATGCTTTTTTTGACACCCCAACTCAGTCACTAACAGTAGTCTAAGTACATGGAGTGTTTTTATCAAGACACCATCTCTAGGAAGGCTGCTATTAAAGACTTGAGAGCCCATCCTAGTGCCATATATGCACACAAATGACAAAGAAGAAATGAAGGCAAATTCCACTTAAGTAGCATTTACTTTTTTAAAAAATGCTCAATATAAAGTAAAGCAATATATTAAGAGATTATAATAAAAACATGTTGAAATCACTATACAAAAGCTTTTATGCTTCAGTATTTTCATTGAACTTCTTCAGGAGATGGTAGGTTACTTACTATCATCTAAAGAAGTACAATGAAAGTACTGAAACATGAAAGCATATTTTTTTTTTCATTATGTCTTATAATAATTTTTATATATATATAAAGAATATCAAACACTTAAAATCCCATAGGTAATAATTTTTATTTTATGAAAGATCTAAACAAAAATAAAAAAAAGTTAGATTTTGTTTAGAGTTTGGTTTGGCTATTTATGGTTCGGTATAGGTTTCCGCTTTTTTTTCCTTTTGATACCGCAGTTTTCAATTCGGTTTTTAATTTAGCATTTTTGCTTTCTAAGAAAGCCATTCATTTTCTTGTGTAATGATAACATTTTCAGTCGATATCTGATTTCGTTTGAGATTGATAAATTTGGAACTTAGTCCGTTCAACTCACAAATTCTCATGTATTTCTGGTCCAATCTTAGTTAAAAATTTTAAAATATTCATATGGTTGAAAATAAAATAATATTTCTAAATATGTAATTTATATGTGCCTTTGTTCATTGTTTTTTTTTGTTGTTGTTCTTTTACAATGAGTTAAGAAACAGTATTATGTTTTGAACAGCCGAAAATGTGAAATATGATTCCCCCCCCCCCGACACTAAATTTTACACATTACTTTGTTTCACAAAATCAACACAACCAATCTTTATCAATATTCTTGAAATTGTACAATCAATTAGAAGACACCTTAAACTACAACCAGGAAGATGTTCATTTCTTCTAACCTGAGGAAGCGAATACCTTCAAAAATTATAGAGTAAGCAAAAAATACAGCAATTCTTTTCTGATACACCAGTCAACTGTTATTGGGGGTTTTGCAAATCAATTTCTTCTAAACAAAGAAAAAAAATCAATTAGTTATTTTTCCCCCACCCTAAATAAATTTATGGTTTTATCTAGTGAATACACCTAAAATTAAATCTTAAAAATAATAAAAAGCTTCTCATTTCATTTTTTAGAATGTGTAGATTTCCAAATCTTTATCACCTGTTCTTTTTTAGATACACATTTTAAAACCGAAATTAAAAACTATTTTAATTATTTTAATATATAATTTTAAGTGTATTTGCTAGATAAAATAAAACCATAAGGATATTGTAAAAATAAAATGAATTAATTTTCCTTGTTCAGAAGAATTTTATAGGCAGAACAGTAACAAACACCCACTGAACACTAGTGGATAAAACAAAAAAAAAAAAAAAAAAATTTTTACTTTGGGTTTAAAAAAAAAAAAAAAAAAAAGACTTGCAGTTATGAAAATATACACATTTTAAAACTGAGATTAAAACTTAATTTATTTTTTTAATATCTAATTTTACGTGTATTCGCTACATAAAAACAATTTTATTTCTAGAAAACAAATACACTAGTGACTAGAGACTCGCATATATGGAAATATGCACATTTTAAAAGTAAAATTAAGAACTATTTCCATTATTCTTAATATCTAATTTAGATGCATTCCTAGATAATAAAAAAAAACAAAAAAAAAATCTTCATTCATTTTCTTGTTTACAACAACTTTATTTCATGATTAACGTAACGTTACTAGAAAAGCCTTACAAAAAATCCGACTTCATGAAATTTAAGATTTCTTTTGTAAACAAATAGATTTCATATTTATTTCCTAAAACTAGTCAATTACATATTTTTAACATTTTTGTTCAATCTTTTTCTCTTACGTATAAAGTGGTTAATATTATCAACATCTGAAAGTCTTTTTCAATAGTGATTCTTTGGATATGGTCTCTCAGTAGTGATAGCACTTAAACAAAAAAAACAAAATGTATGTTTTCAGTTTTGTAAAAGATTCCAATGCGGTTTCACAGTGTAAAGATGAAACCAGAAAAAGTCAGTTTGTCAGTTAAACTGCCCATCTCTAATTTTGTTTGTAGGTCTTGAAGATTCAAAGCTGCTTTTTTTTTTTTTTAGAGCTCTCATGAATTAAAAATTATTACCTTTGGGATTTTAAGTGTTTGATATTCTTTACTAATTAATAATTTTGCTCTGTCTTTTGACCTAAAGCTCTCCCTGGATCTATGTCCTTGAAATTTCATATGGATTACCACATGAAATATATATATATATATATATATATATATATGTGCGTATGTGTGCATGTTGGCTCCTATAATAAGCTCATTTACCCTAATACATAAAACAAAAACAGAAAATGAAATTCCTCTGCTTCATGGGTGGGGTGCCATTATAGCAGTTATTTTTTTTTTTATCTGATGAACTGAAAACAAACATCTCTGATGCACAATTCTATTGTGAATTTGCTTGAGAAACAATTGTGTTCAGCAAAGACAAATATTATGAAGGAAAGAATAATGAAGATACTAGTCCAAATATCTCATAAAATAACGGCAACTTGTGTAAGAATTTCACACAAGACTTCACTTTATATGACAGATGGGAGATAACATATTGGAGAATTTCAGTAGAAACAAAGCAGATGTAATAAACAGCCTAACACAAAAAAATACAGTACTGTGCAAAAGTTTTCACACAATTTATTGTAAATTTCTTCTAATTACCGAGTTATAATATATTACAATGCACTTTTTTTTAGATATGACATATTGGCCTTGCTGGAGTCATTTCCATACCAAATTACTGTGTTTTTTAGCAAGTGTCCTGAATGAAGAGAGATGATGTAAGGAAACTCCTAAAATTTATGTACATTTTAATAAAGTTTTTTTTACATATAAAGATGTGTACAAGTTGATTTTGTGGTGTTTTTATATTTTAATCATTTCACCACAAGCAGGGTAATAAAAGCCATTAAAACAAGAGTTTACAGAGTGTGAACAAAGCTAAGAAAATGTTACAGAGTAGAAAGGACAATAAAAGAACAGGTTTCAAAGAGGCATAAGATCTTTTCATATATATCCAAGGAAACATTTCTGAATCATTTTTCTAGTGCATGAGAGGATATATTAGGCTATTAAATATGGTTTTAAGTCAGCTAAATCTTGTGTGTAAATTCAAAATCATGACAAAAAAGGGTTTAAAATAAGAATATTGATAATAGGGAAAGCATTGACATATGTAGTAATATTCAAAATTTAATAAAAATTGCTAACATACAAAGATTAGAGAGGCATGTCAAAAAAGCCACACAAAAAGGTCATAAAAAAAATGAAAAAGATTCATTTATACTGTCACTAATCTTGAGTTTTATGGAGATTACATCCACTCATCAAGAGATTTTATTGTAAAATTTTACCTCAATGTAGTTTCCATGGAACTCAAAATATTGTTAAAATAAATGAACGTTTAAATTTTATCTTAGTATTTATGGTCCATCACTTGATACCGAACCTCATAATTACAAAGATTAATTGCCTTAAAAACGATTATCTTGCAGAATAACTCTGGTCAACAATGTTTTCTTTTTGTTTTTGCAAAACAATCTTTTTTTTTAGTGTGTGTGCATGCATGTAAAAATTCAGATATAACTAAAATATATCGGTAAAATGACAATATGAATAAAGACAAAAAACTTGTTTACCAATGTGTTTTGTCCTGATGGACTTTATCCAGGCAAATGTTAGGATTTTATTATGCAACAAATATTTATAAAACAGAAGTTAAAAAAAAAAACATGTCATTAGTTTAAATTACATCACTTAGCATCCTCCATAGAAGCAGTCTGATGTATATTTATTTCAAACAAAATTTTTCTGTTTATAAATACTTTTTGCAAATTAAAATCCTTACATTTGGCTTGATAAAGTTCATGAGGGGACAAAACATGTTGACTAAGAAAAATTTTCCTTTTGTCTTCATATTTATATATAACTAATCCCCAGGTAAAGGCTGCTAAAAATTAAAATTAGAAATTTGGAGCGAAGTAGTATGAAACAGATCATAAAGTATAAAAAGAAATATTCAACCAATTACCGTTGATCTGAGTATATGCAAAAGCCTTTAAATTTTTATACTTTGAAAGCAGACAAACATGAGAATAGAGTGGCATCATAAGAAACATCATGGAAAGCTGGCTCTTCAGCTCTGTATTTTGCCAAAAGTTTGCACCCACCAAGTTTGCTAGCTTTTCATTTGCTTATCATGAAAGAATCAAGAGAGCATTTAAAAATTTAATTTAATTACTAAACAAACAATAACTTATTTTTTTACTAACCTTGACAGTGCATGCCACACTATTCATATGCTAATATCACACATGGGTATTTGCCCTGCATTGACCAGCAGTGACCAGTTTGACCAGGTTAATATCATGAAGTAGGTTATAGCACTTGTACAGTAGTGGAAAATACCCCATGTTATTTATAGAATGACATGTTGCAGCAATATAGGAGGTAGCATTTGCACATAAGTGACTGGCTTTGCTGTGTATTGCAGATTTATGCAAAATAAAGATTCTGTCAAGTTCCAGCTCAAGGATTTTATGTTTTATAATCAACATTTTTTAGTAGTAAAAATCCTGTTTTTTGAGGTTTTCCATGTTTCCTATTTTCTACTTTATTTCCATGTCTTTTTTTCATCACAACAGATCACAGTCAATTCACAAATTGTTTACACCAATCTATGCCAAGTAACACCTTCACACCAGGATATGGATAATTATGCCTATCTATAACCTCCTACATATTATAGCCCATAGCAACATTTGTCCCTTTGTCCCCCACCACCATTCCACAGTACATTCAAACTTGCCAGGTAAATGAGACAGTCTTCTTTTGTCCTGTCAAATTCTCCAAGTCCTCCTTCCTCATTGTGTGTTCCAGAAACTTCAACCCAATATAGCATGGCTTCACTGTCTTTTCTACAAATGTTTTCATAGTAACTACTCTGATTAGATTTTTTCCACTTGGTGCCTCATGAATTTAAGTATGCTACTCGAATGGCACCTAGGTCCCACCCTGTTACTGTTGAAATAGTTAAATGCAACCGCTACTTCTACACCAGTTTCTTTTCTCGAATTTCCTGTCTGTGGAACTCTTCCATTTATTTGTTTCCCTGATAAATACAATCTTCAAAAATTTAAATGCAGCATCAATCGCCTTTCCTCAATCCTCCCTATACTCTCATTTTCACTCTCTGTAACCCCCTGTGTACTAGTAGCCTTGCTTGGCATAAAATGATTAAAAAAAAAAAAAAAAAAAAAAATCTGATTCTAACCTAAATGTCTTATTTGTTTCTGTTTTCCTTAAGACTTTTTCATTGCTTACGCACTAAGTCGAAAAATTCTCAGCAGCCTTCTGTAGAACATTTCTCTTGCCTCCAGTTTTCTCTTCATCCATGGGTAGTGATCAAAAATCTCACTGACAACTAAGACAACATACCAGCATCTTTAAGTCAATTCATAGATTATCTCTTTCTCTGTAAACTGTGAGTAATAACATCCACTAAAATATATCAACTTTCTCTACATCAGCCATGTGTCCATTTTGATGATTAAATGGCTGATTTCATGAAGATACATCTTTACAGGAAAAGGAATAGAACAGTTATAAAAAGGTCCTTAAATTTTTCCACAATTCTCAGAAGTTTATTGATAAATTATTGATAAATTACTAATGAGAAAACTTTGTTTCTTTTGCAACTCTCAAATATCTGAGATTTATTGCATGTGGCTCTAAATTTAAGCATTGTCCCATCCATTTTATGCCATCAAATTTGGCAATTATATCGATCTAAGTTTTACAAGAATTAATTTTATTCATACAACAGACACCAATGGTTCTAAAACATATACCAGGTGTAACAGTAAAATTGTCCAATTATTAGATTAAGCTTTGAACCGTTGTATCTTAGAAATGATTAAAGATATCTTATTGGAATCTGAGGTTTTTATAACACAATTGAACTCTACTTTGAACAATAAGAATATATTTAGGTCTAAATTGAAATGATGATGCTTCTTGTAACCTCCTGAGCCAGTTTTCCTCTCTGGTGTTCCCTCTTTAAACTTATTCACCATTTTCTTGACAGTATTTGAATGGACTTTGAAGATGGAAGCTAGTGTATGAATGTTTGTACCATTACTGAAGGCCTGAATGATCTTTTTCCTCTCACCATTGCTCAATTAGGAAGCCATAGTGTGGCTGACACAAAATGATTTTAACTGGTTCTCTTTCTAGCTGAATAAATGAAAGACAATGTCAAGATGGCTAAATGTCTTATCTGAAAACCTGGAAAAAATTCAATTATTCTAGTGTTTTTTTAGGATGGACAATTATCCCATGCTGTTACACTGTGTGTGTGTGTGTAATGTATTTACTATTTATTTACAATTCTTCAATATGAATCAACAGGTCTTCCTATCATCTGGTTCACACTCCTCCCCAGTCTTTTGAACAGGAGTAGAGGTTTATCCCTTGTTTCCTGCTTAGAATTGTGTTTCCAGTTCCTGCTAAAGTATTTTCCTTCTCTCTCACTTCCAGTGGCCCCTTGCATCTTTGTCGTACTATCATCTTGTTTGGGATGGCACCCCTTACTCTCTAACTATTATGAGTGGCTCTTGAGCCTTGTACAAAGTGAACATCATTGTAAATTAATTTAAAAAAAAAAAAAAAAAAAAAAAAAATCGAATACAAATGTCCTAATTTAGCAACACTGGTATCTTTTAAAAATTCATTTTATACTTATGTTGTTTTAAAATATGTAAAAGTCATCAACACAACTTCTAAAACAATGAGACATAGTTAGCACCAAACAAGATAGCAACAACAGGACAGAGGCAGGAATATAAAGAATAGATATGCATTTTGCCCAGTAATGTATATCGGTGAAACATCCAGAAACTTACACACACACACACACACACACACACACACACAAAAGACAAAGAGGCTATATGAACAATGCAGAGATATACTGCATAACACTTTAGATGCATTGGTGGTTCACCATAATACATCTTGACAACAATTTCAACAATAAATGTCAATATGATCAAGAGAGAAGATTCATCAATAAATCAAATGCATTGAGAGTATGTTAATCTCATAATTTGATAAACCAAAGATCAGGACCATATATAATATCACAAATCATTGCCAAACAATAATAGTATAATGTGGTATACAAGCTAATAAAGGACAAAAATAGATCTATTCAGAGTAGGCCAATTTAAAAGCTAACAGACAACATCTATAATGTATATATCTCAAACAAACACTATCCAGTCTCTGGTTGCTGGTTCTGATAAGGTAATTTATGGCCCCACTAATCCTCAAAAATCCCAACATATTTTCTTTACATAGTTTTGTCATTCATTCTGACCTGAAGAAGCCAACCCCAATATATCTATCTGAACCCAACACATACAAGTTTTTCCAATTTGTCTAATCTCCATTTTTGTTTTCAATACTATCATACATCCTAAAAACACACAATGTATCTATAAGGAAAGTAAAATCGAATGTGATAATTGAAAAAAAAAAAAAAAATCATCTCTATTGCTCTTATCTGACATTCTGCCTTGGCTTCAGTCATCCCTGCATTTCACTGCTGCTTTCTTTAAAGATAAGCAAACACTTATCAAACTCATTGTAAAACTAAGTTTTCAAACTATTGTTCCTATTGTTGGTCTGTCTTATCTTTGACCAAGTTTATTTCAGTACTTCTTTGCACTTAAATCAATGTTCACTTATTACTACAATGACAAAAGGAATACAGAAATAATTTAAGAAATAATGCAATATGTAAAAAAAATAATAAAAATACTGCAAATATTAGTTAAGAATATTTATGATTAAGAAAAATGTATTTTAGACATTTTTTTTGTTACAAGGATCAGGTTTTGGCAAAATTGAAATAAACTGAACGAGCATCTGCAAAAAAAGCATACAAATATGTCCTGTCTTGTTTGTTCTTATGTAAATGTAAAATGAGACCACCATCCAGCTTGCCACTGTTTGATGTTGCATTTCCATTCTTGTTACCAAACTAATAATGTCCCATCATCACCAAACAACCCTGATCTTTTACTAATTGCGATGAATGGTATTCTCATGGTGAGCCATTGTACCTTGAGAATAGATTGTGACTTAAGCTCAACACAGAACTCAAGTGGAACTTGCACAAACAATCCATCACTAAAGATGTTGGAAAAATGGTTAGTCCCTGTACTGCTCCACTAAGTACTTGACTCTTGCTATCTTCTACAAGTTAGATCAGGCTGAAAATGGCATATTGTTGCCATGTATGGGAAGGAGATACACCGTCTTCACTTTCCAGTTTTGATAAAGTTCAAAAGCATCTCCACGTCCTTGTGGGTGATGAATTATTTTTCACCATACAACCCTTCCCCACAGACAAAATGTTGCAAGCCTATTTATTATTTCAAGATAGTCTGATATTCGCATAAATAACCTTGGAAAGGTATGTTGGCTGGTTGATTTTGTTTAGAGGCATATCAACCTCTATGGGCTATTTAATGTCGAAATCTAAATATCTCTAACACAATTGCATGCCTTCAACTAGATGTATCTCTAACACAATTGCATGCCTTCAACTAGATGTATCTCTAACACAATTGCATGCCTTCAACTAGATGTATCTCTAACACAATTGCATGCCTTCAACTAGATGTATCTCTAACACAATTGCATGCCTTCAACTAGATGTATCTCTAACACAATTGCATGCCTTCAACTACAGGTAAAATGTATTGTTGGTCACTTTGCTATAAAATGTATTGATGGTAATTATTTTTGGAAAAATGTACTGCTGGTATTTTTTACTATAAGAAAGTATTTTGATACTTTCAAATTTTTTGTTTTGTTTGGTGATTTCCTATTTGGTTGTAGTTGGGACCCTAACAGGTCCTACCACCGTAAGTCAGGGTGACCCTAAGAATAACAATTCAGAAATGGTTCCATGCTCCTCAAAACCTCCAGTCTCCCTTACTGCCAGATGTATTTTATAGTCATACTCAGGACTATGGAAAAGTATGAATCCACATCTCTCCCAAATCCAGCTGGATATACCTGATTTTTTTACCCCCCCCCCCATTTAAATTGTATATTTTAATTGTTGTGCACAGTTTGTATTCGTTGATTAAACTCTGAAGAGTGCAGATCAACAACCACTTAACTTTTTTATGTTTCATTTTGTAGTAATTATATTTTTTCTTATTGTTTAATGATGGTCATTATATGGTAATTATTTTTTCTTGCTCAATATTTCACTTTTAAATTGCTTTTAAATTGGCCATCTTTACTGCAAAATTAATTTCCAATAACCTTAAACTGCACTCAACATATTTGAAAATGTATACTTGTATGATATAATAGATTTGCTAAACGTGACAAGTAATAAATT
Source organism: Acanthosepion pharaonis (assembly GCA_903632075.3). Classification (NCBI taxonomy): domain Eukaryota; kingdom Metazoa; phylum Mollusca; class Cephalopoda; order Sepiida; family Sepiidae; genus Acanthosepion; species Acanthosepion pharaonis. Next base: position 6,098,217 of record CAHIKZ030001224.1, read on the forward strand.
TCTCTACTTTTGTAAGCTACTTCATCTCATTTTAAATTGACTTTCTTATTAATAAACCCAAGTAAATTAGTCTAACATATTTTAAAAAGTATGAAAAAAAAGGAAAAAAAAAACAAAAAAAAAAAAACAAGTAGCACAATTCAAAATTTAGTCACACTTGATGGTTAAGTAGTATAATGGTTAACATCTCAGAACAAGAAAATAGCGAGCTGAGTTAGAATTCTGAGTTCATTACTCACTTATGAATACTCTTGGGAAAGATATGAATCCATCTCTTCTACCCACTTCTATGGGTTAACTAGCAAGGTAAATCAAACTCTCTAGCTGTGGTTGGCAACAAGTCTAAGTGAATGACAATCCTGAATACAAAAGAGATGCAATTACTATTTTAACAGAACAAAAACATGATTATACTTTCAGCAACAATAGATTATCCCACTGGAGAATGATTATCCAGAACATTTATGATATCAACAGGCCCATGAAAGGATGAATGGATTTTCTGAAGTAGTTCACTTTGGCAATCCTTTCTACTATTGCAAAAAATGGAAAAAAAAATCTGTTTAAAGTTATTCTATCTGACAACTACCTACAAGTAGAGAATGTATAGAATACATGGTAATAAGTGGGGGATCTATTTCTTACTTGGTTTTAAAAGTAAACTGATCCTACACTTTTTTTGTTAATCAAATAGTGATGATCTACAAGCAAAATTGCAGACTGAACCACAAGTACGGAATTGTACTAATTTTGCAAGTTCAATGCTAGTAATTTTTCTTTTAAAAAGTAAACTGAAAAGTGGCAAATAGCAAAATTTAATCATGCTTGGCTTTCAAAAATATCCTGCTGTTTACAAAAGATTTATTTTCTACTTTTAAGATTGTTTTTTGCACAAATTAAAATGAATAAACTGCTGTTCATACAAAATCTGAAATAGTAAAAATACACTGGAATAGCAAACTCCATACATTGGGAGGGGGGAACAGTTTCTTGAAAAATGGCCAATATATTTATAATGAATGTGAAACCTAATTCCAGAATTCTGGCAAAAAGAAGACAATTCTTCTGCAAATATTTGTTTGACTCAGGTGAGAAGTTGCAATCAGATTAGAAATCTCAGGTGGTTATAAAAAAAAAAAAAAAAAAAAAAAAAAAAAATGAACACATAAAATGTATTTATTACTTGTTCCCAAAACCAGAAGAATAGAAGACTAGTTTATTCTGCCTTCAAAACTAAGTTTATTCTGCCTTCAAAACTCAAATTACAACTGAAGCTGAAACAATTGAATCATTGTTTTGAATTGAGATAATCCAAATTTAAGATTTAAATGATAGAAATTAAATCCTATATATATTTTCAACCAGTGAAATCCTATCAGAAGTTTTGTTTGATAAACAATCATTACAAGGGTAAATATCACCAAAATAATTGGCAGATGTAATTGTTGACCTACCATGTGTTATTCTGGGACCAATTATAAAATAACAATAATAACTCCCTTTGCCAATACCACAAATTCAAGAAAGATTTTTGTGAGCCAATGTGAAATTATTTTGTAACTCATGAAAACCTTGTATTCAAAAAGCTTACACCCGTATGCGAAATGTAGATCCCTTTATGGATAAGTAAATAAAAGCAAATTGCTTCTCAAGGTTCAAAACTATTATGAAGGCCAGTTTGATCTACACATGCACACAATGGAAGAGAGAGAGAGAGAGAGAGAGACAGACAGACATCTTGTCCATGCACGCAATAGAAGGGATTAACCAGCAGCTGCCACTAAGCCTTTGTCTAAAAACTCATGAAAACATTAGGCCGACTGTCAAAGTCTGTTCATACTTCTCATACTGCCCTACAAATGCTTAATTCCTTTATAAAACAAACCTCACAGCAAGGAAAATTTAACATTTTATCATTATTGTAGGTTTCTGAAAAGAATGTTATTTAAATTGATGCTCTGCTTCTACTTTTCCTCAAGAAAATAACTTTTTATGTTTCGTTTAAATGACATGCTGTTGTTAAATGTTTGGAATCCCAACAATACTACCTAGAAGTAGGTATACAGTAAGTACTATACCAGTGTTACAATAGTATTCATTTGGTATCTATTTGTATAATCAATACAATATTTTTTGTGTACACATTTTCCATTAATGTATGTTTACTTCTGCATCTGACCACTTTTAAATATTATTTATTGTATTTGTCAGATGTTTACATGTATAAACTAAATATGCAGTTAAGCTGAGGTTTTTGCTCAAGGTAGATTATTCTCATAAAATATAGAATTTAATACTAATATATTTCCTTATAAGTAAACATTTGACAGTCATTGACCAAGCAGCCAGTGCTACTTTTAGTTGCAATTTATAACATCTTTCTCTGAAAATAATTTCGCATGAAAATAGGCTTTTTAAGTCCAGTCACTGCTATTACTCTTTTCAGTAGTGAGGTGGGGGTTAATTTCCTTCCTAACCTTTTGTTTGAAGTAGTGTGGAATGTCAACATCTTGATTATATCATTTTCTCTTCAAATTACATGTGCTATTCATTTTAGTTGTTGCTGCTGTTGGTAGTCCTTTAGTGATGCGGTTTGTATTATTTAGTACAGTTCTTTGTGAATCTGTAGTGTCAGTCAACAAGGTTTGAACAATGATGTCCCTCCCTAATATCTACAGGATTCACTTTCTGGAAGCCATTTTTAACCATTGATCTAAGAAAGTGTTTGTATACAGCTGACAGTTTAGATATTTCTGAATGGGTTTTGTTGTTATGAATGACATCCATAGGAAAGTATTGATCTGATGAGGCTATTTAAGAACATTACATGTTTTTAGGTTAAAGTTTTTGACTTGTAGCAATTTGTGGTGTTGAATGAATCTACCTCTAGCATAGCCTATTCTATATTCAATTTCTTTATCTCCTATACTAAATTTATTATAACCAATTCATACACTGAGGTATTTGAAGTGTTTTGTATTTACTAATTCCATGTCTCGAATTTTTAAGATGGATTCAGGGTACATACCATCACTGCTTTCATTTCAATTCCAGATCATAGTTTCTGCTTTGGAAAGGTTTACCTTTAATGATATAGCATAATTATCAAGGGCTTACATCCACATCATGTTGAAACATTGGTTCCCATACAATCAACAAAATTAAGCAACATTGAACCCGGTCAATACCTTGATGGGTGACCACTTGGGAATAGCATGTGCTGTAAGCTTGGATATGTAGTTGGTATAAATGTTAATCTGAAACAGTTCCAATTCCTGTTGGGTTCATTATATTTACTTGTACACAAATACCCTTGGTATACCCTTTATGAATTCACCTCCTCTCCCAGTTATGGGTTAATCAGTAATTAACTTCTATCACTATTTAAAATATAAAACAAATAAAAATTTTTAAAAAATCTTACAATCTAAAAATATTTTCTGGCTTTAAATAACCAGGGTTCATAAGCTATAGAAAAATCAGTAACTAAGTGTTACTTGTATAATTTGCAAGATATCTTGAGTGAGATAATTTTAACTTGAAATAAAAGTTATTTTCCAGTAATATATTTTCATTCCTCTATGAAGAAAATTTTTAAACTGGATAAAATTTCACCATGTGGAGGTAGAATAGCAAAATATGAAACATTTTATTGTTTCATTATCAATTTTCAAATGGATCAAAGGCAAAATTTAGAATCAGGCAAACTCTAAATAAATTTAAAAATCCGTGTTAATTGAAATTTTACAAATCAGTATGAATCACTTGTACAGGAATTTCTGCAAAGGAACTGAATATCCAGCATGGAGCTAAGTAGGCAAGTAATGAAATGGCATCCTTGGCTGCTTTTAAAAATTGTATAAAATTAAGTTTTTATCTGCCATTATCAGCAGCAGCAGTTATATTATTTACATTGTAAATCACATATGTTGCAGATGTTGTGCAAACCTGAAACCACAGTATTTTTTATGAAAATGTACTTTTCCTATTTGCTCTATGGCTCTCATTCCTGGAAATTTTTCAATTTTGAGAAAAAATGAACTAGTAAGTGAACTGGTTCTAAAATGGAGGTTTGATTTATAGTATTGGGTGCGATGGGTAAATTGTCGCTATTTTATATTTTTAATTTTGTACATGTGCCTTGTTCGTTTTAGTTTTTGTCGACTTCACAATATAGTAGGGTTAGTTGTTGGGCACCATGGCACAATTCACTCCACCAGAAATTTGGAAATAGCATGCTTAGCATTTATACCGAAGTTCCAATATGAACATTTCAGAGTGTCCGAGTATCAATCTGAGGACAGTGCAAAGGATTTAGAAAGAGTTGGCGGAGTCTAATGCTGATTACAAAGATATAGCATCGTCAGAAAACTCACTTTGATTGTTCTGATAACAAAAGAACACCTGAATTTATTGGTGAGGGCCTCAGACTCAATATGAAGGCCTATATCAAGTGCCTCAAGGAGGTTGTGGTGATCTGGGTCAAGAGTGACTGTTGGAAGACCCTATGTCTGACAACATGACTGAACCATGTCACACAAGCAGGAGAACCCAGTTATGGCTGTCAGACAATTTCTGTGACCACATTACCCCCTTACATCTGGCTACCTAACTCTCCAGATTGCAACCCCTTAATTATCATGTGGGACACAGTTGAGTAAGAGACCAAGAAAACTCCTTGTAGAACCAAAGATGAACTGAAGGCAAGGATTATGGCAACATTCAAGATATTTGTAAAATTTTGGTAAATATATCCGTTAAAATGAGAACTACATCCGTGTCCTGGGTAAGATGATAAACTACGTTCAACAGCAAGGCCTCTGATCAGGAGGTTTTGAGAAGTGTGAAACCACCTCTTAATTGCTGGTGTTCCCAGCACTCGGACCAAAGGTGGTAGCACCTGTTAGGGTCCCAGCTATGGGCAAATAGTTAACCCTAAAACTGAGGTAAAAAGCATTATAAAATATTACCAGCAATATGTTTTGAAAAAAAAAAAAAAAAAAAAAAAATTAATAATAATTTTAGGAGCTCCAAAATAAAAAATATTCAGCTCCAAAATTTTGATCCAAAATAAAAATATTACCAGCTCCAAAATAAAAATATTACCAAAATAAAAAATATTACCTCCAAAATAAAAAAATAAAAATATTACCAGCTCCAAAATAAAAAATATTTACCATTACCTCCAAAATAAAAAATATTACCAGCTCCAAAATAAAAATATTACCAGCTCCAAAATAAAAAATATTACCAGCTCCAAAATAAAATATTATAAAATAAAAATATTACCAGCTCCAAAATAAAAATATTACCAGCTCCAAAATAAAAATATTACCAGCTCCAAAATAAAAATATTACCAGCTCCAAAATAAAAATATTACCAGCTCCAAAATAAAAATATTACCAGCTCCAAAATAAAAATATTACCAGCTCCAAAATAAAAATCCAAAATAAAAAATATTACCAGCTCCAAAATAAAAATATTACCAGCTCCAAAAAAAAAATATTACCAGCTCCAAAATAAAAAACCAGCCCAAAATAAAAATATTAGCTCCAAAATAAAATATTGCTCCAAAAATAAAATAAAGCTCCAAAAAAAAAAATGAGATGTCAGTTAAATGACCCATTGAGGTCTTCATTTTTTGTATAATTTAGACGACAATTTATCCCTCGCACCCTGTATATGTAGAAGAAAAGTATCAACCAAGGGGCCCTTTAAAAAAAAATATTGCCTAATGTGCTAATATTTATAAAAGGGATTGCATATCTATAGTAAGTAATGGCTAGCTGCTGACATTTAAGTACGCATACCTGCCCAAGACAGGCTAGCAAATCCCCATTATGGACACCTGCTCAAGTATTTGTTCAGTACCCACAAAGCTCACCTGTGGTTTATACTGCAACTATACTAAGCTGAGAGTACATTATCTGGTGTATCAACAGCCTGAACTAGGTCAGCATGCTCAAACCCTCGGTCACGATAACTTTAACTGCACAACCATCAACGACACCCAAACAATTCATCTATCCAATTATACTCACAAGGTTTGGGTCAACCTGTGGTATCTTTTCCAGATACTTTCCAAAGATGCTGAAAGCTGGGATTGCCTCCCACAGTCTGATAACATCAAGAAGTCACCCTCCTGACGAATCAACCACGGTGAGATTCAAACATTGGTCTCATAGTCAGAAAGTGAATATTCTGAACCCTTGGTTTTACAATAAGAAACAATTTAAATTGTAGTAGTAAAAATAAGGTGATCTACTTTTTGATTTGACTGAATTTTTTTTTACTTAAAAATGTTACAAATTGTAGAACATTTGCTTATCATAAATTTGTATTTGTTTCGTTTATAACTCTAAACTTTGAATATAAAACTCTTTCTTACAAAAGACATTATTTTCATCAAAAATAACTTTACAGAAAAACAATAATGTAACAAACTAGAAAAACCCATGAAAATTTCAGTTTTTCTATTTTAAATTTCTGATAAATGATTGAATAAGTTCATGGTGACTCCTATGACAAAATATCAGTAGAAATCCCCCTATTGCATGGTTAAATATTGCAATAACAATCATAAATATGAATACTGGTCATTAAGAAGTAAGGAGGTACAAATAAAAAGATTTGAAACTGATAACTTTTTCCATTTCACTGAAACAGATGTTAAACACTTATATTCCCTTCTTTCTTTCACTTTCATTTTCTTACTGAAAACCAGTAGCATCACTGATATGTCTTTTTCATCTTTCCACACTATCAAAACAAAATAGTCCATTATTTATGAAATATTGGCACAGTATATTATATATATATATATATATATATATATATATATATATATATATATATATATATATATATATATTCCCAACCAATACATATTTTCCATCTTTTTAGTGATAACACTGTTATAATTTATTAACCTATATTTAGCTCTATTGAGCAAGGTTCGAAACCAGTTATCTAGCCCATTTTTCAGTTTTACTTTTTATCTATCATCCTGAGTGGTAATAAAAATAAATTTTGTCTTTTCATGGTGGTCATATATATATATATATATATATATATATATATATGAGAAATTCTAAGACAAAATGTAAAAAAAAAAATTTTACTTGTTGATGCATTTCATCCATTAGGATTTCATTGAACTGGGTTTGTTGATGTTGTTGTGACAACACATGCGTATGAATGGGAGGTGCTGGTAGTTTCAAAATTTTTCAAAAAAATTTTTTTAGCTAAATCTAGCTAAATTTATCTATATTCTTTTTCTTTCCAAAAATATAGATGAATTTGTCTAGATTGCAAAACAATTACCATAATTTCTCGAAAATAATATGCATTTTTCTACTGTAAATTACACATAGGGGTGCATATTATAAATAGGTTTAAACAAAAATATTTTTTCGTTATTGATTTATAATAATAAATATGTATTTGTTGTTCTACAATAAGATATTATCCCAATTTTCATTTTAAATCCAACAATAATTATTGTAACATTTTTGTCAATAAATTTGTTTATCAGTAACTGCATTTTTTATTTGGCAAAAAAAATAAAGAAATCTATAAAGAGGCCAATTTCAAAGAAAGGAGGATATCAAGTTAATAATTTATTGAAATTTTAATTTTCATCATCACTTTCTATAATAGAATCAATATCTAAGTTGTCATTAAACAAATTATCATTCACAATATTATCTTTATCCTGTTCAAAATTATCTTCAGCTTCTTTCTCTTGCCAAAGGATGTCAACTTCGTGACAGCCATGGATGGCTGTCATGATTTAATCAGGAAAACCGCATGATAATTTTCAACATTATTTTAGCTGTTTAGTTTTGATTTTATTATTAATGTCAAGATTGACAAAATGTCTTTATAATTAAATTATAGATGCGTATTATACATAGGGATAGATATATTTCTTAATTTTTGGATCATTTGTTGGGGTGATGGTATTTTAAAAATTTTGAAATAACCAATTTCAAATAAGTCAAAACAACAAAATTGAAGTCTAATGGATGAAACATGCCACAAGTAAACTCTTTTCCCTTTTGACTGACACTCAATTGATAGATTTATATATATATATATATATATATATATATATATATATATATGAAGAAAAATTTGGAAAAAACAAACAAAAAATCCTTAAAATCCTTTTGAAAGTATTGATAGATCATTTTAAAAATTTTCAGTTATCTGTTTTGGATAAGACTTTTTTGTTTAATCGTCTTTCAAATTGAACTGAATTGTATTTTAATAAATATTGCTTGAAAATTTGGATTTTAAACAACATTTAAGGATTTTTTGTTAGTTTTTTTCAAAATCGAATCTATATAATTTACATTTCTTATATATGGTTAATTAAAAATTATCATTGTCACTTATGGCTTTGATAGCTTTGCTCAATGATTTGCAGAATTTATGTGAGCTAATGATTAATGGAAATAATTCTGTAGAATTAGCAGATTAATAATAATTCTGTAAAGTTTATTTTTATTTTCTTGATTTTTTTTTGCCAATATATACTTAATTAAAAGTTACTTGGTAACTGGTGGCTTGATTGGAATGGAAATTGCTTATTAGCAAAGTTAGAGCATTTAAACAATATGGTACAATGATGTGCCATTTTCTGTATTGTAGAAATAAATGCAAAAATACAGAAATCAAATCATTATGATATAAATTATCTTTCTTACTTGTGCATTAGATTAGCCCCATTACCAAGGAGGGGACTGGGGGGAGATGGTCTCTCGCAGAAAATACTGTCATGGCAATTTGTTCAAATCTGCTTTCCTCCTTGGTAATTGCATTCGGTCTCATTGGTTTTCTTTAAAATTAGATCGATGTAACCAAGTTCTATTCTTAGTTTCTTTTCTCACACTTCTCACAAGTGGAACTCTTCAGTTTCCTGCCACCTACAATCTTCAAAAATTTAAATGCAATGTCAATTGCCATCTTCTCTCTTTCTGAATCCTGCACTTTTTTTTATTGTTTTTTTTTTCTTTTTCCTCTATCTTCTTTTACTCTCAGTAACTCCCAGCTTCTTGGTGGCATTTTCACCTTGCTTGGAGGGAAACAATTAAAAAAAAATTAAAATAAATAAATCTGCCTGTCATTACAAACTGATTTCTTTTCTATAACATCCCCCTCTCAATTCAACTTTTATAGTTTAAAGATTTACAATGTTTCCTAATAAAAAAAAAAAAATTATTTTTTAAAAAGTAAAATGTTATTTTCTTTTTATGAGTTAAATTAATGATCAGATATTTATTTAAAACATAGACCTAACCACCTAACTTTACCATCAAGTTATCACTTAGAACCCAATATTTGGTGATTTATTTTGCAATAGTATTTAAGGAAGTCGGCTTAGCATGTAAAAACGTTAGATGTGCGGAATACTAATGAGGACTAAGCATGTAATTTCTATGAACTGAATTTTCATAGAAAAATATATTTATACTGATGGCGAGAAATTATACAAATTACTATCATTGACAAATAATAAATAGTATGTATTAGTAAAACCATTAAAAATTGCCTTATGGGGGGCATTCAATGTCAGGCTCTGTTTAAGGCTATCTTTGTGCTGTGTCCTTTCAGGATAAGATCGAACATGGCTCTCCAGAACTTTCTATGCTTTGTAAGTCTGATTAATATTTGTTATTAAACCATCTCTTCCACCTCCTGTTCCAAAATCCATTTCAAGTAGATGGCCCACTTCCTCCTCCTGCATCTTTTGCCTTCAGCATGTCCTGTGAATGTCAAATTCTCCAAACCTCCCTTCCTCATAACGTGTCTAAGAAATTTCAACCCTCTTTTTTCAATTTCAAGTACAAATGTCTTTTTTGTTTCCACTTTTATTAAGACTTCATCAATTATGCACTGTCAGTGATATTCTCAGCATCCTTCTGTAGAACCACATTCTTATTACCTCCAGTATTCTCTACATCTGTGAGGAGATTGTCCAGTTTTGGTTTGGTTTATTTTGTTTTACGGCATATCAACCTCAATTTAATGCCAACAACATTTTTAGGATAGATTCGTATGAATAGAGCATGTATTCTTTGGTTTAGACGGGTTTGGTTTATTTTGTTTTACAGCATATCAACCTCAATGTGTTATTTAATGCGGGCCAAAATTTTTATTGCTGGTAATATTTTGTTTTGTCAAAAATCTGTTTCTGGTAATATATTTCCTTCAAAATTGTATTGTTGGTAATAATTTTTTTCAAAAAAGTATTGCTGATAATAGTTAACTATTTGCCCATAGCTGGGACCCTAACAGGTGCTACCACCCCAGGTCAAGGTGGACCTGGGAACACCAGCAATTAAGAGGTGGTTCCATGCTCCTCAAAACCTCCTGATCAGAGGCCTTGCTGCTGGACGTAGTTTAACATCTTACCCAGGACGTGATAGTCCAGCTTTCACTGCCATATAGGAGTACTGATATCACATTGCAGTTCAACACTCATCTTCATTTTTGTTTCTTAGAATTAAGCATAATTCTGACCAAACCATGCATCTTCAATAAGATCCAATTTGATAATTATTTTAACTCATAATCAAATAATTTTTTTTTTCTAAACCATGTACTGCTCCATTAAGGACCTGATTACTCTTGTCATCCTCTACCTTTACAAGAGCCAGATCAGGCCCAAAACAGAGTACTGCTGCCATATATGGGTAGAAGCTGCCCAGTCTTCACTTTCCAGTCTTAATAGAGCCCAAAAGTGTCTGCTATCCTTTACCATTACAAGAGCCAGATCAGGCCCAAAATGGAGTACTGCTGCCATATATGGGTAGGAACCACCCAGGCTTGATAGAGCCCAAAAGTGTCTGCTATCCTTTACAAGAACCAGATCAAGCCCAAAACGGAGTAATGTTGCCATATATGGGTAGGAGCTGCCCAGTCTTCACTTTCCACACTCTATAGTCCAAAAGTGTCTGCCTCCTTGTGAATGATGAAGGATTTTTCCACCTTCCAACCACCTTTGCTACAAATGGAATGTCACAAACCACTTGCTTTTCTATCATTATTTCTATAGAAAGCATTCAGATGAACTACATTCTTTAGTTCTACCTGTGCTAACCTTCACAGCTAAGATCCACCATGTCATGTACGTTGTTGGGAGCCATTCTTTCCATTTGTATTCCATTGGTGAGGTGTAAGCTCTGCTTGAGGAGCTTCTTAACCTATATTGAATGTTGCAAACACTTCACCTCTGTTCAAATCTTATTATCCCATGATTTTCAACATGAGTCCACCTCAGAACTTTACCAAACAGTAAGACACCATTTCAAGGACAAATGCTGCTATTTTAAACATGATTTACAAACTATAAGGTTTAGAGCACTGAAAATGATGCTGAAAATGATTTTTTGTGTCACATGTCAAAAACCTTAACTTTCTCTCTAAACAAAAAAGGCATGTGATGCAAGATGACAATTGAAATCTATAGAGAAAATAAGCCAAATGCCATCAATTAAAAATTACAAAATTAGGTTGGCATTATCTTATTCACAAAGAACTTCACAATAGCATTTATTTTCAAGTGTATTATTTAACATGGAACAAATTCCTCAGATTTTGTCAAGTAATGCTTTTGTTCTATACTGTATGTATATATATATATATATATATATATATATATACATATACACACACACACACACACACACAATTCAATGGGTTAATTACCATTATATTTTTAATTTTGCACATGGGCGTTGTTTATGATTTTGTCAACTGCACAATATAGTGGGGTCAGTTGGGCACTATCTGAATAAAAAATTTGCAGAATATTCTATAGCAAAAACGAATAAATTTTACATAATTATAACACAGTGCGTCCATGCATGATTTAAAAAAAAAAAAAAAAAAAAAAAAATCACCATCACAATGAAATGCAGATTTTATCACAGTTACAATAAGTTTGATTTTGTAAGTTTACTCCTAAAATTATCTTGGAGAAGACAAAGTACTTGAGTAAGAAAAAACTACAGCACCTTCCTTAATTTTCCTCTTAACATCAAGAAACAGATTAAAAAACTGGAAAGGATCATTATAAAAATTATATCTATATTATTCAATGAAAGATATAAATAAAACATGAATTATTTTCAGATAGAGTATCTATAAAAGGAAAAAAAAAAAAAAAAAAAAAAAAGGAAAGCTGAAAAACTATTCTTTGTCAATGCATTTCGCCCTCTGAAGGAATTTATTAATGCAATGTAGGACTTATTTTGTTTTACGTGTTTATATGCAAAAAAGCAAGGATGTCATAGTTTTTATCAAGGCTTTTAAATTTGAGAATTCATCAATGTTCTCAAATTAAAAAACCTTGATAAACCAATATCCTCAATCCTCACTTATATATAAACATGTGCAACAATATAAATATTACATTGCCTTGATAAAGTCCCTCTGAGGATGAAACACATCGGCAAAGAATAATTTTTCCTTGTCTCTCTCTACACACACACATTTTTTATTTTATATATATATATATATATATATATATATATTTTATTTATATATATATATATATAAACAATAGACTACTGAAAAGTTCTTGGCACAACTAAAAAGATTCTCCCACCCCCAATAAATTATCAATTGGTCAAATTTTGGGAAGAGAAATACTCAGGCCACTCTGGACACCTTTTTCATGCAACATAATCATCTTCATTATTCCTACAGTTTTATTTAAAAGATGGATAAAAAAATTCAACATGTTACAATAAAAAAAATTTCAGTCAGTTTGAAAATAGACAGCTTGAGCATAAAGCTATCACCAATTAATCACATGTCTTGCAAATGCTGGGGTTTTTTTTTTTTTTGTTATTTTATTTTTTTTGTCCTTGGTTTCCAGGAGACCAGAGATAAGATTAATTACTTTGTTTTCTTAATTTCATGGTTGAACAACTTCTAATCACTATGTAAAAATTCAGTTGTTATGTAACGAAACAAATCTACTATAGTTTTATAGCAGTACTATGACAGAAACATCATACTTTATTATTATTATTGTGTTGCCATTGATTTGTATAGTACAATTTACCCCCAAGTCTCAATCAGAGACTTTAAGAATTTTTTTTTTTTTTATATCAGAAGCTTTAAACAGATGAGGTATCATGCAATATTGTGGTTTATCTATACAATATGTGAGAAGTATGATTTTCTGCAATTTATACATATTAGGGCTACCAGGAAAGTGATATACATATTTGTTTGCACCTTTTTATATCAATCCCAGACCCCTAATAGCAACAGAAATGTTGATGTCTTGGGATGCCACAGTCTACAGATTTTTTATTTCAAGCTCCTCAAATATTTTCAAAAATATTTTCTTGTCAGCTGGAGCTGCAACATCTATCTGAAAAACTTTGTTCTCAATTTGATTTTTATGTCTGGTTGATTTGCCTTGATTTCCCTATCAGTGTAAACATTGAAATTTTAGCAGATGGTAACCTCATCATTCTAGACATCCTGTGGTGATCTTTCTAATAATCATCACCATTATTATTATTGTGAATGACCAGTAATTAAAAATTATAAAATCACTGAGTTACAAAAACTCAATGTAAAATTAAAAGCAAAAGTTTTGAAATGGTAACGCTAGGTTTGTCAATTTTTTTTACATCTCAGATACAATAATATCTATCAGGTCATCCCATAAGTTCTGTCCGAATTTTAACTTTTTGTTAAAATGAACGAAATTTAAAAAGTATTTTATAATGTCTAATGGAGCTGAACATTATTTTTATGTTTAGATGCATTTAAAATGATCAAATTTTATTTCAGAGAACAATAAAATTAAATTTTGTTTGATTAAAACCCTGCTAACATGGAAGTACCCAAGAATCATTTGAAGCACATAATGCTTTATGAGTTCAAGAAAGGAAACTTAGCAGCTGAAGCGGCTAGAAACATTCACTCAGTTTATGGAGAGGAATGCGTGAATGAAAGAACTTGCAGAAGATGGTTTGCAAAATTCAGAGGTGGAGATTTCACCCTTGAAGATGAAGATCAAACTGGACGTCCAGTTTAGTTTGATGAAAAGCTTCTTGAAGCAACCCTTGAAGAAAATCCTGCTTCATCAGTTGAGAAAACTTGGAAAATGGGTGCCTCATGAATTGTCTGAAAACAACCTCAAATCCCGAGTTGACATCTGCTCTTCTCACCATTCTCGCCAACTTATTTCACCTTTTTTGGATAGACTTGTGACAAAAAAATGGATCTTTTATCAAAATGTTAAGCGTCATAGACAGTGGCTTGGTAAAGGGGAAGGACCCCAGCCACAGCTGAGAAGGGAACTTCATGGGCAAAATCACCAAGGAATAATCCACTTCGAATTCTTACCACCTAATGCAACAATTAATGCTCAAATATACTGTCAGCAATTAGAGCGTTTGAACCAAGCTTTGAGGAAAGAAAGACCTGCTCTAGTGAATCGAAAAGAGGTGATGTTTCATCAGGACAATGTGCCCCCACACAGCAAGAATCACGTCACAAAAGATCGAAGAACTTGGTTGAGAGAAAATTCCTCATCCACCTTATTCTCCCGATCTTGCTCCTTCAGACTACTATTTGTTTCGTAGCTTACAGAATCATTTGGAAGAAACAGCTTTTGTAACACAGGAAGAGGTTAAAACTGACATTTGTGAGTTCTTCGAATCAAAGCCAAGAGAATTTTACAGTAATGGAATTAGTAAGCTTGTTAATAGATGGAAGGAAGTCATAGATAATCAGGGAAAATACATTGTTGATTGAATTTGTAATTAAATGTAACATCTGGTCACTTGTTTTCTTTATTCAAAATTCGGACAGAACTTATGAGATGACTTGATATATAAGCACTTTAAATTCCTGGTGGATATAGTGAACTCCTAACAAGAAAGCCATCGGCAGATGGTAAAAGCTTTGTAGAACCAATCTGAGCAGCTCCAATCTATAACAATTGGATGTGGTGGGCCCGTTCAGCAGAGTTCATACAGATGAGGCTATATTGGTGGTTCAAATCTGATTGGAATCAGACCCCTCTCTTTGATAACATACTAGCATCCGATTAAGTAACCTAACGGAAATGTCCATGATCTGTGAACATGAATTGAGTGAGTAGTTTTCTATGGCTTATCAATACCTTACACGTTATTTAAAGCTAGAAAACATTTTATATGCTAAGAATTTTTTTTTTTTTTGAGCTAATAGTTTAGTGATCAAAGTCTTATTAATTAATCCATAGATGAAGGGGAAAATTGGATTCATACCTTTCCCAAGGATATTTGCATATAAATGAATATAACAAAAGAAATGGGAACTGGAACTAGACTCTCTGATTAACAATTCTGGATCATTAGGCAGGTTCAAGTTTACAGCACCTAGTATTACTAAGCAGTCACCCATCTCGAAATTGAAAAGGCTCAATAAAGCTTAATTTTGGTGATCATAGGGAGAGTAGATATATGGGGGGGTATAAGAGGGAGAGAGAACAGACATGGGTGGGGGGGGGGGAGAAAGTCAGAGAGAGAGAACAGACATGGGTGGGGGGGAGTCAGAGAGAGAGAACAGACATGGGGGAGAAAGTCAGAGAGAGAGAGAGAGAGAGAGAGAAAGACATGGGGGGGGGGAGAAAGTCAGAGAGAGAGAAGACATGGGTGGGGGAGAAAGTCAGAGAGAGAGAGAGAAGACATGGGGGGGGAGAAAGTCAGAGAGAGAGAGAAGGTGGGGGGTGGGGGGAGAGAGAAGACATGGGTGGGGGAGAGAGAGAGAGAAGACATGGGTGGGGGGGAGAAAGTCAGAGAGAGAGAGAGAGAGAGAAGACATGGGTGGGGGGAGAAAGAGAGAGAGAGAGAGAAGACATGGGTGGGGGAGAAAGCCAGAGAGAGAGAGAGAAGAGAAGGGGGGGGGGGAGAAAGTCAGAGAGAGAGAGAAGACATGGGTGGGGGGGAGAAAGTCAGAGAGAGAGAGAAGACATGGGTGGGGGGAGAAAGTCAGAGAGAGAGAGAGAGAAGACATGGGTGGGGGGGGGAAGTCAGAGAGAGAGAGAGAAGACATGGGTGGGGGGAAAGTCAGAGAGAGAGAGAAGACATGGGTGGGGGGGAGAAAGTCCAGAGAGAGAGAGAGAAGACATGGGGGGGGGAGAAAGTCAGAGAGAGAGAGAAGACATGGGTGGGGGAGAAAGTCAGAGAGAGAGAGAAGACATGGGTGGGGGGAGAAAGTCAGAGAGAGAGAGAAGACATGGGTGGGGGGAGAAAGTCAGAGAGAGAGAAGATATGGGGGAGAAAATCAGAGAGAGAGAAAATATGGGTGAGGGGAGAAAGTCAGAGAGAGAGAGAGAAAATATGGGTGAGGGGAGAAAGTCAGAGAGAGAGAGAGAAAATATGGGTGGGGGAGAAAATCAGAGAGAGAGAGAGAAAATATGGGTGGGGGGAGAAAATCAGAGAGAGAGAGAAAACATGGGTGAGGGGAGAAAGTCAGAGAGAGAGAGAAAACATGGGTGAGGGGAGAAAGTCAGAGAGAGAGAAAACATGGGTGAGGGGAGAAAGTCAGAGAGAGAGAGAGAGAGAGAAAACATGGGTGAGGGGAGAAAGTCAGAGAGAGAGAGAAAACATGGGTGAGGGGAGAAAGTCAGAGAGAGAGAGAAAACATGGGTGAGGGGAGAAAGTCAGAGAGAGAGAGAGAGAGAAAACATGGGTGAGGGGAGAAAGTCAGAGAGAGAGAGAAACATGGGTGAGGGAGAAAGTCAGAGAGAGAGAGAGAAAACATGGAGAGGGAGAAAAAGTGAGGGAGAGAGAGAGAGAGAGAAAACATGGGTGAGGGGAGAAAGTCAGAGAGAGAGAGAAAACATGGGTGAGGGAGAAAGTCAGAGAGAGAGAGAAAACATGGGTGAGGGAGAAAGTCAGAGAGAGAAGAGAGTGAAGAAAATCAAAGTGAGAAGACAAAAGAAAGAGTAAGTAGAAAAAAGAAAAAAAAAAGATGGATTTAGGTCTATGAATGATCACTCAGACATTCTAAACTAAACATTCCACATTCAATGAGTCATTTTCTGTTTTGAAAATGTTTATTAACCAAGTATTAAAAACCTAAATATCAACACCATTACCAATACATGGAAATGTCAGCAATTTGGATTTATTTTTCTGCCTTCTTTTTATGACAACAGGATTGATGCATCTGCCATTTAAATGTTGCTACAATGAGAATTCTATGATATTCTATCAAAAACACACACACAGTCTAATTTTTCTTTTTAATCATTTAATCCCAAACAAGGCAATAAACTACTAAGATTGCAAGGGGGTTACCAAGTGTTAGAGAATATAAGAAAAATATACTATTAAGTAGAGAAAACAACAAAAAAAAAAAAACAAGAATTAAGACAGAAAATAACAATTGGTATTGTATTTAAATTTTTGAAGATCAAAGTTGACAGGGAGCCAATAAGCCAGAAGAAAGTTCCCCAAGTGAAAAGTGCAAGAGAAGAAACTGTTAGCATAAAACTTATGGTTACATCTTTTCTTTTTAATCATTTCACCATAATAAAGCCACTAAGATGCAAGAGGTTAATGGCAGTGAAAAAATATGAGGAAAAAAAATTATTAAGGAGGGATAACAATAAAAGAATAGGAATTAAGACAGAAGATTATGACTGATATTGCATTTAAATTTTTGAAGATCAAAGATGGCTGGAAAGCATAAAGCCAGAAGAGAGTTCCACAAGTGAGAAAAGAAACTGTTAGCATAGAACTTATGGTTACAACTAGCCATTTCAACTGTAAAAAGATGAGACCTAACTGCCAATCTAGTAGATCCAACTTTTTCTAACTACAGACTTAACATTCATTATACTCTTTATACCTCATATCAGTGGAAGATGTTAATCTGATAAGATGCAATGAGTTACTCTCCTGGAGGTTAGCAGCAGCCATATTGATGGACAGCAAAAAAGGGTTCTCCCAGATGATTAAAAGAGAGCAGTTTCATTTTGGAGGCATTAAAATTAACAAGCCATGCATTTTTTCCATTTAACAATAGATTGTATGTTTGTTTGTTTTTTTTACATAAGCTGCCAATTTGACCTTACTGAACTCAGACTTATGACTAAGACAGAAGTAAATAGATATGTCATCAGCAGAGAAGCTTTTATATATATATATATATATATATATATATATATATATATATATATATATACACACACACAAGTATATGATTGGTGTATACAGAATAAATTCCAATAACCAACAATTACTATTCTTAAAAGAGTGTTCAATACAGAGTAGAGCAAGTATAATTATTTATTTAAAAATTATAACAAACATGTTATAAAATCACTACAAAAATAGCCATTTTGTTTCAACACCTCTGATGTTGAATGTAGATTTTATAACATTTATGTTATAATTTTAAATATATATATATATATATATATATATATATATATTTGAGAAACTGTAAAAAAAATCAGCTCAGTGTTAATGAATAGATAAAAAGGGTAAAAAGAAGTTATAATTACATTATGAAATTAAAAAATATATGGATAAAAATGTGATAAAATAGAGAAACAAACAATGAAAAATTTATAAATTTAACAGGTTTCACTTTTTGGGGGCGGGGGGGGTGAGTGTCATCAGATTTTTTTTCACAATGTAATATAGAAGAATCTTTGGGAATTTGAATTCTGTGTTTGTTTTCATTGGCCAGATTAGTCTTGTGTTTATATTTTGTGGCTTCCGGGTGTGTGTGTGTGTGTGTATCTGAATTCTTGTAAGCATGTTTTGTGTGCCTTGCAGTGTATGTATGTGTGTCTAATTCCTCAAGATTGCAGCAGGAAGAAATGGGAAAGTATATGTGTATAACAAACTTCTAGTTGGGCATGTGGTAGTAGCTGATCATATCAGTGGGTACATGGTAACTGTAGATAAAATATATGTTATTGATTTTGGAGGAGATTTTATGGTCATGATTAATTTCATCATTGAGGAAAAATCCTGTGTATCAGAAATTTTCTGGTGTGTAGTGAGGATGGGTATATTGGTGTGTATGTGTGCTTGATTGAACTCTATTATCATCCTATTATAAATGTATTTATCTCTCCCTTTGATAGTTTTCTTGTCCATTACACCCTGCCAATACCTCATAAATAATGGACTATTCCGCTTTGATCATGTGAAAAGAGGGGAAAAGACACTATTTGTTTTCAGTGAGAAAATTAAAAAAAAGAAAGGCAAGATAGAATTGGAGAGAGAGAGAATCAGATTAAGCGGATAAAAACAGATACTACACTTTGAAAAGGCAGAGAAGCCATGATGACTGTGATAAATGTGCCATTTTCAGATATACAGTATCAAATAATGGAAAACGAATAAGGCAATCACCAAAAATCTAGTCAACATAAACATCATCTGCTGAATTATTTTTAAAGACAAATATTCGTATGACAGAGATTTAGCGAAACATCATTGTTCAGGTTGTTTTATTATTTCTAATTTTTGAGTGTATGGAAAGATATTTGGTGTGAAATTAATTAAATTTATGATGTCACAAAAGAAAAAAAATACAAGTGCATCATATTACCATACTTACTTATATTAAAAAAAAAAAAAAAAAAAAAAAAAAATCATGGTTGGGCAGAAGTCAACTTACAGAAACAGTATAAATACATACTGACAAAATCATTTTTCTTACATTTCTACAGAAACTGTGACCAACTGCATTTCTTACATTTCTACAGAAACTGTGACCAACTGCATTTCTTAATGGAGAAGGAGGGTCAACTTTTTTTTTCTTCTCTGTCTTAATTTTCCGATTCTTTGACTAGCATCTCTTTTCCCTTATTTAAAATTGGCCATCATTCCTGGCAGTCTATAGGCAGCAACCAAAGCCTTCTTCAACTGACCAGTTCAATTCTGGTCATCAGCAAGCAAACAATATATGCATGGCAAAACAACAGTAATATGGTAAAAGATTCATAAACTAAGGATTGAGGTTAACATGCAAGAATAAATTTGGATAAGCAAACAGAGTTCTGACTTTAAGACGACAGACTGGGACTGTGTCAGATGAAACGGAGAACTGGCCTATTTTATTTGCTAGGAAGAAATCCCAGCATGCATCTGTCTGCTTCTTCCTATAAATTGGGGAGAGGAAACTGTTTTGCAGTCATTTCTGCCAGGATTAAAACCAACTATAACAATTTCAAAGTAATCTGAAGAGATTGAAGATTACTTACACCCTAAAAGGAGATGGCCTTGAGGGGGGGAAAAAGAACTTTATAATATCTAATCTAATGATTTAATAGTTTCCAAATACACTTGATGTCAGGATGGTCAAAAAGAATGTTCTCCATTACATCATTCAAGATGACTAATAAAATAACAATTTTGTGATTAAACAAGATTTATAGTGACAACACAAAATTCTTTTTCACCACCTCACCAAATTTGAAAAGAACTACCAACCATGATAAAGCAAACAATAGTGTAGAGATTTATGATGGTCAATCATTTAATATACTGGAAGTTTTCCTATGAGTAGGACGACCCAACAGTCTTTATTTAAATAGATACTAATACTAACTGTATCCTTGAAATTAAGTTATAGAATAAAAATTTAGCACAAATATTGTCACATCATCTTACCTGAAGGTACAGGTGAGAAACAGAGTTTTGGACAGAAACACACTTTGTGAAAACACAATTGAAACCAGTAGTAGCAATCAAATTTTTTTTTTTTTAGGAAATGTTTTTTTTCTTTTTAAAAGTGCTTTTTATCTATGGAAAAAGAAAGTTTTTTTTTTTTTTTTTCTGCACCTTCATTAATTTTCTGTTGATTGATATAAACCAATAAACAAGTAAATCAACATGTTTTATCAACTTATAGGAATTAAATTATATATATATATATATATATATATATATATATATATATATATATTTTCTTTTTTTTTTCAAATACTGATAAACAATTATTACAAAGCCAAATACCACCAAAATACTTGCAGACATACCACACATTATTTTGGGACCATTTAGAAAATAACACTAATGTCCTTTACCACTCCCACAAATCTAAGAAAAAGATTTTCATAAGCCAATGTGAAATTATTTTCTAACCAATGAAAATCAGGTATTCAAACAGTTCACACCTGTAGGTGAAATTAGATTTTGAATCCACTTATGGATATAAAAATAGAAGCCTACTCTGGGATCACAATTTCGGAGGGCAGTTTGATCGGTAAATTTGCTTTTCAGTCCCCAAGCTAAATATCAATATTTTTTGAAATCGTCATATTTCTGTATAAAATGTACATGCTGAACTCGAATTAACAATTACAATTATGATAAAACCGTTTTGGAGTTATTGACAAGAAGCTGAAAACTACCTTATGAAGACGGATTTTAAACTCATTCCTGTGAATGCCTTAAATGGAAACTGGCCCCAATTAGAAAATAAAACTTTGGCACCAATTACAGAACATGGATTTGAACCATATATTCACTGTTATGAATTCTTGGATCCCAATATCTGTTGGGAATAAATTATCAGAGATTTTAAACAATCCCATTTTATAGAAATATAATTTCACTAGATTGTTTATTTCTGGATAGGAAATTTTCTGCATGTCTCAATAAATATTGAGAGAATTGATTCACTAGTTGATTATTTTTTATAGGTTATCAACCTTTTGTGGATCATTTCATAACAAATATAGATTTTGGATTATAATTTTTTTTAAGTGAATATTGCATTAACAATGTTTTGAAAATATTGATTTTCCAGATACAAGTCTATTTAACCTATAGCTGGGGAGACAGATGGATTAATACCTTACTCGAAAGATATTTGCTTGTAAGTGAATGTAACAAAATTGACCGAAATTTGAACTTATACATTGCGCCACCTGCACATCCATATGTTGTTAAAAAAAAAAAAAAAAAAAAAAGATTAACCAAACTTAGGAGTTTAATATTTTGCACAATTTTCTTGTTATTAATTCTAATTAATTTGCTTCAGTTTTTATGAACAAGGTCTGTTTGAAAAGTATCCAGTATAAGAAATAAATATGGTAAAAAGGTCCACCCACTTCGCAAAATGAGACTTGATGTCTCTTCAAATTCCTCTCTGGAGATTTACATGCTTATCTCTTACACTTTTCAAAATGGCCTGAAAATATTTTCTGCAGGGTAACCATTAGAATGATCATGTCCTTCATCTCATCCATCACATGAAATTTCCTGTTCAATAGACATACATTTTTTTTCAAAAACTATAATATTGTGCTTGGGCCAACTGATCTGGATAACGAAAAAACCTTCACATCTATGGAAAATGTTCAGAGAGTTTCTGCCTTCAGTGCCACAAACTCAGACTTTTACAGACCTTGTCACATCCATAGGGTTGAACCATTCATATTCCCTATGTATTCCATTTCAACAGAATTGCTAGTTTGTGGGACAGATGTCCACATGGATGCTTCCCCAAACATGACAATATTAACCTCCACATATTTATGATCAGTTGTTATCTATTCACCATTTCCTCATAATTGTCACTTCCTACTTCTTCCTCTTATGTTCATATTACACACCTTAATTAATAACCTTCTACCTTAAGTGGCTCTTGGATGAACTTTAGTAAAAAGATATCTTTTCAAATGAGATAGTCACACAGCATACTAGCTCACTTAATGGAATCTCACTGTCTATTGAGTAACCCTCTCACTCCAATCTATTATCTGTCCCTGAATGCACAGCAATTTTCCTCCTCTTATTTACTATCAAAGTCATGGAACCAATTATGAAGAGTCAAAAATGGTTGGATACTTTCTGGATGAATTTCATAAAGTTCCTATAACGTGAAAGTTCTACTCAGCTTCACCTCACCCAAGAACTGACACTTCATGGAAGTTTTTCCATGGAGATGCTTCCCTGAGCACTGCAATCTTAACCTCTTCAAGTCAAGGGTCAATCATTGTCTATCCTCCTTATTTTCACTTTCTACCAAATTTTTTTTTCATTTGCATCACACCTAATCAACCATTAAAAAGTAAGCCTCTATATTGTGTGGCTCTCAAGACTTGTATTAAATGAATTCTAGTATTAAAGAAAATGTAATGACTGATGTT
This sequence comes from Acanthosepion pharaonis, assembly GCA_903632075.3. Taxonomy (NCBI): domain Eukaryota; kingdom Metazoa; phylum Mollusca; class Cephalopoda; order Sepiida; family Sepiidae; genus Acanthosepion; species Acanthosepion pharaonis. Next base: position 6,121,364 of record CAHIKZ030001224.1, read on the forward strand.
AAACTTTTTTTGTGATTAATAATTTTCCAGATATCTTGTCTGGGTCAAAGCAAGTAGAGTTTTCACGTGTCATTTTAAATCCAACAAATGTTTCCTTGTTGGTTCACAAAACCCCTACAGTAAAAACAAACAGCATCTGTGGGTTGCATTAGCAAGTACACACTGCAATCTTTACTGAATAAAGAAAAGGCAAGAAAGAAAAGGCGGGGAAGAAGAAAAAAAAAGAAAAAAAAAAAACGGAGAAAGATTAACAGTTAAGTCATTATTCTAAAGAATAACCCTACTCAGTAATTCATCACAAAAGGCATTATATCATGTGGCTTGTGTGTCTAAATTAATATCTTCATGAGAGACATATCCTTTTGAAGAACAAATTCACTTAACACTTTTAAAGCACTGTAAGTTGAAAATGGTTTTTACTAATGATTTGCTTAATTATCAACAGCAATAACTTTTGTCATCACTTACCACACAGAGACCACCTTAATTCAGACATAAATTTACCTCCATTGCCATAAAATTGGCTAATTATTTTTTGAAAAAAAATACAAAAATGTAGATTGAGTAGCCATAATTGTGTAAAATAAATGACAGAACTGCCCAACAAACAAAATTGACAAAATACATAAGCAATAACAGGAAAAAGAAAAAACAGGGCAAAAGTAATATAAAGCAAACAAACAATATATGCAAGGCAAATTAACAGTAATATGGTGAAAAGTTCAAACTAAAAATTGGGGTTGACACACAGAAGCAAATTTGGATAAGTGAACATAGTGTTCTGACTTAAAGACAAGACAAACCAGGACTGAGTCAGATGAAATTGAGAACCAGCCTATTTTATTGAAAAAGAAGAAATCCCAGCATGCATTTGTGTGCTTCTGCCTATGAATTGGAGAGGAGAAAGTGTTCTGCTGTCATTTCAGCATGAACTGAAACCAACAAAACCTAACTCAAATTAATGTGTCTGAATTTCTAAGATAAGCAGTTATTATTTCCATTATTTAAATGCAGAATATTGTTTTCACCTTTGTTTCAGCCATTGTGCTCTCTGACTATCATCAGGTGCTTGTTGATCTGTGTAACCATTAAGGAACTTTAAACTGAAATCTTTATTTAATCTACATTCTCATTCCACTAACCATGTCTATGGATATCTCATCTAGTCAAGCATGAGAAGAAGCAACACTCATTAGCAAACAGGTTAGGTTTAAGACTTCATGTTCTGCACTCAGGATTGTCCCATGAGAAAATAAGTAAATGTATCAAAGTGCTGGTTCATGAATTTAGTGACATAGTAATTTTGAGTTCAATCTCTCGGATGGGTAGTATGTACTTGGACTAAATAGAAATGGAGTAAGTAATTACTGAGTAGTATTGAATAAGAACAACAAAGATGGGACAACAGTCCACAAGTAAATAACTCAAATTATCTATTTTCTCTATGTCTTTCCCTCTTTCAGTGTTAATTAACCACCTGCCTTCCCACCAGCTACACATGTGTAGCCTATGGCAACAAAAAGACAGTTACAATCCTTTATCTTTTAACACTACAATATTAAACAATCTGACTGCTCAACTCTCAGCCTAAAAACAAAAACAAAACTTTAACAAATTAAACTCAGTGTTTGCTTGATGGCAGCATTAGCTGACTATTTTTTTCAACCACTAATGTTATTATCAAAACCCAGGTAAAAAAAAAAAAAAAGCTAAAATATAAAATGCTGATTTTCAAAGTATTCTTCACTTGGGTAATCACTCAGTCTCCACCTAATTTTCTTTTCCATTTTGCTCTGTACTTAACTAAATTCTGTTTCGTAAATATCTCAGTAAACAAACTGTTGAAATGACATATTCAAAGGCTAAGATGCAACATTAAATGCATGTGGCCTTTTATCAAATTATAGACAACACCTCCAGATCCCCACCTGACAAAAAAAATAAATAAAATAAAATAAAATAAAAGCTGCCTCTAGCATTTCCTGAGAGAATAAAGGACAAAACCATTTCAACAAATGGAAAACTGCTAGTATCATCATTAGTAATACAATCTCTGAATTCCTGAAGTCTAAGAACTGGACAGACAAAGGAAATGCTCACCACAAGACAAATGTCAAAAAAAATTTTTTTTTTTAAAGACAAACACCTAATCACATGACAATATCAGGTTTTAAAAAAAAAAAAAAAAAAAAAAATGGTGTTTATTAAGTTTAATTTAACTATACTTTTGTCTTATCAGTATCTTTATAAATTTCTTAGATTATATATACATAAATGATATTAATGATAATAATAATTGAAAAAAAAATTATTCTCACAAGTACAGCCCACACCTTATGAAAGGTTTTATCTATGTAAAAATGTGTGATTTTCTTTTTTCAAAATTGCTCAATGGAAAATGTCATGATGCTATTTCTGACCTTAGGTCTCTGGTTGGGACCCGGAAATAAATGAGTACAGACCAGAAATCAAAGGAAATAAAATACAAATAATAATAATGAGGATGACAATGATAATAATAATCTTGAAAGAAAGAAAGAAACTGTATTCAGTAATAAACAAAGCCAACAACTTCAAAATGGAATTTCAAGTAGGTGAAGAAATGCAAGTAAAACATAATACACCTACTGCAGAAGCAAATGCCTTACAAAAGAAAGCAAAAGCAATGGACCAGATACAAAAACAATGGCAAGATAAAACTCTTCATGGTCAATATTCTACCCATACCAAACAAGCTGATGTAGGCAAACCCCATACCCATCAATGGCTACGTACATGGTGCAGGATTAAAAGCTGAAACCAAAGGTTTTATTCTTGCTGCACAGGACCAATGCTTGCTTAATAGAAATTACCAAGCAGATATACTGAAAAATTGTGTTAACCCAAAATACAGATTCTGTGATAAATATCCAGAAACAATTGACCATCTTGTATCAAGTTGCCCTGTATTGGCACCCACTGAATATAAAACCTAGCATCGCAGAGTGGACCAATATCTGCATTTGAAAATATGCAACTTTTACAGAAAGGAAATTGCAAGAAATTGGTATGAACACCACCCAGACCTGGTTAGATAGATAGGACCTGTAACAATTCTATGGGACTTTACAATATACATAGAACAATCAAAGCTAATCACCCAGACATTGTGATCAAAGCCCACTAAAACAGAATGTGATTTCTTATTGACATGGCAGTCCCTGCAGACTACTGTATCTTTGAAGATCTTCATAAAATTATCAAAATACAAGGATCTTGAAATTGAAATCTGAAAAATGTGGCACATGAGGACATCAACAATTCCAATTGTAGTTGGAGCCCTCGGATTGATTGAAAAAGATTGAAGGCTTCCTGGTAACCCAGCTTTAAAGAAATACAAAAAAATTGTATTCACAAGTACAGACTACAACTTACAAAGCATTTTATCTATGTAAAATATGTGCAATCTTAGGGCTAATTTTTTTTTTTTTTTTTACCCCCACCTCAAAAAATGCTCAGTAGAAAATGTCATGATGCCATTTCTGACCTTAAGTCTGGTTGGGACCCAGAAAGAATTGAGTATACACCAGAAATCAAAGGAAATAAATATCCTGATGCTACACTTGGCATGGCTCCTGATCCTCACTGATTGGAGGTG
>CAHIKZ030001224.1:6130000-6377500 GCA_903632075.3 Acanthosepion pharaonis
TGAACCCTTTCCAATCACCTAAAGAAGGCCGGAGTGTACAACAGCCAAAATGTTGTGAATATGGCAATGAAGACGAGGATAACAGTGACAGTAATATAAATAATGCAAGTAAACTTTTCTTATTACATTATGGAATCTGCCCCGTTTGATCAAACGAAACACCAATAAAAAAAAAAAAAAAAAAAAAAAAAAAAAATGAAACAAATCCCAATTGGTCAAAATTTCTATATAGAAATGACTAAAAAGATATCATTTGAGTTGGCACAAATATTTTTACAATTCATGCAGCAGCTGTGCCAGAATGCTAGTCAAGAAATGATCACTCATCAGGCCCATAAAAGAGAAAGTCTGATAGCATGAATTGTTCTCATTCTGCAGTCCATGCGGAGATGCCATGTATAGATTAAATAAAGGGTTCAGTTTGAAATTTAAATTTTCTCTAGATTATCCAAATTGACTGAAGGCCTGAGAGCATACAGCCAAAATGTGGTAAAACAAATATGATGACTATAGTCAGTGTATAAATGAGAATAATAATTTCTCATCCAAGAAATTCTGATAGAAATGCTCAGTGCATACTTTACAGTCATAGACTTATTAATAAAGTTACCGAAAGCTTTTCTTGCAAATGCTGACTTAAAAGGTTAATTTATTAAATTTAATTTTTAAACCATTCTTTTGTAGCCAACATTTGAGCAAAATAAAATTTCTATTTTATGTTTGAACTTTCTAAAAACAATAAAGCATATGCAGATGCTCCACTGGGATCCTGATGACAACAAAAAAGACGAAGATAATAGTCCGAATGTAAATAGTGTAGATAAGAACTTCTCATTCCAGAAATTCAGAAATAAAATGATAGTTTTGTTTTGGAGATGTTAAGATTTGGAAGCCATTTCTTGCTCCAGTTAACAACTAATTGGATGTTCTTTTTGAGAGCAGCAGCTAGCTTTATGTTGTCGGACTTGTCTAATTTACTCTTAATACAGGAGTAAATTGTTGTCATTAATATAAATACCTAGATCAGAACTGATCCCACTGGGAAAATTGTTGAAGATGAGAAACAACATAGGTCCAAGGATAGAACCCTGGGGGAGACCTCCCCCACCCCAACCTCTTCACATTAATCCGAAAAATGATCTAAGAGTGTGGCTGTTAAACACGCCCTTCAAGAATAATTGAATTAAGTCAAATAGTTATAAAAATATTAAGCCAATTATTTTGTTCTATATGATGTCTGGTATGATAGTAATGATGGCACATACCCAGAATTCACCATAAAAATTCAATGTGGAATGAGTAAATACTAAACACTTCAAACACTTTGGTCTATTGATCTGTTATAACAAATTTAGTAGAGGAGATAAGGAAATTGAACATGGAATAGGTTGCACAAGTAGTTTTGTCCAAGACCACAAGTTATTGCAAGGCCAAGATATTAACCTAATAACTCATGTTCTTAAATAGTCTCATCAGATTACTCTCATAGGGATGTCATGCATGACACCAAAGTTATTCAGAAATATCTAAACTGTCAGTTGTATACAACTGCTTTCTCAGATCAGTTGTTAAAAATGGCTTTCAGCAAATGAAACCTGTTGGTCTTAATGAAGACTATCCTTAGAACCTTGTGAACTTGTGCTACAGAATCACAAAGAACTTTACTGAATAATAGAAACCTTACCACTTGAGGACTTTCAACAGCCGCAACAACTGAAATAGATATCACATGTAACTTGGCAAGAAAAAGAACATAATTAACATGTTGACATTCTACACTCCTTGAAACAAAAGGTTAGGAAGGAAATTTCATCAGTACTGGAAAGAGCAATAATAGTTACTGGACTTGAGAAAACTATTTTACTGAAAATTGTTTTAAGAAAAATATCTTATAAGTTTCAACCCAATGTAGCATTGGCTGCTCTGTCAAAGAATGCTAAATATTTCTTTTTAGGCAAACTGCTAATAGTGCCATTGTTATGAGATTATTTGGAGATAAATTTTTTTAAATTATAAAATAGAATTAAAAAAAAATTTTTTTTTTATTTCGGAAATTGGTTAAACATAATTTTGTCATGTCTTGGAATGACGTCAGAGTTCTTTTGGTTTAAAAGCCAATGTTCTATTTTCTTTTGATGTTGAGTGAAGTGTTCATATCTTGTGAGAGTAATGGACATTTGCTTCTGAACAGCTTTGTGTTAGTTCAGTTTTAGTGTCTGAAATTTTAGAAAATAATGTGGAAGACTGCTTCAGTGCACACAACAGTGGAAATCATTTGAGGAAGTGGTTTTAAAAATTCAATTATTCATTTCATATTACTGTGTATATCAAGTTAACTTTTCAGTGTGACAGATAAAATGTCTGTCCCAAAATCAACCAGCCATTTAATATTGATGAAAGAAATAACCGAACTAGAGCAATGTTGCTTGGATTACCATTAGAATACTCCTTTTGGGACCTCATGTAGTTATCTCAGTATCCCTTTGACATTTTGAAACAGTTATCTTTAGAGATCACCGTCAGCTGCATGATCACTAATATTTCTTGTAAATCTTTTAAAGTTTTTACTTTAATTATTTTTTGGTTCTACCCTTGGACCTATGTTGTTTCTCATGTTCAACAACTTTCCCAGTGTGATCAGTTCTGATCTAGGTATCTATATTAATGACAACAATTTACTCCTGTATTAAGAGTAAATTAGACAAGTCCGACAACATAAAGCTAGCTGCTGCTCTCAAAAAGAACATCCAATTAGTTGTTAACTGGAGCAAGAAATGGCTTCCAAATCTTAACATCTCCAAAACAAAACTATCATTTTATTTCTGAATTTCTGGAATGAGAAGTTCTTATCTACACTATTTACATTCGGACTATTATCTTCGTCTTTTTTGTTGTCATCAGGATCCCAGTGGAGCATCTGCATATGCTTTATTGTTTTTAGAAAGTTCAAACATAAAATAGAAATTTTATTTTGCTCAAATGTTGGTTACAAAAGAATGGTTTAAAAATTAAATTTAATAAATTAACCTTTTAAGTCAGCATTTGCAAGGAAAGCTTTCGGTAACTTTATTAAAAAGTCTATGACTGTAAAGTATGCACTGAGCATTTCTATCAGAATTTCTTGGATGAGAAATTATTCTCATTTATACACTGACTATAGTCATCATATTTGTTTTACCACATTTTGGCTGTATGCTCTCAGGCCTTCAGTCAATTTGGATAATCTAGAGAATTTAAATTTCAAACTGAACCCTTTATTTAATCTATACATGGCATTCCCACATGGACTGCAAAATGAGAACAATCCATGGCTATTGATTAAATAAAAAGTTTAGTTTGAAATTTACTACCCCCTGACATAAAAACTAGCATAAACACATGCACTCTAAACTATAAAAGTGAATGTCCTATTACTAATTATATAAATGTTAACACTTCCAAAAAATAAAAATAAAAAAATTCTACAGTGAATTAAAAAAAAAAATTAAACTCATTAATAATGACTTTCCTTATTACAACATTGAACAAATTAGACAAGCCAATAGAAATATTAACATAAATCACAAATAACATAATACTTCCTCAAATAATCCTGAACATATCAACCTACTATGCCATAATTAAATGCATTCTACATAAGGATGAAAAATCCTAAAAAAAAATCTCGTAAGTCCTAATACATTCTCCACTGATCCCAGTAAAAAAAAAAAAAAAAAAAATAAAACTAATTATACACTATACTAAATTTAACACAACCAACTTAATCACACACAATAACTCTTCTCCATAAACTAGTGTTTTGGAAAAGACCAAGATTGTATATCAGTTTAAATGTCCTTTGGGAGTTTGTATCTAACAAAAAAAGTAGATGCATATAGTGGCTTGACAACCACAACATTATCAAGATGTCTTACACTCTTTATTAGATAAAAGTTCTATCACAATATTTAAACAGTCTGTTTCATGCTAGACGCAATCATCAGGCCTGACAATTGCATCTATCATGAAACAGAATGTTCTTTTAAGTGTTGACTTCAATGTTCACTTTCATTCATATATATATATATATATATATATATATATATATATATATATATACGACAAGCGTGCAATCAATTTACAAATACATCATCGCAAACAATCAAATAATATACAAAAACTAATCCAAATTAATTTGAATTGTTTGTGACATCCATCATTTAAACAATTCAAACCTATGCAAAAGTTTTGTGTGAATAATTTGAATTTGTAAATTGATTGCACGTTTATCGTAATTTAAATAACTGATCCAAGTGCGACTTTTGGATAATAAGTGACATTACTGTAATTATTGAACAATATAGTTCATGCCACTTTGACAGAAAAAATTTACCAATAAAAATTCGTTCATCACCATATATGAACGCAACCTTTAAAAATTTAAAATCAAACTCAAGCGTTGCTTTAGCGCACTCCAAAAAAACAGTAACTCATTTTCAATAGCATTTTCGGATACAACAATACATATATTTTCGTTGTCCTCTTATTACTAAGAGAAAAACAAGAACAACCTCTATTCTATACCTGAAGATGTCTGTAGGAACAGACGAAAGCTTGTAGTAAAAATAAGAACTAACGGCAGAAATTTATATAAACAAGGATCATTTCATTCAACGGATACGGAGGTTTTTGTATATTATTTGAATTGTTTGCGATGATGGATGTCTCGCCATTTAAATCATTAACCTTTGCATTAGTTTTTGTGTGAATAATTCATGTATTTGTATATATATATATATATATATATATAATGTATAAGCCAACTTCAAATATAGTACTGTACCTGAATTTTTTGCATGAATTCTAACCCATTCAGATAAAAAAAAAAAAAAAAAATACCTGTGTATAGTGTAAGTGGTCACCAAAAATGCATGATTTTTAACCTCTTCAAAAAAAAAAAAAATTACCTAAGTCTAGCACAACCCCCTATTATTTGCATTAAAAAAATCATTATAAAAACTCACACTATACAAGATAAATGTGAGTTTAGTTGCTTTCATGTTTTTAGCAAAATGTTCTTCATATTCAGCATATTTTCTGTTTACTTTTTCTTGCATCTTCAAATGTTTTCTTCAGAGTCAATCCATTTTTCTTTTTTAATACAGTCTTAATTTTTTCTGAAAATTCTTTTAATATGCTTCAAGCCAGTATTTTTGTTTTGTATGTTGCCAATGTTTTCAGTTTCTTTGTTCTACAATCTCTGATTATGATTAACCTTCTTTCAATTTTCAAAATTATTTCCATCGCTCAGTAACTTCACCATATGTTCTTTCTCTTTTGAGGTTTTAGCTTTCTTGCAGCCCATGGCAATCCTTATATATCTCAGATTAAAAAAACAAAAACAAAAAGAAATTACTATATATATTTATTTATAGTTGGGTGCTTCAGCATGGTGTAACAGTTAGCAAGATTCATCTGCTGGACTGCCACTACTAAGTTGCAAGTTCAAACCTCACCAAGTGCCTTATACTTGTGGACTAAAACTGAAGCTTAGTAAATTTGGGCATTCCTACATTACAATAGTTAGCAAGCTTGTCTCACTAGATCAATTATGACCGAGTAGACTGTTTGATTCTCTTTGAGTACTCCATAATTGCAGCCTTGTTGCCACATCTAAGCTACATTTAGAAAAATCACTATATTTATTTACAGTATGATGAGCAATCTGTTAGTTGCAAAATAAAGTCTCCAACCACCAAGTTATGGTAAAGATATTTAATAATATATTAAAAGCGGATATTTATATGTAGATACTTGCCTCAAAGCACGTCTACTTGTTCATATTTTCTCAGCAACCATGTCTGCTCAATTTCATATCCAAAATATAAAAGTAATTTCTAAAGAATTCATGGATTATATTTGAGAGACAACTGGATCATTTTTTTTTTATTTTTTATTTATTAAGGTTTCTCAGGTGTGCAGGCCAAATGAAGAAATAAACAGTGTTTTTAAAAAAAAAAAAAAAAAAAAAATGAAAAACTTACTCAAATTCAAGTATCCACTAAAAATAATGTTTAAATTAATAAAAATATATTGGATTAAGGAATAGAACTCCATTAATTCTTTAGAAATTGCTTTGTTTGTGATTCAGATACAAAACTGAGCTGATCTAGCTTTCAAAAAATCTGAACAAGTGAATGTGCTTTAAGGCAAATGACAGAAGCTCTTCATAGCCGAGCAATCAAGGCATGCCAGATCAGACGGTGGTTTCTCCATATCAATACTTATATTATGCAGATATCCCATTAAAATTTAACCAATATTGGTCGGTTTATACCAATTTTGTTAAAATTGTATTGCACAATAAATTTGACTCGAGAGAGGTGTGCGTATATATATTATATACACACATACACCTCCCACTCATTCTATATAACGAAAATCTTGGTAATCTGTATGGATAATCCCAAGTGCAAATTCTAAATTCATTTTTTCTTTTCACCTTTGAAAATGAAGTCTGAAGACCCAGAGAAAAATAAAATTCTCTGGTGAAATAAATTATAACTAATGGAGCCTTAAAAGTGGGTCTGTAAATAATTTTAAATTAATATATATATATATATATATATATATATATATATATATATATATATATGAGAGAGATGATAGGATATAGACTTCAAAGTTTTGAAGAAATTTGACAAATGAAAGACCATTTCATTGAAACTTGATTTGATTATGCATTTCACCTTTCATCATGTCAAAAGTTATTTATATATTCTCCCAGTTTTCTGTATTGAATTTAAGGTAAATTAAAAAAAAAAGGCTATATGAATATTTTGCTTGTGCACCATTCTGAAAATAAGACAAAGATTTACCTTAAAATTCAATACAGAAAAGCCGAGAATATATAAATAACTTTCGACATGAACTAAGAAAAGATACAGAATGAATATTAACTGCTTTTTTAAAAGTCACTCATTTTCATTCTTTTATTTAATCATGAGAAAAGCCAGCTTAGCTGAAAAAGTACTAATAATCTATTCAAACTAGAGTGGCAAGTTCTCAATGATACAGAAAGCAGAAAAAAAAACACACACACACACACAAAAAGTATAAAACAGGATTTTTGCTACTAAAAAAAAAAAAAAAAAAAAAAAAAAAATAAAAATATATTCCAAAAGTAAAACTTAAAATTCCTGAGCTGGGATTCAACAGAAACATTATTTTAAATAAATTTGCAATACACAGTGAAGTTTACATTGCTGGAACATATTCTATAAATAACATGGGGTATTTATTTTCCACTACTGATCTCAGGACTGCACAATCACCATAACATAATTCATATGAATCTGATCAAACCAGTCACCTCGGGCCAAATACCCATGCGTGATATTAGCATATGAATAGCGTGGCATGTGCCATCAAAGGTAGTAAAAATAAAAGTTGCCATTTGTTTAGTAGTTAAATTAGAATTTTAAATGCTGGTTTGATTATCTTTCATGATGAGTAAATGAAAAGGTAGCAAACTTGGTGGGTGCACACTTTTGGAGCTGAAGAGCCAGCTTTCCATGATGATTTTTATCATGATAGTGACAAATTATTTTGCAGTTTTTGTCACCGTACCATAGATTAGACTCAGAGGGACATGCCTGTGGAACATCAGAAATCACTGAAGCATAAAAAAATAAAAATAAAAATTGCCTTTACAAGTAGGCTATATATTTGTATATTTTACTCTTTACACACAAGTCTCTGTTTTTATGAATTTGAAACAAAAATGGAAAATTGAAATTTACCATCATGGAAGAACATGGAATTTGATGTTTTAGAGCACAAAGATCTTGCCACTAATTTAAGCATGCACACACACACTTCTTTCTATATATATATATATATATATATATATATATATATATATATATATATATATATACACACACACAGAGTTCAAAAAGTTTAAAGTCACCCGCAGAATTAGCATGGGATGAACTTGACAGAAGAGTAGAGAGAAAAAAAAAAACTCCTAGAGTCATTGAAAAAAAGAATGGAATCAATTATCAAACTTATACTTTGTGAAACTGTCAACAAATGCCAAAAATTTGTGCTGCAATTATCAAGGCTAAAGGAGGATATTTTGGTGAGAGCAAAATTTGATCATAAAATGCTTTTTTTTTCAGTCATAATAAAATTTCTAATAAAAACATCATGTCTCACTTTTTCTTTTTAACCATGTGTAATAATTTTCTTATTTTTTGGGCCAATTTAAAAAATTGGCAGGGGTGGCCTCAAACTTTTCAGTTGTAGTTTGTGTGTGGATTATATAATATAAAAGGCTCAAACACTAAGATTCCATGGTTATAATTTATTACATTGGAATCGTAATCATGACCCAATTAATCAAACCTACAAATTCAAAAAAAAAAATTTTTGAATTTGTAGGTCTGATGGATCGTGATTACGATTCCAATTTTGAATTTGTAGGTCTGGTGAATTGGATCATAATTACGATTCCAATGTAATAAATTATAACCATGCAATATTAGTGTTTGAGCCTTTTATATTATACTAGCAGCATGGCCCGGCGTTACCCGTGCTTGATTCAAAAATTGTAAGACCCATACAGCAATCGCTATCACTTGACTTAAAAAATTTTTGCCCTTCCTTGCCTTTAAAGAAGAGCCCTTTGCCATGCTAATGCTGCTACATGCCTTACTTCTTGCCTATCTCACACTTCCAATTTTTTCCCTAGCTCTATACTAAACATTAAATCTGTTACAAAGAAAGAACTAAACAAAATGAACACAAAACAATCAGCTTTAAAAAAGGACTCGTAACTGGAAAAACTGAATGAAAAAAGAATGTTAACAACAAATACTTTTTCACACCCAACCGAGTTCTGTGGAATCAGAATCAACGTCGAGTTTAAGCAAGTGAATGAGCCAATTGGAGTAAAGTGCCATGCAGATTTAAATTTTTCCTCACTTGTGATGAATGCAGCTATCGATTTTTTTTGCATGCTAGCTAACATTCATGTCAGTCAGCTGTTGGCTCTCACGCTGACCAATAGAATCTTCCTGCCTATTTGTGGCAGCCAGCTATTGGCTCTCACTCTGGCCAGTTGAAAATGGTCGCAAACTATGAAAACTGCCGTAGAAGCATGAAAAAATTGATTATTTCCACTATCAATGGGAGTTGTGAAATGCAAAGTCAGTTTTGGCCTTCCCACTAACTTGGAGCATGTGCATTCATTACACACACACACACACACATCCTGCCTTTTATAGATAGAGATTCTTACTCTGTCCTGGACATCGAGTTCTCCCTGGATTCTATCCTCTTGGGAAATTATATATATATATATATATATATATATATATATATATATATATATATATATATATATATACACACACACTTTCCAATATATATTTATGATAATGTTTAATTGATACATTAGGCACAATAATAGATCATTATAAAATAATACACTACCATAAAAAGTTATGTCATGAAGATTTGCTCTAACTGTAGATCTTAGCAACCTTTGCATAGATTTTATTTTTATTCCATATTAAGTCAGCAATTTTCACTTTCACTACCATTCACCCGTACATTGAATACTGCTGTCATATCTGGTCTGATGCTCCTGCTATTCCTCTCGGGGTTCTTGACAAAATCCAAAAGAAGTATTTGCAATTTAACTGAACCTGGCCTGACATCTCGAGTTCCCTCACTTTCTCACCAACATGACGTAGCTTCCCTCTATCTTTTCTACAATTATTTTCATTAGCAACTGCTTTGACGATCTCCTCCCCACCCCCAGTGCCTAGACTACATCAGTTTAAGCATGCTACTAGATAGGCATCTTGGTCCATCTGTTTACTGTTGAAATAGCTGAATGCAGCCACCACTTCTACTCAAGAGTTTCTTTTCTCACACTTTTCCCCTGTGGAACTCACTTCCGTCAACTTGCTTCCCTGATAAATACAATCTTCAAAAACTTAAATGCAACATCAATTGCCATTTTTTTTATCTTCGTGAACCCTCTTCATATTATATCCTTTTCTCAGTCTTTGCTCTCACTCTCTGTAATAATAATATGTACTAGTGGTATAAGAAGAATAAGAAGAAGAATAAGAAGAAGAATAAGAAGAAGAATAAGAATAAGAAGAATAAGAATAAGAAGAATAAGAAGAAGAAGAATAAGAATAAGAAGAAGAATAAGAAGAAGAAGAATAAGAATAAGAAGAAGAATAAGAATAAGAACAAGAAGAAGAATAAGAAGAAGAACAAGAAGAAGAATAAGAAGAACAAGAAGAACAAGAAGAAGAAGAACAAGAAGAAGAAGAACAAGAAGAACAAGAAGAAGAAGAACAAGAAGAACAAGAAGAAGAAGAACAAGAAGAACAAGAATAAGAAGAACAAGAATAAGAAGAAGAAGAATAAGAAGAAGAAGAATAAGAAGAAGAAGAATAAGAATAAGAAGAATAAGAAGAAGAATAAGAAGAAGAAGAAGAATAATAAGAAGAGAACTTTCTAAAGAAGAAGTTACTTTCTTTTCAACATATTTGAATTCTCAGCATTGTGACTCTTTCAATTTGGGATGATTATATTCATGCCTAATCTATGGAGGGGAACTACTATACTAATCCAAATTGATTCTTGCAAACCATAGAAAATTATTTAATGCTATGTTATCTAATTCAGAATTTACTGAATCACTATCTCTCCCTCCCCTGACAGCAGTAATTTGCAAACTTGCCTTAATAAAACTATTATTTTATCTACAAACAGATGTTTCCACTTAAGATTATTTGCTTTTGTCCAGGAAGAGATGTACACCAAACAGCCAATCTAAACCATCAGGCTCAAATTTTGTTCTTTAGATTGACTTGATGCATCTCAACAGAATCGACATTTTATCTTCCCTCAGGTCAGATACCACTGCAAACAAGTAAGGAAATACGCTACCTAAACACAAGAGATATATACAAAAACACTCTTAAAAATCACAACTGGAAAACCTGTGCAAACCTTGTGGTGGTGCTCTCAGTAAGTTTTACAAGTACATAATATTGTATTTATTTTGCCAATTTCATCACCACTTTGAAATAGTCATTGTATTTTACTATTTGTCCAGGTATCTATTTATGCGTTACATTACTGCTGATCCTGTCTTTAAAATACCAACAATGATTGTAGCAATTCACATTTGAAAATAAATCCAAATTCACAAATTAAAATACATTTAGTTTTAGCTGAATTCATTTAAAACAGAAAATATCAATTTGTTAAGAAAATTTCCAACTTAAACAAAAAAATTGACTAATGCAATAATAATATAGACTCGCTGAAGTATCTTTGTTAGTTAAGAGTTTAAGACTAGTTATAATGGCAATGAAAAATTTCATGATGATTGAATTCTGTCTGTTACGAGTTAGTATAAATAAAAAGGTGCTCTAAAATATGCTGTAGTGAGTCCCTATAAAAATAAAATATATACACAAAAATAAAAAGAATTAAAATTAAAAAGGCATTTGTTCTTTTCTTTAAAACGCTTTTCTTTTTCTTTCTCTCTGAACGTTTTTTTTCTATGTCTCAACTAATAGAAGGCAACCCTCAAACAAAAAGGGGAAGAAAAACTGAACCCAGCTGAAAAATGCCGAAAGTTTGACGGATAAGAACCTACTTAACTGTGATTGAAAAATACCAAAAATCAGGGAAGCTCCATAAATAACTTTAGTAGAAAAAAAATGAAAATGAAATTTTTTGCCAATCAAAAAATTGACACCAAGAGAATTTTGATGTTATCCAAAACCAAGGTCTAAGCCAGAGTCAGGTCAAGAGCATATAAGCTGACACCTCCAAGCTAGAAGCGGAAGGGACAGCAAGAGTGACAATAAGACACTACCACAAAGAAATCAGCCATATGTGATGAGTGAAGTAGTTAAGAGGTCATCGGCTAATGATATTTCTGCCTTGCTTATGGCCAAGCAAAACACAGTAGATGTCACGGACCTATTTTTAATATTACTACGACCCTCATACGGTTTGACTTAAAATCTATACTACTGAACTTTCTCCAAGCTTCTACAAATATCTGCATTATAAATGAACATTTTGCTACATCAAATACCAAAGGACTCACTCTAAAGAAAATAAAAATACTGTATATACAAATGATAATGTGACCCCTAAATTTTCACTTATAAAAAAAAAAAAATGACTATCATGTATCTCATGTATTATGCAAATTCCTTTTTTGAGAGACCAAATTACAATAGACTAACCTCTTTTCCTCTTTCTTGTTATCCGATCTTCGAGTTAAATAAGTTAAGTAAAAGAGAATGATAAAAGTATTGTTAGTAATGATATACTTGTGTAAATGTGTAAAACCATAAACAAATGAATGAGAAACAGCTAAACATCTTATGAACATAAACAATGGAAAAGTTTGCTATGTTTTTATTTTATAATATGATACTAATATGTGAATATTACATGCATTATTATTGGATACAGTTAAGTAAAACATCAGTTTTATGAAAATCGGGTTTATTTTAAATATGGCTGTACTTTTTAACTACAGTAAATGGATAAACTGTTTGGTAAACGGCATAGCCAGGGCCTGCAGTACATACACTTATTTTATGTTATATGTGACCCCTTAAAATTAGCTTCAAAAGTCACGATATGTATATATATATATATATATATATATATATATATATATATATATATATATATTAGTCATTTTATGTTCTGTTTCCAATAAAATACATTGCCAAGAATACTCCCACACCCATACCACAATGCCATTCAATATCTGAAGAATGCAGTAATAATTTTACAACAGTCTTTACTACTTAGTTTCAGTCACACTTTTTACCATCTGTCCTGGTTAGCAAAAATTTTAACTCCAAATATCCATAACAGCAATTTCATTAAAATATAAATGAGAGAGAGAGAGAGGAAAAAAAAAAAAAAAAAAAAAAAGAAAAAAAAAAAAACAATGGGTCTGCCTTCAACCTTTTTATATCAGACATATCACAAGTTGAAATGCTCGCTAATATTTCTATTATTTTATCTTTACACATGTATCTTTAGTCAGGTTATATAGTTTGAATTTTTTTTGTTGTTGTTGTTGTTTTTTTAATCAATTCACCCTAAGCAAGGCAAAGCTACTAGGACACAAGGAGCTACTGAGAGTGATAGAAAAGGAAAAGCGTTTAGTGAGAAAAAGAGGAGAGAGGAGAAAGGACAATAAAATAACAGGATTCAGAAAGACAGAAGATGGCAACTGGCATTACATTTAAATTTTTGAAGATTGTAAGTGACAGGGAAGCAAGAAATCAGAAGGGAATTGCAAGAAAAGAAACTATTAGAAAAGGACAGACAGTTACAGCTATTTCAACAGTAAAACAGTGAGAACAAGTTGCTAATCTAGTACTGTGCTTAAATTCATGCAGTCAAAGCACCAAGGAGAAAAGCTTATCAGAACAAATGCCAGGAAAATATTTGTAGAAAAAACAAAAAGGGTGGCCATATCACATTGGTGAGAAACTGACTGAAGTAGATATACCAAGTTAAAATTGATTACATTACAGACCTTTCTTTGAATTTTGTATATAGAATCTCTCTCTCTCTCTATATATATATATATATATATATATATGTGAGAGAGAGAGAAGAGAGTACCAGACCAGCAATATGGGTAAACTCTCCATTTGATGTACAGGTAATCTTTACATTCTATTGCGTACTTTTTGTGATATACCTTGTACTTGGTTGGTAAAAAGGCACAGGCTTATAGCCACATAGTAATGCCCAACTGCTATACAGTAGAACCTCCGTTCATGAATTTAATTTGTTCCTGAAGGCTATTTGTAACCCAAAATGTTTGTAAACCAAAGCTATTTTTCCAATAGGAATCAATGTAGAGAGAAAAAGTACAGTACAATAAAATTGGAAAAGAAAAGCATGGCACAATACATGAATGTATACAACATGGTGGTCAATTCGGAAATTATTCCATTTGTGTTAACTCAGTTTGGCTATGTTGTTCGAGAAACAAAATTTTGTTTAATAACCGAGGCATTTTTATCTCAAATTTTCTGTTCAAATACCAATTTGTTCGACATGCGAGACGTTCAAGAATAGAGGTTCCTTTGTACATTGAAGCTGTATCCTTCTTCCAAGCATAAATACTCATCATTTTCAAAGTTGCATTTTATTTTTTGTTCTTTTCATGGAGGTAATGCAAAACAAAAGGACATCCATTTTAATCACGTCTGTAACAATGTCCACACTACTCTGTGCAAGAATACACAGAAACGTAATCACATTTCACAATGGCAATGTTTGACATCTTGAAGAAAAACAAATAAGCCTAAGCAGTTTGGCATGCTTGGAAATGAGCAACCATGCCGAAGATGAAAAATTACAGATTTGCAGTCAAATCAGCTCTGAAGATAAGTGGTAACATATTTTGAAGCAATTTTCCTTTTCAAAACCATGTGCATCTAACAAATATGGTCATGAAAATTTGCTAAATATGTAAAAAAAAAAAAAAAAAAAAAAAAATTGTAGCAAATTTGGCATCTTTCATTTTCTGAGCTACATTCTTCTTCTGTTTAAGCTTATCTTCAATATTTAATTAACTTACTGTAGATCCCAGATAGACTCTCAGAAGATTTATATCTGTTTTTCTCTTTACCTTTACTCTCCCAAGGATAGACCACCCAACATATTTTCTGCTTCATTGACAACCAAATGCATCATCTACTGACAACTGATTCAAAGGGACATAACTCCTTAATTTATATTCTCTCCGATTTAGCTAATTTTTATTAATACTCTGCTCTTGTGAGTTAATGACTAATCAATGTTCTGCAGAATCAAAATCTTTTTTTTATAGTGAACAAAATTTAAAAGTACTTGGCTATATTTTTTTTTATCAGTTTGTTTATTGCCGAGTTGCTATTCTTCAAACCTGCCTCTTGAAGTAGTTTAATTTCATCTCCAATAGTAGCCATTTTTTTCTTTGTATTTTTTAAATTGCTTTTGAGAATAATCTGTATATGTTCCATAATGTGATAAAGTAATATTTGCCAAAGTCTTACCTCTCATTTTTCCTTAATTAAATAGGATTACTACCCCCACCACCTGAGTTAATTTGGGGGGTATATTTTTCTTTGCCAGTGGATAGTCACTTGCATCATGTTTATTCAAAAATCTTTGTATTTGTAGTCAGTTTTGCCATGCTTGAGCTAAAATTTTAGTTCAGAAATTGATGTCACAGATTACTTCAAAATGAAGAAAACAAACCGCAAGTTAAAACTCAAATATCCGGGGCAGAAAGTAATGTTGAAATCACAATTCACCTGTATTATGTCACAAATCACAACACATGTAACCAGTCAAAAAAAAAAAAAAAAAAAAAATAAATAAATAAATAAATAAATAAATAAGCACACTCACAGACGAATGCAATAGCCAAATATACAAAATTTTCCCCAATTCGCAAACACCAACTACTTTTATCAAACAAGCATTTTTCTCATTTGTCAACAGCTGGGAGAGGACGCACAATATTAGCATATCCAAAATACTTTTATGACAACTCCTGCAACCAACTTGCTTCTACTTTCAATATTTCATCTTCAGCATATGCAGAATATGTACCCTTTTACTCAGCAAGTAACTTTCTTTTTCGACACATTTTCCATTGTCGGATACATGTGACACACTATCACTGGATTTGATGAGGTAATTTGCCGTTTTCTTTAGTACAATATTTCTGCTTTTTCATTAGTTTTAGTGATTATTTGTTTCTTGTTGCTATTCCCCCCCCCTTTTTTATTATCTGTGCCACTTCCTTAATTATAATTACCAATTTACTGTTTACTATTTTTAATTATCATTTTTGTTATTCCATAATACCTGGAATTCAGTCATGTTATTTGATCTCATTCAGAAATGTTCTCTTTCTGAGAAACATTTTTTCTATCTGAAATTCAAATTTGACTTTACAAGTTACCATTCTATAACTTCCTACATTAAATTTGCTTATAACTATTACATTTATAACTTTACTGGCTTTGTCTGCAATTAAGAAAACAGTTTCATTTTTTATTTTTATTTGCCTATTTCGACCTTTTCAAGCACATAAATTGATTTTCTAAAAAAAAAAAAAAAGTCGTTTTCTTGATTGTCATTCCTTTTTTTTCTCTTTAGTTTAAGAAGTTAACATTTTGTGGCACTTATTTCTTTTTCACTTGCCAGATTCTCCTTTACTTTCCACCCATCAAAATGGTTCAATTTGCTTTCCTTTCATTTATAATATGAATGATTAATCCCTTCAATTTCATCATAAATTTGAGGTTGGTGCATACACTTTGATTATTTTTAGGGTCTTATTTTTTGTTGCATAATTTGATTATTTTCCAAGCTTAGTTTGACAAAATGTTGAAATTTTCTATGTTACCCATAATGTTTGTTTTGTTTTATGGCATATCAACCTCAATGGGTTATTTCATGCTGACAAGATTTTTATTGCTGGTAATATTTTTTTTTCAAAAAATGTATTGCTAGTATTAAAATCTATTTTTATACTTTCATAGTGTTTTGACCCAGTTAAGATGCTAACTATTTGCCCATAGGTGGGACACTAACAGGTGCTACCACTCCAGGTTAGGGCGGACCTGGGAATACCAGCAATTAAGAGGTAGTTCTACATTCCTCAAAACCTCCTGATCAGAGACCTTGCTGTTGGATGTAGTTTGTCTTATCCCAGACACGGATGCAGTTTATCGTCATACCCAGGCCGGTCACCCATAATGTCAGTATTTACTAAAAATCCAATGCTACTAGTTTTCCTTTTTGTTTCTAATAAAATAGATAGTTTCTCTCAACTGTAGAAGATCCTCATCTTCCTTCAGAGTTTTACTTATACTTACCACATACTGGTGATGTTCAATTTCATTAGTAGTAGGACTAATTTGTAGTCTTTAGTTGAGCTTTTAATAGTGCGTGTGTGTATATATATATATATATATATATACAGATATATAGATATGTAGGTATGTATGTACGGGCATGTGGCTGAATGGTTAGAACATTTGCTTTCTGACTATGAGACCTGGGTTTGAATCTCACCATGGTTGATTTATCAGAATGGATCAAGGTTGACCCCCAGTGTGCGACACCTCTGGAAAGCATACCATGGGTTGACCCAAGCCTTGTGAGTGAAACTGGGTAGATGGAACTCTTGAGAGCTGTCGACAGCTGTGCTAGCACAAAGCCACAAGTCATCATGGCCAAGAGCTTGAGCATACTGGCCTTGTTCAAATTGATCATGCTAGATAACACGCTCTTTCCCAAAAACTTCTCAGCATAGTTGCAGTATAAACCACAGGTGGACTTTGTGGGTGTTGAGCAAACACAAATGTTCTTGAGTGAGCGTTTGCAATAGGGATTAGCTAGCTGCCCTAATAGATGGGTATCCTTGAGGCCAGTTATATTATTATATATATATATATATATATATATATATATATATATATATATTATTATATATATTGTTCTTTTGTTCTCAAATTTGTTTAATGTCTTTGTTTTGCTTGGACAAAGTCTGCATACCATTGATGGCACACTGTTTGGAGGCACATGATGCAGTGCAGTTGTATATATATATATATTTTTTTTTTAAGACAATAACCTAAGAGAAATGTCATGATATATATAGTTTTGTTGTTTTCATTTTAGGAAGATAGTGGATAATTGGAACCACTCATTGGCACTATTTTCTGCTCAGTGTGATGGATTGGTTGCCATAGATTTAAATCAGGGTCACATCAGATAGCCATTATCCCTTAGCAGCCATTGTATACCATTTCCACAAATTGTGATATGGGTGTGCATAACTTTTTAAAAAAGGTATTGAACTATTAATTCAAGAACATAATATAAAAGTTTATTTCACAAACATTTTTCAATATAATCATTTTTGTTATTGATATACTTAACATTTATCATACTGCAGGCGACAATTGTTGTCAAAGAATTATCTCCCTTTGCTACTCTTGGCGCATTCTGTCACCTTGAGAGTTTCTTATTTCCGGTATTTTAAGCTGGAAATCATCTACTTCTGCTTTGGAAGAAGGTTAAATTTCTGTTTTTCCGACACCATTTTGAATTCTTCTATACTCTACATGTGGTGTAAAACTGATTAAATCCACATTAATTTTTTTCAAATTTTTGTAAATAAAAATGGCTGTGTCAATGTCAAACAAAGCATTTATTCAAGAGTTTGTTATTTTTTTTAATGTATTTGTTTTTTTATTTTGCGTTTCAATTTTTTTTTGTTTTCAATGTCAAAATATGCATGCAAAACAATGCATTACCTCAAAATATTACTTATCCATTCTTTTATTAGTATACAAAAAAGAAAATCTATATGCACAATACAAAGAAAGTTATAACAATTTTAAAACAGTAGGTGTTCATGTTTTTGCACCCTTGGAAAAAAAAAAAAAAAAAGTGATTGCAGGGGGGAACTATTCTAGAAAGAAATTAGCATGGTAAAGGTTAAGCTAATGGTTCTTAGTTTCTTTTATCTACGCAATAAAAGAATGGCTAAATGCAAATCTTAAAATGCAGCACTATTAGACATTCATACCTTTCTCTTGATATTGGAAATATAAAACTCAGGTGATTTGAAAAAACATGCCTCTTTCTGGAGCTGAACACTCATCATATTCATATTAAACTAATCAAAGAGTCATCATCCTTACTAAATGAGCCATAACCCCACCCCCATAAAAATGCATTAATGTACAAAGTAGTGGTATCATAAAAATACCTCACAAAGCCAAGATTACCATTTCTGGGTTTGGACTTGGGCCAACTATGTTTTGAATACAGCTGGTTGAAGAGACCACATTTTTACCTATTGAATAGTTTTTGTTCAGCAAATCTACTTTAACAAAACTATGTAAATCTTTGTTAAAAAAAAAAAAAAAAAAAAAAAAATTTTCATAATCTTACTTAAAAGATGTGGGGAGGTAGGCATCAAGTAATCATGAAGTAAACATTTACAAATTTGTTTACCTATCATACTTTTTTTTTAAATGCTATACAAGCAAGGTAATCTGATACAAAACTTTTTTTTTTTTTTTGCTTACATTTCTATTGTTTGATGTGCAATCAATTATTGAGGGAAAAAATGCAATTTGAAAAACAATCTTTATAGAAACATTGAAAATGGAACAATATTTCACATTTTATACATATACAAATTCTGTCTGAAAAGTAACAAGACTAGTGTGCTGTGCAAGATGTAGGCACAAGAGGGATGTGTAGATTGTGTTATCTAACAGATCGCTTTATGCAACCATTGCATTATTTTTTTTTCACATGCTTTTGTGGCAGGACAAATCATGGTTGCTTTACCAAAACAATGCAACTGTTCATAACGCTTTGAGCATCCAGCACTTTCTGACAAAAAACTACCTTGCTGTACTGGAAAAACCTCCCTATTCACCTGATCTTGCTCCATGTGACTTCCTTTTCCCCCCAAGTTCAGGGGCTCATCAAGGGGACCCATTTTGAAGAGAGCCATAACAATGAAAATGAGGGTCATCTGAATAGAATCCTTCATGCAGTGTAAAGAAAGATGGAAAAGTGCATTAGACTTGAGGGGGATTACTTTGAAAGAGAAACTGTAGTTTGTTGTTTGGAATTAAAATAAATTGTTTGTGACATCAGTTCTGTTACTTTTCAGACAGACCTCTTGTATTTTCATCATCAATAAAATCGTTTTTTAACAAATGAAAGCATAAAAATATATTTCAGATTTTCTCACTTGCTCAGAAAGATACTTGTACAAAGATTCCATGATTTATAAAATCTTTTTAGGAAATAAAATCATCAAAGCACTAAAAAATCCAAAATGACTGATCTAGATATTAGTTTCCTAAGAGTTTTTTCTTTTCCTTTTTTTTTTTAATCATTTCACCCCAAGCAAGGTGATAATGCCACTAAGACATGGGGTTACTGGGAGTAAAGGAGAATAAGGTTATAGAAGGAACCAGAAATCCTAAATAGTAAACAACAGATAGACCCCTACTCTTGTTCAAAAGACTGATGAAATGGATCATGATTACGATTCCAATGTAATAAATTATAACCATGGAATATTAGTGTTTGAACCTTTTATATTATATTTGTACTCTGTCCTGGACATTAAGTTCTATTTGGATTCTATCCTCTTGGGAATATATATATATATATATATATATATATATATATATATATATATATATATATATAAAAATGGAGGAAAGGAGTAGATAATTTTTTTTTTTTTTTTTTTTAAATTAAATCAGCATTTATGAACCTATATGAAGAGAATCTTTCCATTTGGTTAAAAGTTTCAACTAAGCACCAACTTTTAAACAAAAGAGACACTGAAAATTTTTTTTTTTTTTTTTTTTACTACACACACAATACCAGTATTCTGTAATTCACATCCCCAAAATACAAATCTTGTTATTGATGTTAACACGTGTCGAGTTTTTATTGTTATTATTGATGTACATTTTAATTTCATGTCATTAATATCTACTCCATGCCACAGTAATACCCAGCTTACTGAATTAGTATATCAATAAGACTTATATTATCTTTTAGTGCTTAATTTTTGTGTGAGAACTTAAAAAGCTGTATTGGAATGTTTCTGCAATCTTTACAATGGCTGACAAATTCAATCAATGTTCATTGAATTTCTTTGTGAATTCCATCAAATTTACTACCTAGACATAAAATGTTTTCTTGTCCTTTTGGAAAATATTTTATTGATGAGAGTTTTTGAAATGGTACACACATTTCAAGGTTGGCTAACTGTATGCTCCATATGAAAAGCAGTCAATGCATCCAATAACGAGTAAAATACCAGAAAATATATAAAATCAGATTGTTAACTCATTAATGGAGGTCCATCACTAAACATTACTTACAAAAGAAATGGTGTCTTCTCAGGACATGCATGATCATGGCTCTCCACAACTTTGTATTGCTTGTAGTTCTTAGTAATAGCCGTATCCACTCTGTTCTGACATCCATTTATTCCCCCCTTGCCTTCAATTTTATAAGCATAGCTTAGATATGGCATAAAGCCAAAAGTATGGGGCATCCAGTGAGGATTGAACTCACTAGTCAGTCATAATTGTCCTAGTGAGAGACAAGCTTGCTAGCCATTACACCATCCCTCAACTATGTCTTGTGAGTGTCAAATCGTCTATTATGTATCCTAAAAATTTCAGCTGACTATCTGATTACATATACCTTGTATTTCCATTTTCCTTAAACCTTCCTTATTGCTCACATGTTCTGCCTGTGGTATTCTCAGCATTCTTACATTGAAAAATTTTTTTTATCTAAATTATAATAATTGCAACCACTATTAAATAATATTTCTCAGGTGTACTACTTTCATTTGACAAATTATGCACTAATATCTTTGGCATTTTTTTTTTTTTAACTATTTTTATAAACACGAGGTTGTTAAGTTTACATGATCACTTGATGGTCCCAGTCTGTCAATACAAAATATTTACTGAACAGAAAGTGCTTGCCAGTTTTGGACATTTTCTGAGATCATACGAGTCAAATCTAAAAGTTCTTTTATTGCTTCTCATTTTAGCAACCTTTATATTTTCCCAACATTTACATAATTTTAAGCCAAGGGCAAAAAAAGCCAATTGCTCCAGAACCCTCCCACACAGTTTATTCAGTAAAATAAAAATACACTCCAAGTTCTAAGTAAATAGTAAATGTTTTATATGTATTTTTATTGTTTTACTTAAATTTGAAATTTAGTAGGCATCCACATGAACATTTAGCCTCATACTCCAAAAGTGCTGCCAAAATTTGCATATATGCATACTCTTGCAAAATTTATTGGTAGAATGCTTGAGCATTAAAAATTAGAATTCATTTTTCAACTTTTAATTGCAATTCATTTGTGGAAAAAAACCCAGAAAAATCAAGAATACTGCATCATTTTCCAGTTGACATAACCTATCCAAAACTAGGTTTTAGGAAAAAAAAAAAAAAAAAACAACAACATGTAGGGACAGGGAGAAAAGCCATGTTATAACTTGGCAGTATGGTGGTGGTGGTGGTGGGGAAGCTACAACAAATTCAGTTTGTGTTTCAACAGGTATCCTTAAGTCTACTCATGTAGCAAATTTTAATTAATATATTCTTGAATTATTCAAAATCTTGAAGCTTGTAGATCTTAGCAAGGACCATCCTTCTTCACACCTTATGGGCTGATGTTGCAGAATCACAAACAAAATAACAGAAATCACATCACTTGAAGACTTTCAACAGCAGCAGCAACTAAAATGGATAGCACATAACTCCAAGAGAAAATAAAACATTCTACATAACTTCAAACAAAAAATTAGGAATTAATTCCCCCATCAATACTGGAAAGAACGATAATACTTACTGGACTTTAGAAACCTATTTTCCTGAAAAATTGTTTTAGTAGAAAGATTTTATAAAGTTTCAAATGGCAGTAGAACTGCCCGCTTGATAATGGATGTCAAATGTTTCCTTATAAGGAAACAGCTAATACTAAATAAAAGCTCCGATTTGAAAATTGTGAAGTATTAATTTTTTTCATGTCCTTTTAATTTTTCAACAATGATCTTTTGAGTGGTCAAGGTCACTGCCAGAGGTTAGGATTCATGTCCTTCTAAAAGCCAGGATTTTAGATGCCAATTTTTCAACTCACCCACCTGTCAAGATTTCTACAGCAATCTTTAAACTGCCCTTCATTTCACCTGATGTGCCTCTGCACAGAACAAAACTAAATGACGTCAATATCCTACAGCAGAAAATAGGTAATCCTCCATAATCTTAACTTAGCTCATTCTCAAGGTTTATCACAGAATTATCAGGTTTAACTGTTCTCAATAACACCTAAAAGTACAAAGGACATTTTCCAAGCCCCTCAACAGAGGCTTAAACTGGAAATAATACAATTTGATCGACTGATAATGTAGGTTCCAATCCAAGTAGAAATGACTGCAAAAACATCACCTTTCCCAAATTTATAGACAAACTGTACAAATACATAGAGATTTCTTCCTAACCAATAAGATGGACCATGTCTCAGTCTCATTTTATATTCTTGTTCTATCATTTAGTCAGAATGCTTCAATATATTGTCTGTATCCCTTTTGTGTGTTAACACCATTCTTACTTTGCAAACTTTTTGCCTCATTCCTGTTGCTATGCCAACTTTTGTCTTGCATAGATTATTTGCTTTGTATTATCTTTACCATGTTCTTTCCTTTCTTATTGTTTATTGGGAACTTTGTCAGTTATCTTTGTTGAGCATTCCTGTTAATTACATTTAACCATAGGCAATTATTCTACAGATTGATTTGTTCATTTTACGAATTATCAACACTTTGCGGGTTATTTAAAGCTGAAACACATTTTGGTTTGCAAGAATTTTTTTTTTCTGAGTGAATATTGCATTGACAATTTTTTTGAGAATATCAATTATTTTTCCAGATACAAGTCCTACTATTTAACCCATAGGTGGGAGGAGGATATGGATTCATACCTTTCCCAAGGATATTTGTGTGCAAGTGAATGTAATAAAATCAGCTGAAATCCAAACTCAACTCTTCAATTTTAATGAGTTTATTAAGTAGGTATTTGCTTATTAAGTTGTGTATTATTTTAGTAAGTAGGATAAGAATAATAATTTTTTCCCCAGTGAATATTGTATTAACAATTTTGTGAGAATATCAACATTTTTTTCAGATACAAGACCTATTTAATCCATAGCTGGAGGGAGGATATGGATTCATACCTATCCAAAAAGTATTTGCATATAAATGAATGTAATGAACCCAACTGGAATTTAAACTGCTCTCACATTGACAGAGTGTGTGTATATCTATAATTCTCAAAATTATGTGTGCATGTGTGTGTGTGTCTGTGTGTGTGATCAGATGTTTATGCATTTCCACACTTTTCAGATTTCGTTGGAACTTTTTTGTTTGTTAGATAATTCTTCAGTTCCAGTCTAGAGTCCAAATTGGCTGGAAAAAATTCAACCTTGGAGGTGAAAAATAGAAAAAAAAAAAAAAACAGTTTTTTTTTTTACACTGTACAAAAATCAAAGACAAAATTTAATGTGTAAAAAACAATGTACAATCAATTTAGAGAGTTGAAATCTAATGCAAAAGATAGTTAGAATTATACAAAATTATAAATAAAAATGATTGTATATTATTATTATTATGAAGGTGCATGGAAAAGGCTCCTTCCTTGCAAGATTTTCAAAGCCAACTCCATTCAAATTGTTACCCCCCCAACCCCAATCTGAGGATGGGCCTCAGTTGCACCCAATTATTGTTACTAATATTTATTTTGTGTGGGCTGACTAAACTTAAACTTTTCCAATTGAATGGCAGAAATTCCCAGTAATGAAACACTTGGTAGAAAACAGGTTATACTGCTAGTGTGTGTGTGTGTGTATATGTATATATATATATATATATATATATATATATATATATATATAAACAAATATATGGATATAGATCCGACAATATGAAGAAAAATATACTGAAAATCAAACAAAAATCCTAATATGCAATTATGCTGTTTTAATGTTTAATGTCAATGTCGGACGAAAGATTTCAGTTATCTGTTTGGATTGGTATTGCTTTTATGTCCATAGTCTTTTTCATGTTGAATTGTATATGGTCTATGTTAATTATGTTTTATGAATATGTCCTGAAGATGGTCTATTAGACCGAAACGTCCGACATTGACATTAAAACAGCGTAATCGCATATTAGGATTTTTGTTTGATTTTCAGTATATTTTTCTTATATATATATATATATAACTTCATACTATGTTTTTCCATTCAATACATAGCTGTCTATATTTCTGTGATACTGTAATTATTCTTGTCTGGACTGTTGTTCGAAATTCCAATCATCTGAAGAAAGCTGGAGCATACAACAGCCAAAACATTGTAAATATAGCAACAACGATGAGGACAACAGTTTGAAAAATGTAAATTGTGTGAATAACTTATGGTGAAACACACCTATTCTATAGTTAATAGACTCTCCCACCTAATATAAGTAGGAGTAGTAAGAGAAACGAGGGTCAGTCGATGTCGGACGACAGCAGTTGACAGTCGAATACGAAAGTAGTCAGTGACCACAACAAGATTACTCTGCATAATACCTATAATATCAAGTTCCTAACGTTTTGTACATCGAACTATTTAGGAGTGATTTAGTACAAATACAAGCCTCCACTGTGAAATAACTCCACAACAACTTTGGTGACGAGGATTCGCACTCATACGGAGGAAGAAAAAATTTGCTCGCCACAATAACTTTGGCGACAAAGTCTCTGATTCACACTAAAAAAAAAAAAAAAAAAAACTTGGCAAAGTTTTCTGCAAGCCAAGACATCAACTTAGTGACGAAAAAATCTGTCATATTCTCAACTGAGAAAAGAAATATCCCTTCCCCCGATAATACAGTTTGCTCAATTAGGTCACAAATTGCAAATTTGTAGGACCCCACCCCTACAGTATTTAGGCATTGTGTAAACTTTTTGCAAAGATGGAGGAATGCAAAAATATATTCCGGGAATTATTTAAATTCCAGTCGGAACAACAGATGACGATATTAGAGCAACAAAAAACATTCCAGATGCAGCTACAGGAGGAAACTTTTAATAGACAAATGCAATTCCAACAAAAAATGGAACAGATGCATAGGGAGTTTCAAAACAAAATTCTGGAAATAACTTAGAAGAGGAAAGAGAAAAATCTACAAAATGATTCTTTCCCAGAGAATACAATGTGGAATTCAATTGAAATATTCACATACAGTCCAGATGAAGAGATAACTTTTGAGGAGTATTATAAAAAATATACGGACGTGTATAACGAGGACTGCCACTCATGGTCTGAAGGAAAGAAGGTTAGGCTTCTTTTAAGCAAATTAGGAACTGCCAAACATAACAAATTGGTAAACTACATTTTACAAAAAAAACTAGCGAGTTGACATTTACCGAGGCGGTAAATATATTAAGTGAATTATTTAGTAAAAAGACATCTGTTTCACAAGAGGTGGAAATGTTTGAATCTGATGAAAGATGACGAACAAGACTATATAACATACGCAGCCAATGTCAATAAGCATTGTGAAGAATTCAAACTGGCAGAGTTAAGCGCAGACAATTTTAAGTGCTTGGTGTTTGTTCAGGGGCTGGTATCAGAAAGAGACGCAGAGTTGAGAAAATTAGTACTAGCAAAATTGGAAAGTGATCCAAGTATTACAGTACAGATATTGGCAGAAGACTGCACAAGATATGTTAGCGTAAAGAAAGATAGAACAGTCTGGCATTTCGCATGTAAGGAAAATACACTACAAAAAAGAAAGTCAGTCTACCAAAAAGCATTCTAAAGTTGCGGATTATCAAGCAAAAAGTGAAATACCAGAGAAAAATAAAACAAAAAATCCCGAAGCCATGTTTTGCTTGTGGTGAACTACACTGGTACAGATATTGTGATTTTAGGAATAAAATATGTTTCAAGCGTAAAAGAGTGGGTCATCAAAGCTTGCACTGCAGGTCAAAAAATAAAGACAATAAAATAAGAAAATTAAAGTCCAACGAGGTAAAAGATGGAATAACCAGAAAATTTGTTATTATTGAAATAAGTAATAAAAATATAAAAATGCAACTTGACACCGGTTTGGATCTATCTATCATAAATTTGCATATGTGGAAGAAGTTGGGGAAACCAATATTAATGAAGACAAAGAAAATCGCGAGGTCGGTGACAGGAGAAAAAAATACAATTTATAGGGGAATTTGTTACAAACGTCATGTTAAATAAAAAAACGCGAAAAGCTAAACTATTTGTCATAGAAAATACCACAAACTTACTTGGTACGAATTGGATAACAGAATTCCAATTATGGGATCTACTGATAAATTACTTCTGTTACAAGGTAGAAAGTTTAAACACCGAAGCCCAAAAATTAGTAAAGAAACTTAAGGAAACATTTCCTGTTTTTTTCTCCAGGGTTGGGAACGTGTACCAAGATGGAGGCAAGATTCCAGCTAAAAGAAAACACTCAGGCAGTATTCAAAAAGAAAAGGAATGTGCCATTTGCCTCAATTGAACAGATAGATAAAGAATTTGACAGATTAGAGAAAACCGGTGTACTTAAAAAAGTTGAGTATAGTGAATGGGCAACACTGACGGTATACATGAAAAAAAAGCCCCAGAAAGTAAAGATGAAGCCAACACCGAGAAAAACTGGGGAGCGAGTTACCCGCAACCAAGGACATGCAGTATTATTAAATGATTTAAGTCAACTGAAGTCACCACAGAAAACGTTAAGAAGCACGAGATCAACAAAAGGGAAGCTAGAGGCTGAATAAATAGAACCACAAAAACCTACAGAAACTGTGACTCCATCCTTAAGAAGCTCAAAGCGGAAGATTGTTTCTGGTAACACTATGGAGGTACCAAAAAATAGAAAAGCGGATTGGCAATATGATGTACTTGGTGAAAGGCGAAAAATTCACATGCAGAAGGCACATTAACCAGATCAGACGACGCTCTTCAGACGTGGTTGACAGCGGTTCCACGGAAGAAATGCCGATGGAGGTG
This sequence comes from Acanthosepion pharaonis, assembly GCA_903632075.3. Lineage (NCBI taxonomy): Eukaryota > Metazoa > Mollusca > Cephalopoda > Sepiida > Sepiidae > Acanthosepion > Acanthosepion pharaonis. Next base: position 6,157,731 of record CAHIKZ030001224.1, read on the forward strand.
ATTTGATACATTTGATCTAACAACGCGTGCAACGATTTTATCCGAGGTATACTGATCCAGGAGAAAAAGAAAGGCAACTGATCATTTAAAAGTGGATCCAAAACGTAGGATATATGCTACGATGTTGCTAAAAAAATGAAGTTTTTTTGTTTTTTCTTCATATTTCCTGTAAAAAATAAAGAAAACTGTTTTACTCCTATGGAGTAAAGTTTTAGGAGGTGGGGTGTTATGGTGAAACACACCTATTCTATAGTTGATAGATTCTTCCACTTAATATAAGTAGGAGTAGTAAGAGAAACGACAGTCAGTCAATGTCAGACGACAGTAGTCGACAGCTAGTTGAATACGAAAGTAGTCAGCGACCAAAACCAGATTACTCTGCGTAATACCTATTATATCAAGTTCCTAACGTTTTGTATGTCGAACTATTTAGGACCGATTTAGTACAAATACAAGCCTCCACTGCAAAATAACTCCACAACAATAACATACATACCTATTCATTAATTTAAACATTGAGTAAAAGCGTTTTTTTTTTTAACGTTGTAAATTTACATCTACCAGCTTGTGCATTTAAGAGTCTTAAAGAAAATGTGACTTCCAGCAGGGTTTGAACCTTTGCCCCTACCCCTCGTAGGAGGAAGGAGGAAAAAATATCACTTAATCCCAATGGGATCTTAGAATGCTCAGCTACAGATAGCTTTTATTTAAGGATTTTATTTAAGCTTCTATTTAAGGAACGCATGTCCCTTGAAGTCCATATCTGATTTATTTTTGTATCCAAGATGTAAACAAAATAATTTCTAAGTAGTTAATAGATTTTATTTATAATCCAATATCATTTCTTATCACTCTTAACATTTAAGGAGAAAATGATGTTTAAATTTTTATATACTAGAACAATGTTAGGAAAATCAATCACAAAATGGGACATGTCATCCTTTAGGAGTTCATTGGACTAAAATGATGTTTATTCTGATGTAACTACGTATGAACACAAAATAGATTAAAATTTCAGCATTCACTCTCCTTCATGTTCCTGTGTAACTATATCAATGTAAATATCACTTTTGTCCAATGAAGTTCTAAAGCAGGGGTTGCCAATCTATGGTACACGTGCCACATCAAGCAATTTTCAATGGCACGCAGCCGCAAATGACATCACAATGTCTGAATCAATAACTACTACAAAGCAAAGACATTTAGCCATTTCAAAACTGTTCACTTGGACTCCCATTAATAATAAAAACTTGAAAAAAAAAAAAAAAAAGAAACCTTTTAAAAAAAGTTTAATTCTATTAATGTGGTTTACATATTGTATATATTACTATATAAAATATATTGTAGAACAGGTATATTGACCTTGATTTGTATAAAAATATGTATGCTGTTGGCACACTGAATGATTTTAAAACCCTAAGTTGTTATATAGTCAGCAACAGGTTGCTGACCTCTGTCCTAAAGGATGAAACACATCACATGAAAAATTTTTCCACTTTGTCATTGATTTAAATTTTATATTTAGGGGATACATGTGTTTGAATAGAAGTCTGTATTTTGGAACGGGGATTGAACAGTGTAAATACATATCTATGATAACATTTAACTTATAAGTAAAAATTACATATTAACAATGATAACTAATAATAAAAGTAGAACAATCTTGTATATAAAATACAGTGTGTGTGTGCGTGTGTGTGTCCAAGCAACTCCTGTTCCCACTGGCCAGATCTCAATGATTCATAGCTTATTAAAAAGCCCTAGAAAAGTTAGGAACAGGGAATGATTTTCATTGACCTCAGATTCAGGGTTGCCAGATTATGAGAGGTTAAAAATATATATTAATATATTATACTAGCCAATTCTGAGATTAAAAAGCTCCAGCTCTACTTTATAGTAATTTGCTATTAACTCGACACCCCCCACCTATCCACAAAGTTGCGTTGTGACACAAGGTGAGTTTAATGTGGGTAGCCCAAACACATACACCCGAGCTAGGAACAAAAATTTCCTGGTTGCATTGGCCTTAGCGTGAGCACTGATCCCTCTCTCTCTGGTGCAATGAGAGGGGGCATTGCCTTGGACAACTGTTCTCAATATATTTTTCCTCAGTTGTGACTGTTCTTTGACAGAGTCACCCCTGAGCACACTGCCTGAAGACAGAGACACAACTGACAGATGATAAATAGGGTGTTACAAGCTAGGTATTTACTCTGTCTCCCTACTAAGACAAATTGTGATACAAGGTCTTTTTTTAAGGTATGTACACTCGGGCCAAGAACAAAGATTGCCTGTAGTCCCCACAACCGTTGGTTGCGCTGACCTCAGTGTGAGCACCGATCTCTTTGGTGCAATGAGAGGATGCAGCCTCAGGCAGCAGCTTTCAGGGCTGGGCACCTTACCCCAAAGACAGAGACTCAAGAGAGCATTTGATTTACTTGACCCCCAGCCACCGAGTCAGGTTGTGACACAAGGTCTTCCTTCGGGACAAGCTAGTCATAGCTGTGATACCAGCACAAGGACGGATCACTGTGACCAGTGAGTATCAGAATGTGTTGATTGAGTTAGATTGTGACACAAGGTCGGTTTTTAACATGGGGCCCGAGTGTCTTCACTCAGGCTGCTGATTTCAGTTTGCCCAAGGTGGCCGGAGCTGGCTCAAGCTAGTCATAGCTGTGATACTACCATCGCAGTGACTGATCCCTGTGACTGGTAAGTATCAGAATGTGTATACCACTCAAGAGAGATGTTTACACACTAGGTATTTACTGTCTCCCCACTAAGACAAGTTGTGACACACGGTCTTTAAAAAAAAAAAAAAAAAAAAAAAAAAAAAAAGGTAGGCACCCAAGCGCAGGAAAGGAACAAAAATTGTCCCCAGCCCCCACAAACATCAGTTGTGCTGGCCTCTGTGTGAGCACTAATCCCTCTCTCTGGTGCAGTGAGAGGGCACGGCCTCAGGCAGCTGTTCCCTAGGGCTGGGTACCTCTCAGTACAATTTTTCTCAGTTTCTTCTCTGTCCTTTGACAGAGTAACCCCTGAGTGCACTCTGCCCAAAGACAAATGCAACTGAGAGATGATAAATAGATGTGTTACAAAATTATTACGATATTTCTGTTAAAAATACAGAAAATGTGGCACAAGGCCTAAAAAAGGAGATGGGGAAAAGGACAATCTTCATTTGTCGCAATTTTAAACTTAGCGAGACACAAACATTGACCCAAGCATGCAAACAATAGTCCTAACACCAAAACACATTCTTACTAACCTTTCTTATGACATCCATTATAATACCTCATTGGCTAAATGAAAATCCTAACTAGTCCCCATATGTACAAATTGTCATATGTGGGGGGAGGAGGAGAGGAAATAAAACAACAAATAAAAATCCTCAATGAGTATATACAAAATAATTACAATAAAAGCTCAATATCTGTATTATATATTTTCAACTTCATGGCAATATAACTTTTCAGGTTTAACTAATTTGGATATTGACTTAAAAAAAAAAAAAAAAAAAAAAAGTATGTTTCATTAATTAATTGTCCTTCGTTACTGTTCTTTTATTTGAGGACCATTTTGATTTTCATATCAAAAATAGTTCTGTTTAGGAATATTGTCTTATATAGTACAGAAAAATGTTCAAAATTTGCATTTTACTTGGCCTTCAACAAGTTGGTATCTATAATTTGTGAAACTTACCTTAGCTATAACAAGCCAGCCCCCACACCCAACTAATTTCTTCTGTCTTTGCAGTCATATACTTTGAACAAATATATTGAACATCCACAACCCCAACATTTCATAAATAGTGAATATTAATTCCAAAGAAAAGTTTTCCTAGAAAAATTACCAGGTTATTTTTCTAAGGTAAACATCAGTTTATATATCTAGCGTCCATAATTAGCCGCTTTTTTTTTTTTTTTTAACGGAAGTTACAGTGTGGAAATTCAACAAACTACATTCTAGGAATAAAAGTAATGTGAAAGATAGAAAAATTGTTCTTACCATAGATCTTATTAGACACAATAAGAGATTAAAAATAACAACAAATAATAAATATAAAACAATTCCTGGAATAAAAAGTTATGTGGAAAAATAGAAGATTTGTTCTTTGTACAGATCTTCTTTCATACAGTAAGAGACTAACAGATTTGTTCTTACTTTACATCTTAGCAACCTAAGCATACATTTTCTCCTCTTATCAAGTCAACAACTTTGACCTTTTCACTTCAAAGAAGCATTTCATGACTTCTCTTGAGCATAACTAAATTGCCAGCATGAGAACTCATGTGATTGGGGACTTGAGTAAAACACGATTTCTTTCTGTGGTTGATCATGGTTAACTGAAACTATAAAATAAAACCAGATAAGGCTGAAGTGGGCAGAAATTTACTGGATAACCGATTAGAAAAAAATAGGAGAAATCATAAACTTGACTTTAATGTGAAAAGAGAACATTCTCCACACAGCTGGGAAATTGACAATTACATGTGTCAGATACACACAGTCAGAAAAGAGTACAACTGCTGGTTGAGTAACCTCTACGATAGTAGTACGGTGAAGAAAACTTCTGACAGCTGACAAGTGATGGTATCACTAATCAGTCGAATGCATCAATGATTGTATAGCCACATGACAAGTGCAAGAAAAACATTTTTGTGTAAAAATAGGCTGGAACATAGTTGGGAGCACATCACAGGACAGAATATGAACCCATTTTCATATTCTACCAAATAGCAGAAATATTTTCAGAAGCCTTTTTTCTTTTATCATTTTTTTTTCATGCCTCCTCAACATTAAAACGAGCTGTTTGGCTCACTACCACTGATGCTTTTTGGCTTCTTGCAAGCTTGTCAAATGTCACATTGAGCAAAGAACATTATGCATGTTCAGTGTGGCCAAGGTATTACAACATCCACTATACATAGACTTTATTCTAAGTACATGCTTACAAAACTTCTTGCCAAAACACTCAACATAGACTTTCTAAAACAATGTTCACACTGTTTTTCTTTGGTCAATCAGTCTTTCTTCAGAGAGTTAACAAAAACTAATGTGTATGTTGATAGGATGCAGAATATGGGGTTTGTGGTTGAAGTTTGTTCGGACAAAGGTTGGAGTAGGAGGATGGTAGAATAAGACTTTTGTGACGTTAATAATTAAGTATAACACAAGACTTCAGTGTTAAGATAAAACAGTATTTAATTACAACCTCAAATAAATACTTAAAAACAAAGTAAAAGTCAACCAAAGATAATTAAGCATTTCAGTGAATACCTTGTTAAAAGCACAGCCAAGCTTAACATCCGGTAAATCCTAAATGAAAACCCAAATCATCAATGTACAATAATTCACACTAATTTGACTGTATAGTCCCACTTAATAGTTACACAATAATCATAGCAGTCAGTAACCTGACACCACTATTTATACACCTGGAGGAAAACATTCATAAGTCCAGAGTATCATGCTCAAACCTCGGTAGTTACTGAAGTTTCAGCTTTGTGTGAGTGAGGCAGATAGGAAGTCTGGAAGCATTAGTGGTGGGTAGAAGGTCAGTCTGGCTGCCAAGGGAATATGTTCTTGCAAGATGAGAATGCCTTTTTTGTGGCATGTAGGATTGTATTTATGTCATTTCAGTGGATAGAGAAAGCATCTGTTTCTTTAGTTTCTGGTGTCTTTCAATTGGTCAAAAAAAAAAAAAAAAAAAAAGAAGCTTAATTGCTTGTCATATGACTGCTTGCTGCTACGTCCTCCAGTCAGTGATCTTGAGATGACCTACAGGCCATTCTAGTTTCTGACTATGAAGAAGGGTTCATGAATTGCAATGAGATTTGGTTTGGAGTACAATAAATAGAATCCAAACAAAAGTGGAGAAAGAAGACAAAGCAGAAATTTTTTTTTAACAGACTATACCAGCAGCAGAATTATAAAAATAATGATGCTTAAGTTTACGTGCTCCTAAAACAATGTTTTTTAACGGGTGTATTTTTCAACAAAACTGGGGTTTTCTGTTGTGTTTATTTTTAAAATAAGGCCAATTTTAACAATAGAATCATAAGCCAACAAGTTGAAGTAGCCAATGTTGGCCTTAGAATATGCTCCAATACCTATTTCATATGGCATCAAAATTACTCTGTAATTGGTCAAACTTCAAAATTTTCTTAAAGATTTGCAGTGCCTGCACCCCTAGTTGAATGGGCCTGTTGAGCTTGCCAGAATCTATTCATAGCCTACATTATGGCAGTTGAATCATAGAATATATTGTTGCCAATTGTGAAGGTGCACTCAAATCTGTTCAAGCTTCAGGGTTCCAAAACTGTAGGTCTGCCATTGGACAACCCGTTTTACCTACATGTGCTATGTTGGCATCTTCAGATCATGATGAAAGACAAAACTGTATGCTTTTTGTATTAAAGCTGTTAATATCTGTTGGATTTTAAATTAGCCTACCCCAAGTAGAACTGTTCTTCTCTATTTGTATACCGCATTGTGCTTCTATTGCTTTTGTGATGATTGATGATATTCTGTACGAGCCTGGTCTTAGGTTTATCATTGAGAATTATGAGAATACATTTTCTTCTTAGTGAATGTTTTTTGTCATGATAAATCTGATATTTATTGTTGAAATAGCAGCCAGATGTGTTATGGCGAACTACCAGTGCATTCAAAGTGTTTTAATACAGCATACACCTTTAAACTAATATCCAAATAACTGCTTGTGCATACCAAGGATTCTGGTAATCATAACATTTTCTACACAAATTCTTTACACATATATATAAGTTTGACTCAAGGAAGGCAGTAAAGCCACTAAGACATAAGGTGGTTACTGGGTGTGGAAGAATTAGAATGTGCAGAAACATTACTAAGGAGTGAGAACAAAAGAAAAGTAATCAGGAAGACAGTAGATAGCTATTGACATTGCATTTAAATTTTTGAAGATTAAAATTGGTTGGAAAGCATGGAGCTGGAAGGGAGTTCCACAAGCAAGAAAAACTGTTAGCATAGAACTTATGGTTACATCTAGCCAACTCAACTGTAAATTGATGAGACATCATTGTACTTTGAATTTCACTTATTACAATTGTTGATTGTTATTAAAAAGACTACCTATGTTTAAACAGTGAGGATTATTGTTCAGATTCCTTTGACCTCTTTACTTATCCTTGGTTAGCTTAATTCAAGGGGATAGAGCAGAGATGAATTGGAATCACACAAGATAATAGCAATTTATACATAAAGAATTGCTCTTTTTATAATCTTTCAACTAATTTATTTTTCATTAACATGATAAACTAAGTAATAAACTACAAGTCAGGTACCTATAACTAATATTAACATATTGCCTACAATTGTAATAATTGTAGATGACATTAACAAACCCTCCTGGCATCAGTTTACACTAACACTTTTTTCTCCTATGTATTTTACCATTTTGCTTAAAATTCATATTTTTTTGATTTGATATGAATTTGGAAAATTTCCACCATATTTCAGTGAAATATTCACTTTGCCAAATTATCATTTATAATTATAGTTTAGACATATGAAGAAAAGAAAAAAAGTCAGTTTAAACTTATGCCAGGATATTATGGGAATAGAATACCATGAAAAGAGATTTCAGAAAAACAAAGATGACCGGCAAGAAAATATACAGAGTATTAATAACATTGGCTAAAGGCATGAAACAACTCCACTACCATCTTTCAATGAAAGTCAAAACAACAAACATTTTATATGGACATAGGACATGAAAATTGATTACTCAACATAACAGTAATTTTTAGTTATGAAAATAGAGCCAATGACTGGGCTTGAGGTTGGTCATTCATGAAAATAGTCAACTAAAACCGCTAAAAACAACAGGGGCAGTAATGTTTCAAGATAGGATTGTAAGCAGTAAAATTATTAATCTCAAGTTAAGATAATAATTCTAAATTCTTGAACCAAGTTGTTTTTTGTACAGGTCTCAACCAAAAACCAATGAATATACAGTTTATCTTGAGTATATTCATGCAAAACTTCTATGAAACTGACTGCCTACCTTGTTTAAGGGGATAGAGCAGAGATGAATTGGAATCACATTAAAAAAAAAGAAAAGTCTTAAAATGAAACATAACATGTCGCATATAAACTAAACAAGTATGAAAGTGTTTAAATGCCATTTTTTTTTGTGAAAAAAAAAAAAAACAAAAAAAAAAAAACACTGTACTTTTATAATATTTGACAGTAGAAAGAGTAACCCAAACTATCATGGTGGTGACTGGAGTTCAGTTATTTGTAGAGACCCAATCAATTTGCTTCATGTATAAATACAGAAAAAACCCAAGTCCATGATGCTATAAAAAGGTATTGTTCTTCAAATTAAAATAAAATTTTGGAATCAGATGATGCAATTCATCTTTTACATATAAAACTCAAAGTGTGTGTGTGTGAGTGAAAATATTATATAAAGTAAATGCAGTTTTATCATTTCTGTCTACTAACATGTGTCATATCTTTCTCCAACTCAGCAATTGCTGCTTAATGCAAATAACTCACATTTATCTTTAGTTATCAAATGTTAAAAAAATTGTTTTGTTATACATTTCTTATCTGGTCTTACATATTTGTTATAAACAGCTTTTATGATCACATTACTTAATTATTCAAATAAAGTTAAATCCTGCCTTAGAAATAATAACTACCTGAGCATTTAGACCGCAGCTTGAGAGCAACTTGAAATTATCAATCTATAAAAGTGATATGCTAAATGTTACATTAAAAAAAAGAAAAGTCTTAAAATCAAACACATAACATTCCGCATATAAAATAAACAAGTATGAAAGTGTTTAAACCTTTTTAACTGATCTAATTATGAGAATTTCAATTGTGCCATTTTATGGCATTGCCAGATCTCTCCAAGAAATGATTGCATAGCACCTAGTCATAAATGAGTTTTGGAAAAAAAAAAAAAAAAAAAAAGAAAAAAAAAGGAAAATGTCATTGCCTTAAATTAATTTGCAATTGCCTGAAGACAGAGAAACAGGCTTCAATTCTCTATGATGAACATAATATGTATATTTTCATCCATGTAACTTGATCTCTCCTCAGAAATGAAATATTCCTGTATTATGATAAAATGATGCATTTTCAACAAGTCAACATCTCATTAGCAAACAGAAGATAACAGGCTGGTCAGGCATTGCTTTTTTTTTTGTAAGTTTCTTCTTGGCTTTCCTTTGATATAGATATATATTTTAATTTTAAGGATTTTAAAAAGGAATTTTTCTGACATCCAAGAACAGTATATATTCTAAATCATGCTAAAAAATATAGTTATTTTTTCTTTTAAACTGTAGGAAAATGAAATAAACAAAAAAAAAAAAAAAAAAAAAAAATAAAATAAAATAAAAATTTCCAATGATGCTAGTAATAAAGAAACCAGAAAGGGTTTATGGTCATGACCCCACTTTCTGGAAATGACAGAACCTTCCTCTTTTCAATGCAGAGTGTTTGGACAGGTTTTGTAGCTTCACTCATAAAGTACTTTGGTCGTTCCAACTCAGTGCAAAAGCCAACTTGAGCGCGACTATTTTAATCATTCTTATTGTTACATACCCTAAATTACTTTTGGATCTAAAAAAAAAAAAAAAAAAAAATCCAAGAAACATTAAGAACTGTTTTCCTACAGTTTGTTTTTTTATATATATATATATATATATATATATATATATAAAGAAATATAGTCTTAAGGTATGCTATATTTATGGAATAAAGTGCTCAATATCAGAGATAGAGCATGTAAATATAAAAGTGAACATAGAAGTCAACACTTAGATGCGACAGGCGTCTGATTTCATGCTATATGCAATCGTCAGGCCTGACGTTGCATATGTTCATATATATATATATATATATATATATATATATATATATATATATAGTCTTTAGTTTAGTAGAAAACCAAGTTTTTGTTGTTTCTACATTAATTCTTTGTATGTAAACAGGCACACACCTACAACATTAAATTCCATAACCATTTCATCCTAAGCAAAGCAATAATGCCACTAAGGTGCAAGAGGTTACTTGGGAATGAAAGAATGAGAATATTTTAGTGAGGAGAAATATTGCCATCTTTTGGCAGTAATCATAGAAGAATAGATTTCGATTTCATTATTAATTATCACAAACAAAACAGCAATCTGAAATGAATACCTGAGCAAAGAAATATGCAAAAAGAAAACTATTTTTTATCTTTAAAATTGTCAGTAGGAAAACTGAATAAATCATAATGGATTATACCTTCAACAATGATTATAATGGTGAGAAAATAACAGCTTGAGAAAAAAATATCAAGCTAAAGAGTTACTCGACTGTGACCTTTTCTGTATCCAGATAATCTGCTTTAACCTGAAAATTTTAGTTGGAAAAAAAAATTTACTAACTTAAATTTTAAATTATTTTTTTTTCCAACTAAAATTTTCGGGATAGAGTAGAGATTATTTGGATCCAAAATACAAAGAATGTCACAAACTTACAACTTAACGATGAAAATCACAAAACAATATTTTGCTTATTACACATCTTCTGTTAGACTTCAGAACATTTTACAAAAACTAAAATAATTTGGGCCAATGTTCCACGATGGAACAATTTCATGTCACTACACTTTTTTTTTTGTGCTTATAATCTTCATCTATTTCGTGAGGTGGATACAGGCGTTGCTACATGACATAGCAATCTCCCCATGCAACGAGATTGCAAATTAGAATTAATTATGTCAAAAAAAAAAAAAAAAAAAAAATGCATACCCAAGAAAAGAAAGAACAAAAATATCGAAAATTAAAATAAATGTTCATTGGGGAGTACTTTATCCACACAAGGCGGTAGGATCTCTAATCTTTAAAAGATTTTGAATATTTAGAAATCTTTGTCAACTATTTCAAATGAAGGGAGAAAGAAAAACAAATGGGGGAGAGTAAGACTGTAGAGAGAAAGAGAAAGTGATTTATTTTTATAATTTTTTTTTTTTACACGAGTTTCGTTTTCAATAAAAAAATTTATTGAAAACGAAACGCATGTCTTTTCAAAGGAAAAGAGTTAGATTTCAATCTGATATAAAGTAAAGACCAAACATTATTTAAAAAATTAATTCACAAAAACTAAAACAAATGTTGTTCACTGAAGATCATGCTAAAAAAGTCTGACCAAAAAAAAAAAAAAAAAAAAGTCAAGAGAAGACATCTTAATTCAGAAAACACTGGTGCACTTTTACATCCACGTTAAGATGTTCAGTTTATTCTGTTTATTTAAAGGTTTTTTTTTTATGAGCTTTGTATTAAAAACAACTCTTATGATTTTCAAATAAAGTGATTTTATTTTCGCAATTTAACATTAACAATCTGTTGGCACGAAGATTATTGTAGATTTGTTGTCACGGGAATGGCTTCATTTGAAATTTTACAACTAAAATCTATAAAGAAACATATTTTCCCCAGTCACAAGGGCAAAATGTGACATCAAGAAATGTCCATATTGTTGGGTTTGGAGAGATCGATAGCTTGTTTTTTGGCATAAAAATCGATTTTTTTGGTCTGGTCAATTTCCATAAAAATGCTAATCAAATCGAAGTTTTAAAAGCTAAAGGTGAAACGTTTAAAAAAAGTATAGATTTAATTAATTTTAAATGATTTTCTTATAGAATTTGTATAAAAATAAATTCAAATTTAGATTATATTTTTGAATACTTACAATTGCAATTATACCTGCCATTCCAGAATTAATCACCCCCCCCCAAACAGTCACCAAGTTTGTAACAAAAAAATGTTTGTTTTTTCATAGATCAATCGATTCAGAGAGACTTTTTTCTTGATACAACGCAACGCAATTTTTATTTCCTAGAGCACCTTTCTAGCATAAAAAGCAGAAAGACATGATGCTAGGGGTTTTTTTTTTCTTGCTTTGGGGCCTCCCAAAAGTGCTTTATAACCAGAAGAAGCATCTGTACAAATAAACACCTATGTTTGTTTAAGTTTCTTTGGAATTACGAAGGAAACGTTAATGTTTTTACTTCGTGGTCTGTTAATGCTCATTAATTTTTAGCTTTTTAGCATGATAGTCTATCTGAACAGTCTACTCCTGAGAAGTGAATTCGATCCTTGTTGAATTTCCCATACTATGCTTCTGCCGGACTAAGTTAATTTACAATTTTAAGAAAATCCTTATTTTAAATAAAAGAAAGATCATTTTATTTTAATTTAATAATTGTTTAATCAGTTAAAATTTCCTATGCCTTATTTTCGTTGACGGAATGGCACGGTAAAATAAAAAATAAAAAAAAATAACACAAGTGAAAAAACGGACTCTTTAGTTTAAAAACTTTTAACATCAGTACCTGTTTAATTTTTACGCTAGTAAAAAGTTAAATTTCTAATCAGATGTCAATGTTTAATGGCACTAATTAAAAAATAAATGTTTATAACATTTTTTTGGTTTGAATGAAATAATTTTTTAAAATTAGATTTCAATGATTTCATTCAAACAAAATCGACTTTTTGCCAATAGTGTATTTCAATTGAATAAACTTATTTTCCACTTGTGCCATTAATTACCTACCTTTTTTCTTTTTTACAAAGTTACCAGTACTTAACTTTTGTTTACAAATGTGCTGACGTCATTGATATCAGCTTAGCATTTTTTTTAAACTATCAAAGAAAAACAGATATATAAAATTTCAATTAAAGAACAAATGAGATATTAGGCATCGCCGCGAATTAATGGAGGTACGTAGAGGAGACTGATCCACCGAGTGAACTTGGTCTCTAAATTGTGTCAAAATATCCTCATAACAAACTGACCTTAACAGCCTCCTCTTTTACGCTCATAGTACAATATTCAGTAACCTCTACCTTGAGTGCCTCTTGGACCTTGTATTTAGGTGAACATTAGTAAAATAAATCCTCATAATTCAGACAAACAATCAGTTAATAAAGCTTTCCTTTTTCGCAACGTTTTTTGTATTTCCACAATTGTCTCGGTAGGTTCATTAGAAAATGAAAATGCCTCTCCCTCCCTCTATCTACTGACATATGCTTTCTTATCCCCTAAAAAAAAAAAAAAAAAAGACTTGGGTTTTCTAAGTACTGTCCCGAAATGTTGCGACACAAGGCAGGGGACTAACTTCGAGACAAGTGTCTATGTTCTGCTGTCTCGAAGTTAGTCCCGTCACAAAAAAAAAAAAATAAATACCTAATGACACGTCTGTTATTTTACAGAAATCATTTCACGTCATTCTCAAAAAGTACTACTTCGTTGGCATTTATTTCAAAAGCAGATCTGTCAAAGTTAAATTTTTATACTCTAGACTAAAAGTAATTAGTAAACTAAACGTAGAATTATCATTCATTTGTGATAACACGCAGTACTGTTATTTTTGGTTTCAACAAACTAAATAAATAAAAAAAATACATCTCTAAAACAAAAACTTAATATTGGATGAAAACTTGAAAAAAAACTAAAGAAAATGTACAAAATATTGTAAAACTAAAAGGAAAAAAAAATTGAGTAAGTGCCTTATTATTTTAATGGGAAAACAAAATTCCATGTAATAATCATCACTCAAGTTTAAATTCCAGCTGTCAAGGAAGAATTTGTGGTCAGCATCCTCCAGGGAAGATGATACCAGAGTTGTAAAAAAAATACGAATATCACTTAAAGCCTAAGAGGTTGAGTAAGAAGATTCTTAAACTGTAAGAAATATAAAGGGTCACTTTTAAGTGCAGTGAGAGTTTTTTTAGGGATAATTTTTGATAAATATTGAAACCTGGAGTAAAATTGACTTTCAATTTGAAACAAATAAATTATTCCTTTTCCATTTCCTGAAGGACATCAATTAAAAAAAAAAAATAAAATAAAATAAAAACCAATGAACCAAAAATAACTCCGATCTTTCCTGGTAAATTTTCCAAATTTTCAGTTTCCACGCAATGCAAGTTGCGAATAACTCAGTCAGTCGTAATCAATGATTCAATAATAATTCTTAAGAAATCATTAAGGCCCAGGTAAAAAAACAAGCATTTTCGAATACAGGAAAAATGCTGATAAAAAAAAAAATTTTTTTAACGCAAATAGGCTTTATATTCCCACTTAGGAATGGCGCAACACAATCTTACTCGTCTCAACCATGTCTAGCCCTGTGTTGCACAAAGAAAGCTAAGCTTATCCTGCTTCTTCAGGAGGGGGGAAAAAATCTTTCCAACTACGCAATGCCACCATAAAAAAAAAAAAAAATAAAAATAAAAAAAAAACCTTTCATAAAGTTTAGGCTGGTAGTCAGTTTGAGAGAGACGACCACAAACTTGATTAAAAAAAAAAAGTAACGAAGATTTTCCAACTAACTATAAAATATCAATTATTTTAATTGATAAGTAAAGGCAATACGATCTTATTTTCTCTTTTAGGTCAGCAGGTAAAAAACTATAATGAACTTAAATGACGACACTTTTTAATCGGAAACTTTCAAGTTTCAGACCAATGTGGAGGCGAATTTATTTTATTAGATTGTTTGAGACTATATTTCACTTGTCAATGTCGTTCTTAGCATTTTTTAAAACTTCAACTTTAAAGTTATTTAAAGAAAATACTTGTTTTTAAACCTTAAAAGAAAAAAAAAGATCAAATATAAACAAAGCCCATTGAAATTATGTGCAATCAACAGAATTTTTAAAATTTTAATTTAAAAATTAATCAATGCAGGTGAAAACGGAACCAGTTTGATAAGTTAGCATTTCGCAAAATTGAAAGAAATTGTTTTTAGTTTTACATTAACAAATTATTTTTTAAACTTAGCATATTTAATATAGTTTCCATTGGTTATTTACACAATTGAGTGATCATATAAATAATCAATAGACGATCACAATGTAATTAAATTATTAGATTGCAATTAGAATGCACGGTAGGTTGCAAAATGACATTTTTAAATTTTCACCAGCCAGTTCGAGAAGTGATTCAGCATCAAAAAGAAATACAATTGCAAAAGTTGTTACAACGAAGTTTTTTTTTTTTTTAGAAATAATTTAAAATATTAAAGTTTTAAACAAATATAAATATTATAAAGTTGTTTTCATTTCAGTAGTTTCAAGATATTCCATAAAGACATTCACTTAAGTTAAAAGAAAGAAAAAAAAAGACAAGTACACGATAGGGCTTTTTAAAACCTTTAAAATTTAAAAGGAAGGATTCTTTTCGTTTATTTTTTTATCACAAACGAAAGAAACGTTTTTCGGAGAAAGACTAACTTTAATTATTTCTTACTTTTAAATTTTAAAAGTAAAAATAAAAAAGACTGGTGTAAGTAAAAGTCAACCAAAGTAGTGGTAGTGCCAACACCGGGTTAAAAAGTCAAGTAGGTCTCTCTAAACAGCAGCCCCTACACCTCATTTGCGAAAAAAAAAAAAAAAAAAAAAAAAAAAAGAAGATTCGAGCTTAATATTGCAGTGTCTCCTGTCTGGCTACACAGTTTATGGAAAAAGAAAAGAAAAAAAAATGAATTAAGTGAACAGTCGGTTTTTTTTTTTAAAGATTTGTTTCGATCAATAAGAAGCGCACTGTACGCAAATTACATGTAAAGTTAAAAAACAATGACGGCAACAATTAAAGAAATGATTTTAAAAAATAAAACACACAGGTGCGCGTATTTTTCAGTTTTCTGTCTCAGATCTTTACTGCAACGATTTGATTTAAAACCAGAAAAAATAGATTAAAAAGTTCTCATTTAAAAGTTGGCCAGCAACAAATGTTTCTCTCTAACTTGTCATCACGAGAATAAAGCACAAAGCATTTTTTAAGTAAGTGAAAGAAAAATAAAGGTTTTATAATAGCATGCAAAGAAAATCACTTGCTCATAATAAAAAGATACATTGAATTAAGAATAAGAAAAAAAATTAAAATGCTGGAAAATTCAAACGAAATTAAAATTGTTTTACCTTGGAAACTGTGATGGGTTGGGCATATTGAGCCCCTCCCTGGAGCCGTAATCCCCACGGAGGGCCACCCACCAGGACAACGCTGAAAATCATGCTCTGAGATTCGAAACCGCCATCAACTATCATGGTAACTTCCTTTTTCTTTTTTTTAAATGGTAGAATTGATACCTGTCAGATTCTCCGATGATGATGATGATTCTCCGATGATTATTATTATTATTAATAATAATGTGTTGTTTTGTTACGTTTATTTTTTAATTCCAAGTTTCCAATCCATTTTTCAATAATTTGTTTAGTTGTTTTCGTTTAAAATTCAAATAAATAAATTAAATTTCTCCACAGTGACAAGTTTTTTTAAATACTTCTTTCTTTACGAAATATAGGGTTGATGATGCTGCTAATAATTTTTTTTAATTTTCTATTTGACCCTCCATAAAGAGTTTCAACGTTTTATAAAGTTATAGAAGAAAGAAAAAACTTACAGTAACGTGGACTTTTGTAGAAAAAGCATTCGAAATAAATTCCAGTGGACTGGCTTAACCATGAAAGATTTCCCCATAAATATTTTAAAATGCATTTAAAATGCAATATTCTTTGGTCTTAAACTTTCTTTAGTTACTTTTTTTATAAAAAAAAAAAGTTTGTATTCCGGCTCCTCTCTTTCATGAGTAAGGCTGCTTGTCGATCAGAAACATTTTTAAACTTAATAAAAACTTTGCAAAACAATGCGAATATCTGTTGAAAAAGCACCCGAAATAATTTCTAATGAACACGATAAATTATTGAGGCTAATTTTTCCCCCCACTGGAGTAAGCTTTTTCTCTGTAGCCACCTGACTTAACTTTTAACAATCACTGTGGAGTGACGGACGGTGATTTTTTTTTCTGTCTGTCAATGGGCCGCGGAATGATCGCGCGTATGAATACAACTGGCGGTAGCGCGGCTTCTCGCACTGTTTGGCTTCCGGTGCGCACATGTCGAAGCAGCTGTAGTACAATTTTGATGCTGGAAAACCCCAATGTTGGCAAATAGCTAATTTTTATAGCCTTATTTGTTTTCCCAGGGACCATATGCTATTCTTTACATAATGGAAGCAAACGGTAGGTACTTTCATGTGCTATTTGTGCCTGTTGCATTGTGTTTGAATACCACTTTACAAAAGAATTTAGCTCCCATTTTTTTTATTATTGACGGTTGGTTGGTTTTTAGGAAGACTTCGAGATTTTTACAAGACAGTCACGTCAAAATAAAGTAAAGACTCCTTTTTTTTTTTCTTTTTTTTTTTGAAAACATGAAAATATTCTAATTGTTAAATCATTTTTGTTATATTTATTCAAAATCTAAAAATGTATATACTTGCGAAAATATCGCATGCAATTCATTCAACAAAAGTAAAACACTTAAAAGTATGTAACCGGTTTTTAAAAGAGTTCCGCCTGGTAAACTACATTTTTGCCGGTGAGCCTTTTGTCTCTACATTCTACAAAATAAGAAAATGTTATATATTTTAAGAAAATTCAGAAGATAACTTATTAAACATTAATATAAATTTAGTTAAGAGGTCATCAATTTTAATAAGGATAGCGGGTAATGTTTATTTTTTTTTCTGTCCTGCAAAAATGAATGACCCCATCCTTCAGTTTTCTTTTTCGTTGCTTTTTATTTCGTCATATCGCGTTTTTGTATTTTTTTCTTTTTGAAAATTACAGTTTAAAAAAAATCAAATCCTGATTTTTTTAAAGATAATTTGAAAAAGAAAATATTGGATCCATTGATTCAAAGGTTTTTATTTCTCGTGTCCTTTCTCGAAAGAATTGGGTTTTCGATAGACCTGTAAAAATGGGGGGAGGGAATGGTCGAATCAAGAAAGAAATTATTTAATTAAAAGTAAAACGTAACAAAATCGACTCGATCTGTCTTTTCTTTCCTGTATTTTCTACGTATGATTTGTTAAAATTAAAATCAAACCGTGGTACTATTTTCAATTTTGGTTATTTTGAGAAAAAGAAGGTTAATTATTTTTACCTCACCACCTCATACCGTTTTAAAAAAATCTTATTTGCGATTGTTTTTGTTTCCTAACTTCTTTTCTTTCTTTTTTTTTTTTTTCTGTTTTTGTCCCGTAAAGAAAGGTATACAAAATGTGTAATAAACACTGTTGTCACTTCTTCCTGTCGAAAAGATTCATAAATAAATAAAAGATTTTTGTCCAACACTAACAGTAACACCGTCTGTCTTTCATTCATTCATCATTATAGCAGCTACTTTAAATGACGAATAGAACAAATGAAGTAACATTCATGTGATGGTGAAAAAAAAAAACTTATTTATTTTAGCAGTTTACTGTTTATATTCATATTTTATCGAACAGACACTTTTTTAAATTTTTATTTTAGGTTAACCTAGCATGATTTTTAGTTTTTCATTCTCCTCTTTCACTCTAAGGAATGACTAATAATGCCATTGAAATAAACATAACGGAGGAGATGTCATGTTCTGTTGAAAGTGAAAGTACAGCACAGACATATGTGCAGATAAATAGAAAATGGACAAATTGAAATCTTTCTAGTTTGTCCAACCGACTCTTTGAACAATATATTTTAAAAGAATTTTGGCTAATTTAAAAATTGACTAGAACGGTGAATAATTGACAGACCATTCCATTTTTCCAACCACAGCTGATATATTCATTTTTTTTTTTGTTTGGGTTGAATAAATTTACCTGTGTTGTGAAAGCAGAAGAAACGTATGATTTTTTAGAAATTCTTAATTATTTTATTTTATTTTTTTTAAATACTTAAATAATGCTCACTACTTATTCCTTACTTCTATTAGTTGTTAAATTTGTTATTTTTATTTATTTTTATGAAACAAAAATACCTTTTTAAAACAAGGGAACACATTTGAAAATGTCATTGTTATAAATAAAATTCGATCTACTAAAAAATGTACAGTTGTATGATTTCTCAGGTGAAAATGTTTACTTTCTCCTATTATTTAGCATAATAGGACCTTTCTCTGGCATATGACATCATATACAGCCTGTATAATACAGGTTATTCTTACATCACTGTCTCCATGTGGAGAAAGATGTTGAGAATTCTTTTCGTTTTAAAGAAAGATAAACATTATCCAACATATTATCAATAACTGGTTGCTTACAATATTGTTATATTGGTGAAAAAAAATTGTTGAGTAGCTGTTTTGAAATTGCTTCTTTTTTTTTTTTTTTTTTTTCACACACACAGTCACTAGTCATTATGAAATAGAGATACACAATAAAAAAATGTTAAAATTGTGATAGTTATAAAAATTATTTAAATTTTCTGTTTAGTTTTTAAACTTAAAGAAAATAATTTGATAAAAGTAAAAACGTTTTGTTTGATTTTTCAATAATGTTGGAATATTTAATTTACCCTTTAACTTTTTATATAATTACTCGAATTATTAATTAATATTTAAATTTTAAATATTTTTAATCACATTTTTGTTTGATAAATTGATATAACTTTATCTTTTGGAGATAAAATTCTCAACATTTAAGAAGATTAAGACAAAACAAAAGTCAATCTGGTCATCAAAGACTAAGAAGGAGAGTTTGTTTTACTTTCATACTTTTTTTTTTATTTCGACGCGGTGTAATGATTAGCAAGTTTGTCTCGTTACTAGTAGTACTAGAGATTAATTACGACTGAGTAGTGAGTTCTATCCTCACTGGGCGCCCCATACTTTCGGCCTCGCTACGCTTCGTAAATCACCATGCCAGTGAGAAAAACAATTATTTTTAAAATTTTGTTTGAATATATTTTTTATTTCCATTATTCTCAGTGAGTAAAGCAAACTTATTGCAACAATAATACCTATTTAAATAGTTCTTACGATATCTTTAATTTAAAATATTTGTTCATGAAAAGATTCAGTTCATTGTTGACATTAAATCACATTTTTTTTTTATTACTATTTATTTTTTGTAACAACTAGCTGCTCTTTTTTATTTCTTAATAAAAAATAATTAAATTTAAATTTGTACTGGCTTCTTATCAGAAATTTTGAGTCAATACTTCACTTTGAATTAAATATCGTGAGCACTGGTGTATGTACTTAGATGTGGCCCAAAAGATCAGAGAATTTGAACTACGTGTGTGAATTAAAAAGGTAGTATTGTCATTTGTCACTGTGTGCTACTATGTAAACAACGGGGACTAAAAATTCAAGGTAGGATTGTCATTTGTCACTAACCTCTGTGTGCTAGTATTTAAACAACAGACACTAAAAATTCAAAGGAAATCGTACAACTAAGCTTGGGTCACTTTCCTTTTCTATGACCAAATTCCTCAAACTGTTTGGTTAGCACTTTATAAAGTTTTTCTAACTAATTTGAATTTGATTATCCCATCTTTGATATCAACCTTATAATTGTTATACTTACCTAGGGGCATTTTATGGTAAATAATCATTTAACCTTGGGGCTTCATATTCTAAAACATAGAAATTCTTTCTTCTAAATGATTTGTCAAATATATTTTCTCAAAACATTAAATAATAGAATTCTTTGTATTTTTGCATGAAAATAAATGCAAAGTAATTTCCCTTAGTTTTGATAAAATAACTATGGAGATGTTGAAAAAGTAAGCCCGTAATACATTCTTTGGATCAGTAATTCCTGGAACATCAGCAGATATAAATATATGCATAGCTTTAGCATCATCAACATTATCTAAAAGAAGATATGGAACAGAAAAGTTTTATAGCTAATGTTATGAAAGTAAGATTATTTTATGCATTGATTATTCTGATTGCTATGCTAGAAAACATTGGAGCCTAAAAGAAGATTGCAGAAAAGTTGTCTTTAGAAATGATTGCCTTGCTCTACAGTTGAGAATTGTCAAATCGAAATGGATAATATTAAAAAAGAACCAGGTATGGCCAGTAAAATCACTTGGTGAAGAAGAAATGATTACGCTGTTTTGGTCATGTGCTTTGAAGAGACCAATTCAGTTATGTGCTTCTAGCATTTAAAAAAAGATTCTATCATGCTAATACCAAGGAGTAAGCCTCCCAAGTGCTGGAAAGACCAAATTAAAAAGGACACCGATTTCACTTTGCTCATAGCAGAATGAATAGCAAAAAATAAAGATTGTATAAACAAGAGTTATGCAAGAACCCTGTCATGGATTGTGTAATTAATAAATGATGATAATTTGCAACAAATTTGTATAATATCACCTGAAGAAGGCCAGAATATACAACAATCAGAACATTGTGAATATGGCAATAAAGATTAAGACAACGGTCCAAATAATGTAAAAATAGTGTAAATAATTTTTATTTTTTGTATTAAAATTTCATACAAAGAATTCTTTAAGTTCTGGTAAGATTTTCAAAAGATAATTTTTTAAGAAGCCCTATAACTCAATCTAGAAACAAATTCTGATAGTGTTGATTTTTAAGCTTAACTGAGATTTGGAACAAAGTGTAAGGTACCTACAGAATGAATTTGCTATTCAGTTGTAATGGTCAATCAGTAGCCTCAGTGATCTTTATACATGAGAGCCTGTATCTAATGTTAATGAAAATAATTATTGCAAATGATCAAATGCAGGTTGTGTTGGTTTGAATTAATAGAAGAAATCTAAAATAGATGACATAAAAATTATAACTCTTAACTTTTTAGTTTTCAGGGAGTGGTATTGAGAGGTTTCAAGAGAGCCATTTGTCCTGTCACTTATCTTGAAAAAACAATAACCTAAGTGACATTGTTGTTATTCCTCCAATTACTCTTTTTGTGAACTTGAACTTGTCATTGAGATATTAACTAGGATCTGTTCAGAAAGCATCCATCCATTGTGTATATCTCAAGAACCAGTTCAATCCATCTGGAAAGAATGTGCAACGCAAAAGAAAAAAAGCCCCCTCTTCATCTGAAGAAGCCTGTATAAGAATTTTGCTGAAACCTTATAATAACAAAAGAAAGTAAAAGAATGAGTTGCCTGAATACCCCCTACAAATATCTTCATTTTGTGTTGTCTTTTCCTGCAACCTTTTCTAACCAATAAAGCATTGAAAGCGACAAGAAAGATAGACATCCTGAATCCAGTTTGCACACGGATCATATTTTACTAGATGTTTGCAGGGTGGGATTGTTAGATTTTACTTGTTATTTTTATCCATAGCTGGAAAGGAGGAGTGAATTTTTGAATTCAGAGTGGTCTTTCTTGTAAACTGGCTGCTAACCAAGGCTAGAATTCCCAGTCTACCCTGCTATTTTACCTCTACTTGGGGAGAGAAGATATATTCATGAATTTCCCAATGTCTATAGTGCAAAGTCGTTATATGCCATGCCTACGAACACTAATGGGTATGTCTCATAAATACGTTGGACACTATTGTAAATGGGGTAATATGCTATGTAAGTAGTCCACCACTAGCAGTGCTTTACTTACTTCACACCGCTGGCGAGTATTTTATTTTGTTTTATGTTATAAAGATTACCATTTCATTTCCAACCTCCATTTTGGTTATTCCTCATTCAGTAACCCTTTCTTGGTTACAACAGAAGTGAACACAAATCAGGTTACATAGAATTTTTTCCTATTTTTGTCATTCATTTACCCAGAATATTGCTTAAAAATGAATGATATTTTACAAATAAAATATGGTTTGCCATTAGAATAACAAAAATATGGAACTAAAAATTAAAAGAATCCTGATGTAATTACAAAAATACATTTTGTATGTATACAGAATCCATAAATGATAAAAGTTTGCATAAAGTTCATGGAGATGAGGATCAATGAGGAAAACAATTGGTCATTATTGATTGAGATTATTGTGGTTTCTTGTCTTTTGCTTATGATATCATTTAATACAGGGGTTCTTAACCTTTTGATGATTTCAGACCCCCAATGGATTGTCCAATGTGGTCCCATACCCACTTCACTTGGCTGTCGAAATAATTATCACCAGTCCTATTATTTGCCAGTATGTCTTCCAAATATTTCAATCGCTTGAATTTACTGTACTTTAGTTATGGATTGCTAGGAATAAAACATAAAAAAAAAACATAAGCATTGATAACTTAATTTTTTTTTTTTTTTTTTTTTTTTACTGAAAGCAAAATAAAGTTATAATTCAGTTTTATTACACAAGCAAAAGGAAGAGAACATAAATGTGCAAATTTTTTATTAGTATCTCAACTACAATAAAACAGACTTTTACTAATCTAGTGAGATATTTGCTGTTGTTTTTGTGCAATCAAAACATGAATTCCACTTCTTTTTTTCATCCTGGGTATGACAATAAACTACATCCGCATCATGGGTAAGACGATAAACTACATCTAACAGCAAGGCCTCTGATCAGGAGGTTTTGAGGAGCGTGGAACCACCTCTTAATTGCTGGTGTACCCAGGTCCACCCTAACCCGAGGTGGTAGCACCTGTTAGGGTCCCAGCTATGGGCAAATAGTTAACACCCAAACTTGTGTAAAAATAGGTTTTAATACCAGAAATACTTTGAAATAAAAAAAAATTATTACCAGCAATAATTTTTGAAGGAAAAATTATCAGCAATACTTTAAAAAAAAAAAAAATACTAGCAAATATAAACAGCAATACATTCTTTGGAAAAAATATGACCAGCTATAGATTTCTTTAAGGAAAAATATTCCCAGAAATAGATTTTTGAAGAAAAACATTACCAGCAATAAAAATTCTGTCAGTATTAATAACCCATTGAGGTTGATATGCCATAAAACAAAATAAACCAAACCACTTTTTTTTTTTTTTTTTTTTTTTGACAGATGACATTTTGCACCAAATCTGTGAAAAGAAAAATGAAAAACTGTCAAACACAACATGGGGGGAGGACTACCAGTAGCCAGAAATCTAGTCCCATACCCCCAGCATTTGGTTCCCATACCCCACAAGGGGTATGGATACCCCTGGTTAAGAACCCCTGATTTAATAGATGAAGATGTATCAACTTAATGGCATTGGTTTCATCTAGTAATTCTTTCTTACCATTCTGTGAAAAGTCTGGAACTGTTGATGAAGACTGCAAGAAACATCCATATGTGACATTGCTTATCATCTTTCATGTCAATATCTTCTCTGCTGTTCTTTCATCATTGTTCTGATAATCTGATCGTCGCTGAATGTCTCCACTCTGATATCACCAGGACAGTTTACCAAAGCATTGATTTTTGGCTTTCACAGAGTTTCATAATCCCAGCTGTCAGTAATTCTCAGTAATTTCAATAGTCATCTTTTAATATGGATGTGTCCTCTTCATTGTCATGGCTACCAAAACCTTCTGATTCTTATATTGTATCAAGAATAGGTGATCAAGAACTGTATGTTCTTCACTGTGAATAAAATAACTTGGTAATTTCATATCCTTCACTGTGAGTAAAATAACTTTGTAATTTACAGTAATCTTTAATGCCTGCATTATTTTCATTAACATGTTATAGCAATACAATGTTATGCCAGTACAAGGCCCAAGAGACACTCAAGGTGGAGCATTACAAAATGAGGATGTTGTAAGGATGTATAGGGAATGAACAAGAGGTGCATACTATGAAGATCTGTAGGATAGATAAAGGTTATGATTGTAGGGATCAGGGAAGCATTAACGTGGGAGTCTATCTCACTATGCAACAGTTCTGCAATGACTATGTGACTAGATGATAGGTACAAATTCTTCAAAAATGGAGGGAAAAAATGGATATATCATCCATGCCTTGTCTTTTGATTTGTACTTCAGGAATACATAACCATGTTGGCAGTATTGGTGCAGTTTACTTCTGCACTTTGTCACAAAGCTGACTTTTTTTTTTTTTTTTAAATCATTTCACCCCAAGTAAGGCAATAAATGCTCTAAGATGCAAGGGCTTACCGAATGTGAAAGATTATGAGGAAAAGAAAACCTTAGAACAGAGAACGATAAAAGAACATAAAGGAATTAAGAAAACAAAAGATAATGCTTGACATTGCATTTAAATTTTTGAAAGATCAAAGTTGGCTGGAAAGTAAGCCAGAAGAGTGTTGCACAAGCCAGAAATACAAGAGAAGAAACTGTTCCCATCGAACTTAGTTATATCCAGCCATTTCAATTGTAAAATGATGAGACCTAACTTCTAATCTAGTACTGTGCTTAAATTTGTAAAGACTAGGTAAGAACGGGGAAAGTTCATCAGAACAATTTCAATGAAAGTATTTATAGAAAAGGCACAAGGAAAATGTTACAGTGGTGGGAAAGTAACTAAAGCTGGGATGCCAGGCCAGGACCAATAACATTGCAGATTCTTCTTTGGATTTTATCATGAATCTCTCAATACATAGCAGAAACACTAGACCAGCAATATTCAAAGCATGGATGAATGGTAAACTTATAAATAGTGCCAATCCATTTTCATAAGCATTGTCCAATTGATCATGTTCATAATTTTCTACACACACCAGAAATTGAAGTTTCTGTTTGAATGTGTCAAAGATGTTGTCATCAACAAATTTCTCTCCAAGAACATAGTCACATAATGTTATTTACTACCTTTTGAAACACTTTAACTAACACAATGTTATGTTCTGATCAAATTATTATTGTACTTGACCTGTGTGAATTCATTTATGGAAATAGGACAGTTGTTTTTACAATGTTAAGCCAGCTGCTGAAAGCCCCCACCTCCGCACACACACACTTTTTTTCGTGCTTTTAAGAAAACGGCAAAAAGAGTTTGGTCAAGCTGTTCATTATTATTATTATTATTTTTTTTTTTTTTTTTTTTTTTTGCTAGCTTTATAGATTTTCCTTTTCATGCAGATGATACGTCATTTTTGACTGATAAATTTCTCAATTCTTGATGTTGGATACTGTTTTTTCCAGTGTTTTGTTCTTTTGCAATCTTTGATGCCTTTTCTCCAAGGTCCAGATTCTGTAAAATCTTATCTGATTATCAATCATGTTCACTTTCTCATCACAGGCTAAGGATCTGTAATGAATTCCATCATGTGGAAGAAAGTCTGAGAATAAATGTAAAGAACACTACACATTTTGTCTTTCTATTACCGCCTCCAATATATCATTTTTATGTTATTTTTTTATATTTTTGTGCTAAAAATTCTCAAACTCTTTTTAAAGTGGTTGACTGTGATCAAGTTGTTCTTATAGGTATGAGAACGACTGTAAGCCAATTCTGTTACTTGGAACAAAGTCAGGGAATTAAAGATGTCACTATAGATTTTGCCATGCTTTTTTAAGCTTATCCTTTTAATTTATTTTTCTATTTTTTTTTTTTTATGCATGCTTTAAATAATTTTATTATTCTATCCCCAATACAAGGTCTAAGTGCCACTCAAAGTAGAGGGTTACTGAATAGGATCCAGGAAACAGAAGATGGCAATTGCTGTTGCATTTAAATTTTTGAAGATTGTAGGTGGCAGAAAAGTAAGAAATTGGAAGGGAGTTCCACAGGTAATAAGTGTGGGAAATAAAAAAAAAACATCAGAAAAGAACCTATGGTTTCATCTAGCTTGTTCAAGAATAAAAAGGTGAGACCTAGTTGCCAATATAGTAGCACACCTAGTTTCATGCAGTCGAGGCAGTAAAGAGAAAATACTTATTCAGAACAGTTGCCATGAAAGTATTTATAGAAAAGACAGGAAAGCCACATTCTGTCCGTGAGAAAGTGACTGAAGTTGAGATGTCTGGGTTGATTTCATTACAGATTCTTCTTTGAATTTTGTCAAGAATCTCAAGATATATAATAGAAGCACCAGACTAGATATGACAGCAGTATTTAATGCACAGATGAATGGTAGATTTATAAATGTGCAAGATGGATTCTGATGAGAAAAATTGTCTATCACAACAAAGTAAAGAGTAAATAGTTTTCATCTGCATAAATACCTAGTTGGGAACTGATGACATTGGGAAGGTCATTGATAAAGATCAGAATCAGTATAAGTCCAAAGATAGAACCCTTGTGAACTCCTGCATTAATATGAAATGATCTAGAAGAGTGTCCATTCAACACAACCTTCATTACACAATTTTTTATGAGTGGAAATCAGAAAAGATCTCTTAACCAAGATGCCCTTTCAAATTTGTTATTTTATGAAGTGTGTCATACTGAAAAGTTTTCAGCACACCCTCATATAAACTACCAGTATTCCAGCCTGTATTCCAGATGAAAAAACATTTGATCTTATATGCAAATTTTATACTATTTGTGTTACATTTAAGCCTAACATCATCATCATCATAGCTATGCTTCTTTTTTTTTTCTTTTTCTGGAAGGACCAGATTAATCTCACACAAAGCAAGGTGGCTCCTGCGGATTTGATCATGATTTGATGCAAGGTTTTACAACACCAGAATCTCTTCGTAATGCCCAACTCAAACACTCCTGATAGTCCAAGTACATTGCTTTTATCAAAATACTGTTCATAAGAAAGATTGAAACCCCATCCTAATTATATATCACTGACTATTGTCTCCTATAAGAAGCTGATCCACCCATTGATAGGTCTTGTTTTTCATTCTGTAGGGTGATGTCACCCTCCTCATCAGCAAAAAAGCTAAAGGGGAAGCTGGTCTAGATGCCAGCCACCTGTTCATTAGGCAAGTTATACTGGGTTATGTTACCAGTAGCAGGCCTAAGACTGACCAGACAATAAAAACAAGAGTATTTTTTAAATACCATAAGATATCTTTAAGTGAAGTGTTCAAATGTAGGCAAAAATTGAAATTTTCAAAATTGCTCTTTTTAGCAGAAAATATCACTCATTGCTGTAAACATGTAAGACAAAACCTGAAATGATAAGTGATGCTGAATATACTGTGTTAAGCTATTCTAAAAATGGAAAATTGACACATGAAACTATAAATACTTCTTCAAAAGAATTTAATGTCATAACTCTGTCATGCTATTTTAAATGCTAAAAATGTTTAAATGCAAACTATTTGAAATGGTCATCAAAATTAATACCGTCCTGGGTATGATGATAAACTACATCTGTGTCCTGGATAAGATGATAAACTATGTCCAACATTAATGCCTCTGATCAGGAGGATTTGAGGAGTGTGGAACCACCTCTTAATTGCTGATGTTCCCAGGTCCACTCGGACCCGGGTTGGCAGCACCTGTTAGCATTCCAGCTATGGGCAAATAGTTAACCCCCGCAAACTGGCATCAAAACATTATGAAAGTGTAAAAATTGGTTTTAATACCAGGAATACTTTTAAAAAAAAAAAAAAAAAAAAAAATTATTACCAGCAACACATTTTTTGAAGTCAAAAATATTACCAGAAATACATTTTTGAAAAAAAAAAAAAAAAAAAAAAATATTACCAGCAATAAAAATTTTGTTGGCATTAAATAACCCATTGAGGTTGATATGCTGCAAGCCAAACCAAACCAAAATTAATAGTTCTTAGCATTTTCATTCGGTATACAGGATGTCCATAAAGTTCGTGTGCACTTTAAAAAATTTATAACTTTATTTGTATTTGCGATAGAAATAATTTGCAAAAAGGATTAGAAAGAAGTAAATCTATATTTTTAAGGTTTTATTGAAATTTTATTTAAGTTTCCACATATCCTCCATCATTAGCAATACAAAGGGTAATATGATTTTGCAGTTCACGGAAAACATTTGCCAACTGATTTACAGTAATGCCTGAAACTTTATTGTACATATGTAATGACTCCCAATCCTAAGACTAACTTGGAATGCTCTGTAACATTTGTTTGTTGTACTGTGTGTTCAAAATCTAAATCTGAAAGTGCATTTACTCACCAAGAATATTTATCACTTGATCTGGTGCCACCATAACACTCTCAGAGGATTCACAAGAAACTTGAACACTCAGAGGATTTTGTCCGTTAAAAACCAAAAAAAGAATAAAACCTAAATGAGATTAACTAGATCAGTTCATTATTTACATTATTTGGACTATTGTCCTCATCTTTGTCGCCATATTTATTACAACGTTTTGGCTGTTGTACGCTCCGGCCTTCTTCAGGTGGTTGGAATGTCGAACTGAACCCTTTATTTTTCTCCCTGGGGTAGACTGTTTTAGTTCCACGTGCCATGTTTTTTAATGGATGTCAGTTATCAGTTATCTCCTATTAATTTCCCTCTGAAAGTTCTCCACTGCATTAATGGTCCTGTCACTGGATCTAACTAACACCTTTATCCACTGTGCCATGTGTCCAGTTTGACATTCCAACCACCTGAAGAAGGCTGGAACGTACAACGGCCGAAATGTTGTAATAAAAATGGCAACAAAGATGAAGACAATAGTCCGAATAATGTAAATAATTTACATAATACCTCATCTCAGAAATATAGACAGACTGATAGATCAGTTCAAGTATATATTTCTGTTGATAACAAATTTCTGTGTTTGCTTTGTGCTATATTTTTCTTTTTTGGGGTAGATTGTAATGGAATAGTCCATAAAACTTTTGTTCTTGTAAATCCCCCCCTATAACATATTTTACATTAAGTTCTTATGAATTTGGAATGTGCACGTGGTGCAATGGATTGAATATCAGAATAAGAAATCTGAGAATAACAGTCAAGTTTGAATTCCTGTTGAGGTTTGTTACATTACTTATGTGCAAATACCCTTGGAAAAGGTGTGAATCCCTCTCTTCTAGATTAGCAACTAGGTCTCACTGTTTTACTGCTGAACGAACTAAGTACATGTTCTTTTTTAATAGTTTCTTTTCTCACATATGGAACTCCCTTCTGATTTCTTGATTCCCTATCAACTACAATCTTCAAGAATTTAAATGCAGCACCAATCACCATCTGTTTTCCTGAATCCTGTTCTTTTATTGTCCTTTCTCCTCACTAAAGTTTTCTCATTTTCTTTCACTCACAGTAACACTTGCATCCTAGTTGCATTATTACTTTACTTTGGGCAAAATGATTAAAAAAAAATATCTGGAACAACAGACATGAGAGAAGAGCTTCCACAATGTAAGATCTGAAGCTATCTTAGTCAGCTTTTGTGTATTGGTAGATTGTCCTATGAAATGCGACATAGGAAAATGCCTTTGGTTTGGCATCACTTTTAAAATAGATTTGTGAGTGGCTTGAAAGTGCTCAAGGGACGTAACTCTTCAGTGGAACCTTGGTCAGGACAAGAGTGAGAAAAAGTTTAGAAGGTGAGAAAAAGTAATTCATTAAAGCAAAATTGTATTGAAATTACACTAATTTCAGAGTTTTAAAGAAAGTAAATTTACATCCAGTCTCATAATTACCTTCCTCATGAAATGACTAATGCAATTAATAAAAATCATAATTCACCTTCTTCCTTAGCACATGTTATACTCTGCCAATACCCCCTGAATAATGGACTATTCTATTTCCATCTCCAGGAAAGATGGAAAAGACATCAGACACTGTTTTCAGTGAGATTAAGAAAGAAAGAAAGAAAAGATAGGTGGTGATAATGCTCTCATTTGTTTAATGTCTGCTTCAGTGAAATGGAAAAAATTCTCAATATTAAATGTCTTCATTTGTACTCTTTTCTTTAAATAATGACCTGCATTCATATTTATGATTATTATTGTAATATTTTGTTAAAGTTGTTACACTCAAATATTTAACAAGGCAATCGCTATTTTATAGTCGTGGAACTTGTGAGGAGTTTATTCACTCATTAACTTAAGAATTATGATTCATTGGAAAATTCAAATAACAAAAGTGTGAAATCCCCACAGGTATTTCTAAAGTGAAAAAGAAAAGCAGAATCATCATCAGACATCTAAATTTAAAAGTTCAGCATCTCTGTATCTTTAATGTTTCAATATAAACTGTAACTGATATTTGTATTTTGTACTCTCTGACCTTTTTTGTATTTAAGACTGATTCTTTATTAAGCTGAAGATTTTTTTTTCTCCTCACTAAGACGTTTTTCCATCTTGTCATTCACTCACCAACTAATAACAGCAGTCCACAATACAATTACTCCATTTTGCAAGATGTATTTTTAGTTATTACATTTTTATCCTCTTTTTTCTAATTAGAATCCAAGAAAATCAGTTTTCTTGAAATGTAACTAATTATGTGCACACTGATAGTTTGAATTGTAGCAATGAAACCTTAAAATGCATACAGTAGAGGCTGTTTGTGATTACTGTTTTCAGAAAAAAATATTTAAATAAAGTCATCTCTGGAGCATAACCTGGGTTTTTTATTTTAGAAAAATCAAAACCAGTCCTTTTGAAATTAACTAATATTGTAGCAGTTATTGTCAGATCAGGAATTTTAAATTCAGCATTATTTTTCAGTTGAGTAATTTGAGCACTATTTACATTATTTGGACTATTCTCCTCATCTTTGTCGCCATATTTATTACAACATTTCAGCTGTTGTACTCTCCAGCCTTCTTCAGGTGGTTGCAATGTTGAACTGAACCCTTTATTTAGCTCACTGGGGTAGACTGTTCTAGTTCCACATGCCATGTTTAATGGATGTTAGTTATCAGTTATCTCCTGTTAATTCTCCTCTCCATGTTCTCCACCGCCTTAACCTGGTATTGAACTCACACTCTTTGGGTCCTGTCACTGGATCTAACCAATGCCTTTATCCACTGTGCCATGTGTGCTTAGAACTCTCGCCACAATTAGTTTATTTATCGAAAGCTAAATAGGAAGGAGTAGAAGTTAGTAGGTGAAGATAATAAAAGCTGAAATCTTATATCTATTTGTTCTCTTACATTTAGTTCTAAAATCATTCTTTTTTTTAATGTTTGTTTTTCTGTTGCATGAATTTTCTGTACAGTAAGATTGATTCTAAGAAAGTCCAGATGGTGAAATTAGCATTATTGAACGGATAGGTATGTCCAACTGTTATACACTGTATTTTAAAAATATAAGGAAGGTTTTATTAAAATAAAAAATACTTTATAATTTAATTTATAAATGTTATTTCAAATAAGTAAAATAAAAATGGCAATCTTTAACCTTTGTCCCCCCCCCCCAAAATGGCGTGTTAAAATGACGTTTTTTGTTTTTCCCCACCTTCACACCTCTATTATTTTAACTACCTTCACTCTTCGGCAATGTTTATTGTTTTAAAGTGATGATTAGAACTATAATAAAATCTAATAATATGATGAAAATGAATTTATACTTTTTCTTTTTTTGCTCTTGTGAATTTACAACAAAAATATTACACTGAATGTGAGACTGGATCATTATTGATCAATATTGAAAGTCTATTTATATTAGACTTAAAACTTATTCATCTGTCTTTATTTCTGAGATGAGGTATTGTAACTGTTTACACTATTTACATTGTTCAGACTGTTGTCCTAATCTTTGTCATATTCATAATGTTTTGACCGTTGGATGATCCGGCCATCTTCAGATGATATATGTTGGAATCTTGAAATAAACCCTTTATTTCATCCATTAGAGTAGATTGTTCTACTTCTATGTGCCATACAATCTACACCAGTGGATGAAATAACAGGCTCAGTCCAAAATTCCAACATATATCATAATGGTTCTTTTATTTTAATGTTTTCTGGTAAAATCTAATCCCTTTTTTTTTTTTTTTTTCTTTTTTTTCTTTTTTTCTCTCTCTTTTTTCTCTCTCTCTTTTTCTCTCTCTCTCTTTTTTCTCTCTCTCTCTTTTTCTCTCTCTCTCTTTTTTTCTCTCTCTCTTTTTTTCATATTTATATGGACATTATTTTTATTTGTTTTTAATTATTTCACCCCAAGCAAGGTAATAATGCCGCTAAAACACAAAGGGATACTGGGTGAAAGAAAATGAGAAGAATTTAGGAGAAGGATCAAGAAACCCAATCCGAAACTTCTACTCGTGTTCAAAAGACGCGAAAGGAGTGTGAAATGGATGCTGGCAAACATTTCTACTCCTATTATTTAAAATTAAAATACAATAGACATTTAAATTTAAAAAATAAAAACTTCCATATCCTATACATAATATATACAATTACAGTGTTCAGCAATGCTCATGCATGCAATACCTGTGGTAATGTTTGTAAATCATCAAGTGGGCTCACTCATCATTTTAATAAGATGCATCCAAAAATGCCCATCCTGGGTAAGATGATAAACTAGGTCCAACAGCAAGGCCCTTGATCAGGAGGTTTTGAGGTGCGTGGAACCACCTCTTAATTGCTGGTTTTCCCAGGTCCACCCTGACCCAGGGTGGTAGCACCTGTTAGGTTCCCAACTATGAGCAAATAGTTAACCCTGAAACTGAGGTAAAAAACATTATGAATGTGTAAAAATAGGTTTTGATACCAGAAATACTTTGTAAAAAAAATTATTACCAGAAATAAAATTTTTGAAGAAAAAAAACTATTACTAGGAATACATTTTTGAAAAAAAATATTACTGGCAATACATTTTTTAAGATAATATTTCCAGGAAAAAAAAAGTTATCGGCATTAAATGACCCTTTGAGGTTGATATGCCGTAAAACAAACCAAACGAGTATTCTTTTAGTGGTAAACTCTCATCTGCCGAACGTGGAGTAAAATGCAAATCTATTGCAGTGCTCAAAAGGCACTTTAGGAATGTGTTGTAACCTAGGTAATGTTACTGAATAGAATAATCAAATGAAGGTTGGTAATGAATGATAATAATTAGGACAAGAACAGCACATAAGATTTACTAGCAGCGTGGAGAAGTAGTCAACTGCTAGAAGTGAGTCAAGTGAATTCTACAATGAATCTCCAAATGCAGACTAACATACAGTATTTACTACTGTATTTATGTGAATGGGGACATACCCGTCATTGTCTGTAGGTATGCTGCAACAGAATGGTTGTGGAAAACTTAACTGGTGCAAAAGTGGTTTTAATTAGTGACAAGATGACATATATACACACACACACACACACACACACACACACACACACACACACACACACACGGTCAAGTGGTTTGAACGTTTGCTTTTTGGCCATGAGACCTGGGTTCAGGTTCCTACAGGATCGATTTGTCAGGGAGATGATCCCAGCAAGTGGCACCTTTTGAAAAGTGCCTGAAAAGTATACCACATGTCGATTCAAGCCCTGTGAGTGAAATTGCATAGGTGGAACTCTTTGGGGAGTTATCGATGGTTGTGTTAGGACAAAGTCACAAGTCATTGTGACTGAGAGTTTGAGTGTGCTGGCCTTGTTCAGACTTTTGATTACACTAGATAATATGCTCTCTCTCCATGAAACTGTAATTAAGGTCCACTCAGTATAGTTGCAGTATAAACCATAGGTGAGCTCTGTGGGTGTTGAACGAACACAAATGTGGCAGAGCAGGCGTCTGCAAGAGGGATTGCCTAGCCGCCCTAGTAGACAGGCATCCTCAGATAGGAGTGGCCAGTCATTTTTTACACACACACACAGAGTTTAGATGTAATATTATTCCTGATTGTCAGTTTTACAGTAAGTAATCAAATTTGAAAGGTTGTTGAATAAGCAGGCATTTTTGAGTGGAATTGGTAAAAATTCCTAATAACAGCAATAATAAAAATAAGACAAGCAGGATAAAATAATACAATGAATGAACAATGTAATGCAAGGCAACTATAAGACAATAGCAAAGTAACACAATTATAATACAGTAAAAAAAGAAACTGGGTTCGTATGCAATTGGGATACAGTCAAGTGCTTATAACTTCTAGGTAAGACCAAGAATTATCCATTTTATTGACTAAGAAGAAATTAGTGCACATATATATATATATATATATATATATATATATATATATATATATATTGCAGTAAAAGAATTACTAAGCCATAAATAATTAAATACATAACACAGCAATATAATATCATGTTCATGTGCCTAAATACTTTTAAATTTAAAATTAAAAAAATATTTTTTAAATTTGTTTAAATTTACAATCTAAGGAATGGTAATTAAAAAATTTCTACAGATGATCTAATATATTTTCATGCAAGTTAGGATTCTGTTTCATCCATAATAGTTAAACAATACTTATGATAGGAGATTTACATTATTTGGACTATTGTCCTCATCTTTGTCGCCATATATATTACAACATTTTAGTCCTCTCCAGGTGGTTGGAATGTCAAACTTTTTTCGCTCACTGGGGTAGACTGTTCTAGTTCCACATGCCATGTTTAATGGATGTCAGTTATCTCCTGGTTAATTCCCTTCTCCAAGTTCTCCTTAACCGGGTATTGAATTCGCACTCTTTGGGTCCTGTCACTGGATCTAACTAACATCTTTATCCACTGTGCCATGTGTCCTTGAGGACATCTGGGTATGAATTTCTGGGTATTATAAACCTAATGTCTTCAGTAAACATTTTCTACCAGTGCTCATATTGCAATTTTTTGCTGTTATCATTTAATGTTTTTACCAGAGCTCATAATTCAATTTTTGTTGTTACTAATCACTTTTTCTCTGGCAAACAATACATCTTTACTAAGATTAAATTCTTGATTTAAGTTCCCATTTATAAACATAGTTACATTTAAATGATTTAATTGGAAGAAATTAAGATCATTCACCATACTAATTTGAAAGAATTAAAAAAAAATCTCAGAAAATGAATTGTAATCAAACTATTTGAACGTGATAAAAAAATCATATTCACCAGTAAGCCATAGTGGCTTAACAGGTTTTAAAAATACAATAATGTTGTCAGTCAATAATGTATTGTAGAATTTTATCTGCCATATTATTGATAACACACACACACCAAGATATAATAAAAGCATTTTGAGTTTTGAAGAAACAAAAAAAAGATAAGTCTATTTTGAAATGCAAACTCTTACGCTGGATTACACACTGGTTAAGATTTGTATGAAAGCCATAAGGTTGTGCTTTGGACACATTTTAAGCTTGGATTCTTTGCCAGTGTAAAAAAAAACAAAAAAACCTTTGATTGGAAAATGTAATTTAGAATATTTTTTTTATTTCTTTATTATACAGATAATATCTCGGAAATTTTGTTTTGGAACTTTTGAATGACCCTTTTTATTATCTTGAGAATGTGACATTTTTACCCTCAGCAAAGAATATTTTTCACAGCCTGTCTGGCTCTTTGATAGTTGTGCTATGAAATTAGACAGTTTCAAAGTTTATTTTTAAAAGAATTCTAGTTGTAATGTAGGGGACCTTAAAACATATCCCCTGTTATTTTTCAAGTAAATAGATATCAGTTAAGGTTATAAAGATATTCTTTGATATGGTTGTCAGTCCTCAAATAACATGCACTTTTGAAAGTAGTTTGCTGTGCTGTCGTTGGACCTGACATAGGGGGCAAGGTCTTACAAAGTTGATGATGATTCCAGTCTACAGCAACTGAGGTCATTTGACTTCTTTTTTTACATAGGCAAATGAGGTAATTCAGAAAGTTCAAAGCTTTTTTTTTTTTTTTTTTTTTTTTTTTTTTTATTGACCCAAAGATGTCAAGTTAGCTTGATTCAAATTATTCCAAAAAGTTTTTAAAATGCCTCTCTCTCTATCTATCTATCTATCTATCTATCTATCTATATATATATATAAAATTTCATCCTCTTTGGAATTACCAATTCAGTTTACCAAATTCTTCATAACTTAAATATATATATATATATATATATATATATATATATATATATATAGTGAGTCATGCATGTTGATTCTGTGGATTAAGTAGTAATTAACCTACAAAGGTTAGTCCCTTTCTAACTGGAATGAGAGTTTACCATTTTGATAGAAAAATAATCAAAGAATATCTATTTTCAACAGAAATTTCTGTTAATTATATTTTTTTATTTTTTTCTGAAAAGTTACCTAAAAATAATCAGCATTGAAGCAAGAACTCAATGTCTTTTGTTTTCTATTTGTGTAGTTTACTGACATTACTAATATGGGGTGTAGATTTTCACTTAGATATATGGTTTACAGCCACATGTTGAAACATTGGTTCCCATACAAACACCAAAGTTAAGTAACATCAAGCCTGGTCAGTACCTAGATGGGTGACTGCTTGAGAATACTAGGTAGTGTAAGCTTGGATGTACGGTTGGTGTGAACAAAAAAAAACAAGCCATTTTACTATCTATATTATGTTTAGGTCTTATGGCCATATCACTTTGAAACACTAGTTGCTGCATGAACACTTAAGTTAAGCAATGTCAAGCCTGGTCGTACTTAGATGGGTGTCCGTTTGGGAATACCAGGTGCTGTAAACTTGAATGTGCAGGTGGTGTAATAGATAAATGCTCAGAATTGTTAATCAGAGAGCCAAGTTCCAATTCTGGTTGGGTTTGTTACATTCATTCTGCAGAAATAACCTTGAGCAAGTTATAAATCCAC
Source organism: Acanthosepion pharaonis (assembly GCA_903632075.3). Classification (NCBI taxonomy): domain Eukaryota; kingdom Metazoa; phylum Mollusca; class Cephalopoda; order Sepiida; family Sepiidae; genus Acanthosepion; species Acanthosepion pharaonis. The sequence goes on from CAHIKZ030001224.1 coordinate 6,195,032, forward strand.
CTCTTATCTTCCCTGTTATGGGTTAATTAGTAAAACTTGTATCACTAAATCATTATCTCAAAAAAAATTCTAAAAATATTTTTTGGCTTTAAATAACCTGCAATGGGTTGATAAACCATAAAAATGATTGAATCAATCAATTAAAGATATTGTATGAAGGATAACAACTGTTCAAATAGATGGGGATGCATGGCACCTGTTTAAAAAAAAAAAAATTAATGCTAAAATTACTGTATTTAATGACATATAATATGCCCTCCCCTGTATTTAATGGCAAATAATATGCCCTGCCCATTTACATTTAATATTATAGAATTAGACTCGGCACAAGTTTTGTTCATCTATGATGTCTGGATGAACATTATGCAACCAGATATCTCAACTTTTTATATAAGATCAAGGAGATATTTTTTGGGGTCACCTGAGAAATGGAAGGTTCAAAACAGCAGAGATTTACATAGCTTTGTCATAAATATTTTCTAATTTTATTATCTTGAGAATCAGTTGTGTGGCCTTGATACAACAAGGCAGTCAATTAAAGGGAGCCTTATTGCACATGTGAACATGGTCCTGTAAATGAGATACTATTTTGTGAATTTGTATACTGTGTGACTGTTCAAGTCATCATGGCAATACCCATTCTTCATGTCTTGTTCTGTTTTTGTTTTTGTTTTTTTTTGTTTTTTTCAAACTCTCACATCATTCATGTTTATCAGCTCTCTAGTGGACTTGTGGCTAAAATTGAAATTATCAGATTTCAGCCCATGGACAAGATTATGGAGAAAGCAATGAGGCAGCTGATGGCAATCCCAAAAGAAGACTGTTCAGATGGCTTTGAAAATTGAATGAGACATTGAGATAATTATGTGTGATATCAAAAGTAATACTTTAAAGTGGACTAGGGTGCCCTTTCCCTAGGTAGGTTGTCAAATAATAGATGCTTTCTAGGCAAACCTCTGACAGAGGTCCTACAATAATATTTGCAGCCTAGCAATAAAAAGGATTTATTTTACACCAAATATCTTTCAACATAATCTCTTGTTAAAGCACTTAATTCAATGGTGAATATTAATGATACAAACTGAACATTAGGCAATGAATATGTCAAAGTTCAGCTAATTGTATACAAGCCTTTGGACTTATTGATGCATTCTAATAAGTTGGAAAATCTGTTGGATTGGAGCATAGAACATGCTTGAGTGTGTTTTTGTTTATTTTTTTTTCTCTTTGCAAGACAGCTGTATTTGTCAGATTGCCAAATTAGACATTATAATGTGCATATTTTCACTTTTAAAAAATGGTTGAAAAAAAGAAAAATAATTGAGTCATGTCACCAGGCACGAACAAAATCTAAAATTCATTTCATAATTTAAAAAAAAAAATGTGATTGCAAAAAGCACAGACTGGAAGCATTTTTAATATTTTTAATATTGGCAAGTTGACAGCTGATCTGAAAGTAGTTAAACTGAAAATACTTCATCTTATTATTAATTTTTCATGCTTATTTTTAATTTTCTATTTATCACAACTCTCAGTTTATTTCTATATTTATTCTATAAGCATACAGTTTCAGTCAAAGAAGAAATAAGAGAAATATTGTTCAAAAACTTGTAATGACCAAGCATAGAAATAACTACAATATGGGAACCAGTAATAAGGAGTGCCAGAGAAAAGCAATGATAACAACAAAGTTGCAATATGAGCTCTGGTAAAAATATGAAATGATAACAGCAAAATTGCAATATGAGCACTGGTAAAAATGGTTGCTGAAGACATTAGGTTTATAATACCCAGAAATTCATACCCAGATGTCCTCAAGGACACATGGCACAGTAGATAAAGGCGTTAATTAGATCCAGTGACAGGACCCAAAGAGTGTGAGTTCAATAATGCAGTGGAGAACTTTCAGAGGGAAATTAGCAGGAGATAACTGATAACTGACATACATCAAACATGGCATGTGGAACTAGAACAGTCTACCCCAGTGAGCGAAATAAAGGGTTCAGTTCGAAATTCCAACCACCTGAAGAAGGCTGGATTGTACAATGGCCAAAACGTTGTGATAAATATGGCGACAAAGATGAGGACAATAGTCCGAATAATGTAAATAATGGACATTTTTTATCTTGAAAATTAGGATAATTCAAGGCAAGAAATTATCGAGTCAATTTTCTGCTAAATAAATGCAACAAAAATAAAATGAATTCATATTTGAGAACATAATACTATTAATTTTTTTTTTATCTTGGAAATTAGGATAATTTAAGTCAATTCTTCAGCTTGGTAATTATATAAAGCAATCTAATAGATAAAATAGAATCTAATATAGAAAATTTAAAATAATTCTTTATCCTGAAAGTTAAGATAATTTATGACAAAAATTTCCTGTATTACTACAAAAAATAAAAGCAACAAAACTGAAATACTGTTCAAGAACGAATAACAACAATAATTCTTTATGTTGGAAATTTGGATAATTTAATTGTTGAGTAATTGGCCATGTTTAAGTTGTAGTGTCATAGTCAAAATGGACTTGCCCTATTTTGCATAGTTGAGCATCTACTAATAAATCCGTTGTCACTCAATATGGAGGGAGAACTCTTATTTCACAGACTAGAAGACGTTACAACAATATGGTGTCACTGATAGGATCTCTAAAACCATTGGATGAGTCTGACTTTGTGGAAACATAGATTTGTTGTTTTGCTGCCCAGACATTGCCAAGAAGTTAAAAGATCACAAAGTTGCAGGAAGGGAAAACAGATCTCTTTTTGGCTTTGACAGAATGGTAGGCCATCAGAAAGATCTCTGTCATGGCATATCCTAGAGAATTGGAGGATTTGGGTTTTTTGGGGGTTTTTTTTTACACAAATTACAAACAGTTATAAAGAGAAATTTGTGGCTGAAGAAATTGGTTATTGCTGAGAGGGCAGTTTCTCATGAGCAAACAAGAACTGAATGAAACCATAATACATTATATACACAGGCTTTGAGAGCCTTCCAGATTCTTTGAATTAGAAAAACTTGGCACTCAAGAAATGATCATTGAAGATGTGTTGAAACAGTTGAGGTTAAATGAAAGTATGTGTGATGCTTCATACAAACACAAAACTTTAGGAGGGTTTAGGACTAAAATGTTCTTGGATGCATCTATAGAGTTTCTGCAACAATTAGAGTTAATTGAAAAATTCAATACATTCAAGAGTAATGCTGAAACATACAGCATATTGAATTACATTGTGCAATGCAAATACTGTGATGAAAAGCATTAATGAAACAAGAAAAAATACCCAGCTTTAGGACAACTATGCTGGACTTGTGAAAAGAAAACATTTCCAGTTTGTGTGCAAGCATAAAAGTAAAATAGAAGGGGTATAAAATTTAACTGCCCCTCAGGAAAGTTTAACTGTATTTGCAATACAAAGACATAAAGAAAAAAGTGCTGAAGAAAAAACTAAATTGGATGGTATAACTTTTCCTATTCAAGTAGATACTGGGAGTGACGTCACATTAATCCCAATAAATTGCTGGTAACAAATTGACAAACCCACATTAAAGAAAAATTGGTTTAAACTAAGACAGCTCACTGGCTCGTTCATCAAAACATTAGGTTGTTTTGAAGGAACTTTTGAGAGTGACACACACTTTGAAATTATTGTTATTATGGTAGTGAAATGGGAGGAAAAGTCATGGACTCATGGGAATAGATGATTTTGAAAGTGGATACAACCAAATTAATAAACAGTGTGAATGACACAGGGATGTTAAAAGGATACAAAGCCAACATTCAATAAAAAGAAAATAGTCACCTCCTCTTTGAGCTTCGCAGACTGCCCATTCACATGCTACCTTTAGTAGTTGCTAGACTAAAAACAATGGTGGAGCAAGGAATTTTAGAGCATGTTCTCTCTGATGGGAATAATTGGGCCTTATCCATTTCAGTTTTATGAAAACTGGATGGAGATTTAAAGATATATGGAGACTACAAAATAGGAGTAAACCACAAAATATGCCCCAATTCATTCCCTATTCCTAACATTGAAACTGCTATTCACAAGTTGTCAGGAATTTAATATTTTGCTAAAATTCAATCTTAAATCTGCCTATAACCAGATACAAATTGATGAAAAATTTAAAGTGGTCACTCTCCAAGGTGATGGAAGCATATGCCTTATGGTGTAAAAACAGCAAGTGCTATTTTTCAAAGAGCCATTGAAAATGTACTAACTGGTGATGTTAAAAATATGATAATCTATCAAGACAATTTATATCTACTAGTGCTACCAGTAGAGAAGAGCTAAAACAAAAAATAGATTGTTTCAAAAAATTAAAAAATACTGGTATGACTATAAACAAGGATAAATGTATGTTAAATTGTAACACCATAACATATCTGGGATACCAGATTTCCAATGACAGAATTTTACCAGACACAAATTTGATAAAGAAAATAGCAGAGGTATTTACACCTAAAATTGTAATCTTTTTTTAGGGTTAGCAAATGTTTACAGCAGATATTTGTCAAAGTATATTGAATTGGTAGATTCCTTTGTGGAGTTAAAAAAAAAAAATGAATTTAAATGAACTGAGTGGTAGAATACAGCATCTGAAAATTTAAAGAATGAACTTGTAAAAAAAACTTGTAGTTTTTGACCCTAAAATTAAGTGATTTTAACTACAGATGCAAGTGAGCATACCCTATCAGCAATTTTGTCTCAAGAAGGTTATCTTATACCTTTCTAAAAGGTTAACATTAGCCAGGGCTAACTATTCAAATATTGAAAAAAAGAAGCATTAGCTATCATATGGAGCACAGATAGAGCTCATCAATTTTTATTAGGCAGGAAGTTTCTGTTTAAATCTGATCATAAACCTTTGAGTTTATTTATAACACCAGGAAGGAGTTACATGAAGTTACATCTAGAATTTTAAGATAGGCTATAAGGCTCATGGCCTTTGACTTCGATATCAAATATGTGAAAGGAAACTCTATTCCACATGTAGATGCTCTATCAAGACTAAAGTTCAACAATGAACCATTAGAAAGGTCAGACAATTCAGAAGATAGAATATTGCACTGTATTAAAACAGATGTATTAAGCTTAGATTGTCTTGCATTTGAAACCTTACAGGATCTGGTATAAAGCTAGATTGCATGGAGAATAAAAAGAAACAAATGGAGTGATTGTTTAAAGGCAGACAGACCCTATAAAGAGATAAGGCACAAGTTAACAATAGAGAAGCGTCTTATATGCAATGGAGATATTTTAATACCCCCAAGAGATTAAGAAAAGACAAAACAAAATGTGTACACGATGATGTTCATTGTGTTGCTGAAATAACAGAAACACAATCAAAATTGGAGGCATGGTAGCCTGAGTATTCTTTTAATATTTTTCTAATAATATTGCAGAAATATAGATAAAAATATTATTTACATTATTTCATCACTTATTCATAACTCAATTGACACTTAAAAATTGGTTGCAACAACTTTGACTTGATTTTGTTCTTTGGAGCAAGAATGCTAATCTCTCTCTCTCAAGCACACACAACCATTCATCGTTTTGACAATTTTTTTACTTTTAAAATATCTGAAGTTAGGGATGAGGCATTATTGTTATTTACAGTCAGATTAATGTCTTCATCTTTGTTGTAGATGTTATCACATTATTTTGACCATTGTGTTCTCTAGCTCTCTTCAGGTATTTTTGATCCAGGTAACCTTTAGTGAATTTCAAACTCAGCCCTTTATTTAATCCAGTGGTTTCTAAATGGTGCACCATGCCTCACAGGTGCGGCAGAAGAGGATAGCAGGTGAGGCAGAATGATTAGAAACAGTTTCAAAAAATTCATATGCCAAAAATAAATAGGATTTCAAAATTTAAAATATTATTATTGATTACTTGTAATTCCATACATAAGTCCCAGTATAAGTAGTTATAAATAATTATTGATTGATTTTTTTTTTTTTTCATTGTGATATTTTTGCATTATGTCAAGTATCCTTCCCTCTGTTTTTTTTTTTTTTTTTTTTTTTTTTTTAAATGTATTTTTTTTATCACAAAATTTGGTGAGGTGTGAGCAAATTTTCATTCCAAAAATGAAGTCCAGAGAAAAAAAAAGTTTGTAAACCACTGAATTAATCTATGTGGGTATATTGTTCTCCTTCTACTGCCCATAATTATGGACATCTCATTTTGTTCTTTTTTTTTTTTTTAGTGCTGGTCAGTTATTGCTTGCTCTGAATTTGTACTGCCAAACCCAGAGATTGAATTCACATTTACTATACCCCCAAATTTACAAACCAACACTTTAATCCAGTAGGCTATTGTCTCATGGGACAGACATCTGAAAAAGGCCTGAAGTTACAATGGCTGAAGCATTGTGATAACAACAAAGATAAGGTCATTACACTATTTACATTATTTGGACTATTGTCCTCATCTTTGTCGCCATATTTATTACAACATTTTGGCCATTGTACACTCTGGCCTTCTTCAGGTGGTTGGAATGTCAAACTGAACCCTTTATTTAGCTCACTGGGGTAGACTATTCTAGTTCCATGTGCCATGTCTGATGGATGTCAGTTATCAGTTATCTCCTGTTAATTCCCCTCCAAGTTCTCCACCACCTTAACCAGTTATTGGGTCCTGTCACTGGATGTAACTAACACCTTTATGGCAGCAAAGATGAGGACAATAGTCTGAATAATGTAAATAGTGTACATAATACCTCATCTCAGAAATATAGACATATACATAAGGTCATTAATCTGAATGTAAATAAAGTTCTTTCCTTTGATAGAATAAAAAGTTCTAATAAAAGTAGAAAGAATTGACCTGTGATGACCTCCTAGGTCAGTGCAAGCTATCCCATCATTTTTTTCCTGCCAAATTTACACCCATATTCTTCTATTTTACACCAAGAATGTAATGATCTACAATACAGATCAAAAAGATCATAAACTAAATCTAGTTTCAATAACCTCTGGTGACCAAAATGTGACCTGATCTATTTCATCATTTGTAAGATCAGAAATGTTTTAGTACTTTAAAGCAAATACAAGATAGTAAGTCTTCAAGCAAAAAAATTATGTCAATATGTCTTGTTTGGGTTTGATCATGGTAGACACAAATAAAAGTCTCTAATATGAATAGATACATTTTTTCCCCCTCTTTGTTCCTTTTTTGATCTTGAAGCATTGACGTATCAGTATTGAATTTGAAAATAACTTGATTTTAAAGTTGATTAAATTTACCTGGAGTTATTCCAGTTAAAGATTAACTCAAAGCAACATACTTTTTACTACACTTGAATTTTTGACTCTCACACTTAACAAACAAAAAAGAAAATTAACATTGTTAAGAATTCAGACTTTAACATCAGAGCTGTATATTTAATAGGTGTGGACAAACAGAAAAATCTCCATGCTTTATTTTTTGAAAACAAACATTTTGGAAACATTTATGCACACCTAATATTTTTGTTTGTTCTTTTTATTGTACATTGGCTTCTTTGCTTTTATGGTAAGTAAGGAAAAAATAAACTCTGAAAATTAATTAAAAAAAAAAAAAAAAGCAAGCTATTGGTATAAAACAACTAAATCATTTAAACAAAGATTGAGAAATAACTGGGAATCATTATCAGTGCAAAATGACTGAATTATTGAAATAGATTTTTACAATTTTTATTCATGGAAAATATTCTCTTTATAGGGAATTGTCAAATTTCTCCTGAAAAAATTTTATATTGAAATAACCGATTAACTGAGATCTTCAATTTGTTCCTGAGTGAAATGAAAGGGTTCACATGCTTAAAAAAAAAAAAAGTGATCTGTAGAGGAAAAGTTCAGGGAATGCATGATTTTTTTTTTTTTTGTTTTCATTCAGTTCAAATGGAACCATTTTTTTTCTTGCCAATCAACTTTAAATTATTTGTGGGATATCAACATTTGTTGAGTTAAAGGACTGAATATTTGACTCAGTTTTTTTCAATGATCTTCAAATTTCCACTTATGATTTTGGCTGATGTCTTTCCTATTTTTCTAATTTGAAATGGTAAAATGGTAGAAGCACAGGTAGATTAAAGGTTCTTCTTCCATGTGCCATGTCCCTTTAGTATGTGGGCAATCATAGCTCTCTACAACTTCCTGTTCATTGAAGCTCTTAGTAAGCTTTTTTTTTTTTTTTTTTTTTTTTTTTTTTTTTTTTTTTTTGCTATCAATCTTAATCCATTTTCTGACAACCATTTAAACAAGTTCATTACACTGTTTTCCTCTATCCATCTTGTCTTCAATTTTTCCTGTGAATATTATATTCTCCAAGCCATCTTTCCTCATTATCTACCCTAGAAATTTCAACTGTCTTTTTCTAATTCTAACTAGAAGTGTCCTTCAGCAGTTCAAATTCCAATTGAGACAGTTATCTATCTTCCACCCACTCACACACTTAAATCTTGTAGATTCCACTAATAGGGAGGCATGGTGCCACAGTGTGTGTTGTGGTTCTCATTGAAAATAGTTTTTAATGGGATGAAGTTGCTAGCATCATGCCCAACTAGTTTTGAATTCAGTTGTCTTTCTCCTAGACTGGTAAGCAATTATGGCTAGAGCCAAATCTTCCCCACTATTTAACCCATAGCTAGGTGGAGAATATGGATTCATACCTTTCTTAAGAGTATTTGTGCGTAAGTGAATGTAATGAACCTGACTAGAATTTGAACTCAACTCTGTGACTTATGATTCCCAGCTGCTATCCATTACACCACCCATACATCCTATATCTATCCTACATATCGTCATAATATGCCACCCTCACTATATGCACTTATCCCCATTCAGTAACTTTCTACCTCGAGTTGCACTTAGGCCTTGTATTGTCTGAACAATAAAGTAAAGTAATAATTTAAACCTTTACAAATAATATAAATTCAATGTCCAGTCATTTTTTTTTATTTATAAATTGGAAACCACATGATATTGAGTGGAAGATGACAAAAGTGGTATGATACCAATCTTTGATTCCAACTTTGGAATCATCTTTCTTTTTAACCGTCTAAGTTTCAACTGTGTATTGCAGTGCCATATTTCTTTGATTTCTTGAAATGCTCTCAAGTATCAGAAAAAAAAAAAAAAAAAATTAACATATGCAGGCTCTATCTTTGGAGCATCTATAATTATCATATTAAGTGAACAGACTATAAAAATCTATTCAGAACTGGAGTATCAGCTTTTGGAAGTTTTGAGAAATAAAGAATATTAATGAAGTATTATATTGCAAGCTATTTAGGAAACCTGTGTTATCATAGGTAGGATTTATTAAATATTTCAAAGCCTTCATTCACTGTAATGTCAAGTGATTATAGAGTTCTGAGTGAGAAAGAACAAAAATGTGGGAAGAAGACCAAGAATTGTCTATTTTTATTGTTTAGGAAGAAATTCAAGCATGCATATTGTTATGGGAACTTACCTATAACAATAATGGACTCTTCCTGACACTATAAATACTGTGCCTCTCAAGAGGTATAATGAATGAATGGTGTAACAAGTCAAGACAATATTAGTTCACTCTAAACCAGACGGGCAGTCATTACTAACAACTTCAACTTCTTGTACTATATTTCTGTTGTAATATATCTTTGTTATTCTACTCTTGTGTTCGTGTTGTTCTTCCTTGGTTTTAACCTTGGACCATAACTGTGGTGCGAAGATATTGGGTCATAACACATGTACGATTTGTCTATAAATTTGGGGAGGAGATGTTTTTAGCAGTCATTCTCAGACAAACAACCTATATGCAACTTATAAAAAAAAAGATAACAAAATTAAATTTTTTGATCTCCCTGTATTTGAACCTATTTCTAATTATTATCTTTGCTTATTAACTTTTCTGTTATTCTCGCAGTTGATATGTTTCTTGTTTAATATAGTAACAACTCCAAGTAGAATCTTATGAAGCTTTATTTGACTCATAATGTGATGGATGGTTCCAAGTGATAGGGGAGATGGGGTGTGGTTATTTTATCATCACAGCTTGCTTCATGCCAGTTGTCAATTTTTAAACCTAGATGCAAACTAGAATTTTGTATGCTGATTTTTCAGGCTTAGCAGACAGTCTTCACTTGAAAGATAGGCATGAGAAAATCTCTCCCTCTCCATTTGATTTTGTTTGAGACAAAGCTAAGTAGATGAAGACTTGTTTGGTGGCTGAAACTGGTAGTACCAGTTGGTTATTGAAACCAGATAAAAGCCATGATCTTGAAGACTATCCTCTCTACAACAGAATCATTACAACTCTTTGGCTTCATTCATGTATCTAGCCATCTACTTTAAAGTAATGGTTAAAAGTGAGTGAGTTTTATCAATATTGGATGCTTTGCTATTTAGCCCTTGTGTTGGAACAAACTTTATATATATATATATAAAAACAGAAAACTTAGTCAATGTGTTTCAGCCTCTGAGGGCCTTAACATGGCATTTGCCCTGATAAATTCCCTCAGAGGACAAAATGCGTCAGCTAAGTTTTCCTTTTGTCTTTATTTATATTGGTGTTTTACAGATATACTCTATCTGGAATTTTTATATAGTCATCCACAGACACTGTTTCACAGCTCATCAGTGTGGCTAGACACCTGATTGCTTCAAGCCGGAATCGAAACCCAAACGATTTGGCATCAGTCAGAGATTCTACCCCTCAAGCTATTATTGCATGGCAGGGAGTAAGGGAAATTTTAACGTCTTTACTATACGAAAGACGTCAGTGTCTAAGAGAGCTTGATTCTAATTGAAGAGAATTGCATTAGCAGCAGCCAACTTTTATAAAATCAACCCTTCCATTCTAAGAGCTCAATCAATTTATTTCAAGAGCATATATATATATATATATATATGTGTACTTATGTATGTATGTATGTATATATATATATATATATATATATATATATATATATATATAAATAAAATGTATGTATGTATGTATGTGTGTGTGTGTGGCAGAAGACACTTTCTTTATTTAGACTCATAAACATTTTTACACTGTTTTAAAAACCAGGGATGTCTACTAAAACGTGTATCCACTAAATGTGTTTAAATTGATAAGCTATATATATTGTTTATAAAACTTAAAAACTTTATTGTATTAGGAATCTCAGCTCTCTTAAGAAAATGTCTTGGATAATAAAATTATAGTCCGATCAAAAGTAACAATTACATTGACTTTGTTTTGTTTGATCATTTCACTTGATGAAGAAGCAAGTAAAGAATTCTCATCAGAATTGTGACTCAGAAGCCCTTTTATTGATTTATGGATTTATCTGAGGCAGGACATTAGTACCAAATATTTTCCTTTTTACCTTTTTTTTTTTTTTATACTTTTGTTACATTTAAAAAATTTTTTTTTAAAAACTATTGAATTACACATAGGAACAGTTGTTAAATAGTTTTGATGGCATATTCTAGATATTTCTGTTTATATATTTCATAAGTTATTTGTTTTTATATATATGTGTATGTAAACATGACGTATGAAATACATACATACATACATATATGAGTGTGTGTGTGTGTCCTAACTATACATTTGAAAATGTTTCCTGTTTTTTCTCCTCTTACTCAGTGACTCATCCAATCTGCTTCAGTCTGAGTTAGTCATCAGTCTTATCAACATTCATTTTGTAATCTTTTAACTTTTCGTATAAAATGTGCTTATGAACACAGAACATTTTGAACACAGAACATTTTGAACACAGAACATTTTGCGTGTTGTGGTGTAATGGATATCCGAAGGAGAAATCAAAGAGAGGAGTTTGAATTCCAGTCAAGTTTGTTAGATTTACATACATTATACCTTTGGGAGAGGTATGAATCCATCTCTTCTCAGCTGTGGGTTCAGTAGTAGGACAGAATGGGTCCTATAGCCTTGGTAGGCAACCAGTGTGGGCAGAAAGAAATGGCATTCTACTGCATAGAAATCTGCCTTACTACTTCTTGTTGCGGCATTCACCTGGGATCATTTGGGCTGGCTCTGTCAAATGAATCTGCCTCACCCCAAAGGACATGCAAATTCATAGTAGGAGTTTGAATGGGAATTTGGATTTGCAAGCAGACCCCAGCAGCATTTATTTTCTGCTTAGTCAGGCATAAATCAAAAGACATGATCGCCCAAATGTGTATCATATATGTCACATAACTGACTGACCCTTGGAAAAGGTATAAATCCATCTATTCTCCCCCTTCCAAGCTATGCATTGAATAGCAGGACAGAGTGAGTCATATAGCCTCTCTTGCCAAGTCAGTTATGAATCGAAAGAGACGTATCGCCCAAACGTGTATCATTTATGGCACTTAACTGACTGAAGTATAGTGAAATTAGTTATTTTAAAAATATATTTTTTTTTTAAACTTTGGTATTTACCCAAAGCCTCCCCACAAGTTTTTAGTTGATCTCTTTCTTTTTGTTTGTCCATTTTTTTTAACTTCACTTTAAAACCTTATAGCACCCCCTACTTTTTTTGAATTTTTTTTTTTTTTTTTTTAGAATCTTAATATCTTTCATTCGATAGTCAATCATTATCCATCTTCCTTCTCTTCATAGTCTTTACTTCCTGCCACCTCTTCTTTCTTTCCTATCACACTTTATTTACCATAAACATTTTAACAGTAACCCTCTAACTTTAGTGTCTCTCAAGCCTTGCATTGAGTGAACTTGAGAATAAAGAATAAATTCAAACTAACATGGTATGTTAATTTGGCTAAATAATGAACCAGTAAATTTGCTTGATAAGTTTCATTTTAATATTTTTCTTCCCTTAGATAAAAAAAAATAATAAATAATTAAAAGTAATAACTTAAAAAAGAAAACAAGTTGAATCATGTTGTATTGTAAAATGTGTAAGTCAATACACATAGAAAAAGTAGCAGTAATTTATTCCAAAGAATACAGTACTAACAATTGAGAACACAGAATAACAGTTAATCGTGAACTTCACTTCAGTTCTGTCCAACTTTGGTATTTACCCAAAGCCTCCCCACAAGGGCATTTTTTAATGTGAGGCATTCTGAGTGTGTACACTCGGGCAAAAATTTCCCGTAGACCCCACATACACAGTGTCAGATGGCAGTCTATCTCCCCAGATGAGACTCTGCCCTTCGGTATAGCCTCATCTGGGTTCCTCTCTGTTCGGAGGTCGACAAGAAGTTCTGTTCAACTTCCACTCCTCAGTAAGAGAGCATTCTATTTGTTTTTAGATCAGTCCATCTTGTGGGGGTGCTCCACAACAAATCATAAATATAGAACTGTTGTGAATCAACAGCCCTGATAATGTCGATGTATGACAAATTTCAAACTTTTCTGCCATTATTCAGCCATCTTAACTTTTTGAGTCAAACCCAAAACACATTGAAATTTTGACAAACATGGATAAATGTGCCTGCAATAAGATGGAGAGACAAAAAGGTGGTTTTCCTGTGACACCGCTTTTTTAACTACCTTCACTCTTCAGCAGTGTTTGTTTTTAAAAAGTGAAGATTAGAATTGGAATAAAACCTAAACATATGAAATTGAATTTATGCATTTTCTTTTATCTTGAGAATCAACAACAAAAATGATAAACACTGAGAGAAAGTTGTTATTTTCATTACATTTGGAACATATAGACTTTAATAGTAAGAAAGTTTGTTTTTTTTTCTTTCACAATGAAGATTTTTATCTTCTATTTTTATTTCAGAATATCAATCCTACTATTTGTATATCTGAGCTAGAAATTTAGGGTTCAAACCTCTCTAATCATAATATACAGTGTGTTCCAAAAGTTACAAGACAATTGGCAGAAAACATACACTTGTGAAATAGCAATTTGGAAAATCTGATTTACATCATCTTCCATAATTCAACCAATAAAATTTCTTAATATATTGTCATATACAGAAAGATGATTCAATTTGGTAAATAAATATAAATGGTAATGTGACTTTTGGAATACTGTATAGATTTATTTTCTATGGTATATCAACCATTTGCAGGTTATTTAAAGCCAGAAAATATTTTTAGATTATAAGAATTTTTTTTTATTTGAAACAATCTTTTTAGTGATACAATCTTAGTAATTAACCCATAGCAGGAGGAAGAAAAGGTGGATTCATACCTCTCCCAATGGTATTTGTGATGTTAATATAACAAACCCAATGGGAATTGGAACTCTGCTCTCCACTTAACAATTCCGAGCCATTATCAATTACACCACCTGCATATCCAAGCTTACAGCACCTGGTATTCCCAAATATAGGAACTGATGTTGCTTAACTTCAGCGATTTTACAGGAACCAGTGTTTTAATATGATGTGAATGTAAGCCCTAAACATTATATAGATAGTATTAAAATGGCTTGTTTTTTTTTTTGTTTTTTATTTCTATCTTTAAAGTTCTAGCTTATGTCAAAGACTCGGTAAATCCTAAGTATTGCCTATAATTTGAAAAAGATGCTCAGTTTTGCTATGTTAATGTATATGTAGAGTTTTTAATCATCTAAGGTTAATCTTTAGAACTTTGTCCAAGGAGAAAAGGTCAAAAAAAATAAGAACATTCTAAAATATCAGGGTCACCTAAAAATCATATTTGTTCTTTAATTATAACAGATTTAATAGTAGAAACATGCCTAAATGGTTCCAGTTTCAAGATTCTTGTGTCATTCTCAAGACTTCTCCTTTTCCATTGTGGTATTCCATCTTTGAATGAGGGTATGTATACCTACTGATCCTCATGTAATCATCTTTGTTATCTTTGGAGTCATTTGTGAATTGCTTCTTTCACATTATCACCATCATTGGAGAATAGAATATCCTCTGCATATCTCTTTTATGGGTCCAGATATATGCAAGTGTGAAGGTGCCAGGTCAGAACTCCAGGAGCGCTTTGACAGCAACCATCCTCTGCTTGACCATGGCGACTGCACAAAAGTGCTAGTTCTACCATGGCTTACCTGAAGCGTTACACAAAGTTTTGGAAAAATGATTCTTCTGTCACTTGACATGAGAATAACATTGTTTCACTTTGCCTTCATTAATAGAAGCAATTGGCCTGTCACTTATTTCTCTCTCATATTGCCATCAGTTCTTTTGACCCATCTCTTTATTGTGCTTACATCAAGTGCAGCCTTTCTATTAACATTTGCTAACCTCCATTGAATGTTCGCAGCAATTTATTTTTCCAAAAACGGAAATTCTGTTACAGTTCTTTTTTCATATGCCCAAAATAGCAGCAAATTTCCAAGATTATAGATAGAAAAAAGGAAGGAAACTCTATAAATTTTTCCTTTTGTCTTCTAGAAACTAAATAGTTTATAGCTTAAAAAAACAAAAAATAAACTAAGAAATGCATTTTACTGATTGCCCCTTGTACATTGCACTTTCAGAAGTATTCATTTTATGCTTCCAACTAAATAGAATATTATCATTTTTAATTCTACACAATGCACATGTGTCAAAGGAAGTGCCTGAAAGTCAGGTGAGTATTCTTGAAATTGGTTTCATGTCAACCAAACACAATGGAGAGTAAAAATTATTTTGCTCGAACAAACTGCCACCATTGAGAAATAGGGTGAGTAAAAAGAGTTGAAAATAATCTGCAATAAAACCTATACTGCCTGAATTTCTGGGATGAGGACTTATTATTTATGCTCGGGCTAATGTTCTCATCTTGTTGTTATTATCACAAGGTTTCCGCCCTTGTGTCTGTCACTCTAAGTAACCACAAGAGAATTTTAAACTGAAGATTACCCAGATCAACAGATACCTGATGAAGATTGGAGAGCACAATGATCAAAATGTTATGATAACAACAAAGATGAAGATATTAATCTGATTATAAATAAAACTGCATGAATTTAAACATGCTACTAGGTTCGCATCTGCATGAATTTAAATGTGCTACTAGGTTGGCATCTCTGTCCCACCCTTTCATTGTCAAAACTGTTAAATGTTGCCATCTCTTCTACTCCAATACCTTCATGTCTTGCACTTCCTGTTTGTGGAACTCCCTTCCTCTTGCTTCCCTGATAGCTATAATCTCCAAATATTCAAATGCAATGTCAATTGACATCTCCAAATGCCTTGATCTATTTACCATCCTTCTATTCATCCTTTCCTTTATCATGCCTCTTTACTCTTGCTCCCACTGTCTGTAAACCCTTGTGTGCTAATGGCATTCCTGCCTTGCTTGGGGTGAAATGCTTTAAAAAAAAATACATGTCTTGGTATTCTGGCTTCATGAATGTTTTTTGTAAACAACAACAGAATACATTTTATACCATTACAGAGTTATCACACTAGATTTGCAAGACCATGCTGACAAGGTGGGTTCATCGATTCATTGTACTCTTTCCTGCATACAAACTTGATTGTCTGATCAAAAGAGCAATGAACATGACTCTTCTGAATAAACAATATTATTATTCTCCTTAGAATACCTTTCTCACTGATCCAACATTACAAACCTCTCACTACTCAATTGCTATTTCTATGGAAAATGTTCTGATTAATTACATTACCTAATTCCACCAGCCCAGCCATGCCATGTACACAGGAGCAAACTCTCCTCAATCTCTTTGTATTCCAAGGAAGTTTCTTTCCAAGGGCTACTGCTTTGTGAAACAGATTCACAAAAGGATGCTTCCCTAACCACTATAATCTTAACTTTGTCAAATCTAGGGTCAACTTCCATCTGTCCTACACATCCTCATAATGTACAATTCTTACATCCATGAAACAACCTCATTCAGTGACTCTCTATTTTTTAGTTGCATTTGGGCCTTGAATTGGGTGAACAACAGTCTGGCAAGAAAATAGAACCATTCTTCATGAAATGCAGTGTATACTGCAGTGTGTTGACTGATTGGTTGTTTTGATTCAATGTTCTCTTTTTACTGGGTAGTTACCATATTAATCACCAATGGTCCCACCATCCTGGGTATGACAATAAACTACATCCACATCCTGGGTAAGACAGCAAGGCCTCTGATCAGGAGGTTTTAAGGAGTGTGGAACCACCTCTTAATTACTGGTGTTCCCAAGTCTACCCTGACCCGGGGTGGTAGCACCTGTTAGGGTCCCAGCTATGGGCAAATAGCTCAGACTACGTCCATGTCCTGGGTATGACGATAAACTACGTCTAACAGCAAGGCCTCTGATAATACGTTTTTGGAAAAATGATGTTGCCAGCTATACACTTTTGAAGAAAAATATTAACAGAAATAGATTTTTGACAAAACAAAAATATTACCAGGAAAAAAAAAAGTTGTCAGAATTAACTGACCCATTGAGTTTGATATGCCGTAAAACAAACCAAACTAAATCTATTTAAAAAATTTTGTTGGCATTAAATGACCCACTGTGGCTGATATGCCATAAAACAATCAACCAACCAATCAACGGTCCCATTTTTTTCATCACTTGGTGGCACTCAGAATTTTCTTGTCCATCTCAGATAGCATATCCCATTCTCTAGATATAACATTCAACAGTCAAATTCCTCTTTGTATCCCCTAGCTTCCATTACTACACTACCTCTTTACCTTTTAAGGTCATACATCCAAGTGAGTCCATTTCTACAAGTGGAGGGAAAAAAACTATACAGTTTACTGCTCTCACTCAAACTTTTTTGGCACTTTTGTTTATGTAAATTTGTTGTACAAGAATCTGACTATGCAAACGTTTTCACCCTCCCAATTTTTTTTTTTTTCTTCAAATGTGTATTCAGTCTCCTTTTCAAGAAAGCACAGCAAGAACTGCTATAGACATAATACTGTAACATTCATATACCCATGTGGATAAATAAAACATCAGAGGAAAATGTGGGGTGTTCTCCTAAGATATGTCGTCATATGACCCTATAATAATCATGATATATCAGTATAAAAGCAGTGTTAAATTCAAAAAACTCTTCAGACCTGCACAGTGGTAAACATGATATGAAAAGCATTAACGTAGGACTTGATTTTGGTGACTTGCTTTCTCTTACTTTTGTCTTCCACACATGCAATGAAACATTTTTGATGTCAGTGGTATTAAATCAAGGTCTCTGTAGTTTTTTCTCTATATTATGAACTTCTTTTGACATGCTTACAATGTATCCCACAATGGAATATGTTGTAACTTATATGTATTTTAGAGCTAATTAAAAATGTCCAACAAATATTTATACTACTTAAATCTGTTAGAAAATTATCCTACTACTTAATGTTAACATTAAAATAGGCTACCTTGGATAACCTTGTGTTTTCAGGTTTGGACTTTATATATTTATTGCCTGATCCCTTTTAAATTTTTAATTAGTCTGAAAAGTCTTCTTTCAGCTTCATCAGCAGTTGCCTTATCATTCATAGCATTTCAGTTCTAATTTTATCTTTGAGAAATGCCAAATCTGGACAAGAGTGGGAGGTTTACATTTATAGTTGAGTCAATGTTTTTTCAAAAAAAAACTTTTCTATGGAATTGAATCACCTTATTTCTTCCATATTCCAAATGCAAAGAGAAAGTTCCACTCAAACAGCTTTTTCCCAAGAAAACTACTTTATGGAATAAGTTCCTGTGTGGATTCTTTCCTCAATGCTACAATGCTAACCCTTTCAAATAAAATATGAATCATGATATGTCCTCTTTATTCCCATAATATTCACTTCTTATGACCCTCTCTTTCATTCATATCACACATTTCATTCATTATAGCCATTTTAACAGTAGCCATCTCCCTTGAGTGGCTCTTGAGTTTTGTATTGGGTGAACTTTAGTATGAAAAAATGTCTGAGATATATTCTGAACAGGCATAGTATATAAAGAACAGAGAGAATGTTTATATTTGTATTTATGTTTGAAATGCCTCATTTTAGTATATGCATGTGTTTATTGATAGAAATGTAAATTGTGTACATATGTACATATGTGTTTGGTGCTTACTGTCATAAGAATTTTATATACCTTTTTCTTTTTTTTTTTTTTCCTTATTGATCTTGATTGAGAAAAAGAAAAATATGGTTTTTATTGTATGTCATCTTTCCATTTGCTGCAAAGAAAGCACTGTAATCTGTGGAATATTTCAGTGTTTGTGCACTGCAACTCTATTCTAATTATACAAAAACTCTGCTTTATCAGAATAAAGACAGATTAAAAAATAATTTAGTTTGCTTACAATGATGCTGTATTTGTTTTAAAAAGTAAAGCCAAGTTCTAATTCCAGTTTGGTTCGTTATATTCACTTATGCGCAAATACCCTTAGGAAAAGTATGAATCCACCTCTTCTGTCCCCAGTTATGGGTTAATTAATAAAACTTGTATACCTAAATCATTATTATTTAAAAAAAAAAAACAAGAAAAAACATTCCTACAATCTAAAAATATTTTCTGGCTTTAAATAACCTGAAAAGGTTTGATAAGCTGTAGAAAATGAATCAATCAATCATTTTAAAAATACTGCTTCTAACCTCAATTGAGTTTTCAAGTGTGTGCAATTATTACTTTCAATTTATATAGCCTTTTAACTTTCATTTAAAACTCTCTCTCTCACATTGTATAATGATTTACTAATTGTAGCTAAGATGTGGCACAAGGTTTCAAGTATAAAACACATTGCAAGGATCAAATCCACTACTCAATCATAATTGATCTAGTGAAATAAGGTTGCTAACCATTGCATCACATCAAAGTGCCCACATTGTATTTATTTTTATTTGGTTGGTGATGAGTTGTCAACTGTCTCTTGAACCAATGCTTTGCTGAACTGCCCTGAAAGAAGACACTCTTAGATTATTGAAATAGGTTATGCAATTCACCATAGCAGAGAAAAGACATGCTATCTATTACAAATTTATTTTAGAATATAAAACAATTTAACTTTTATGTATTTACTGTTAGGTATTCTATTTTTTTATCTCCCCTATACACACAGATAAGCCTCCTGTTACCAAAGCAATGGAATATTTCATTATTTCAAATAGGGGAGATAAAAAAGAATACTTAATAGTATAAAGTTTTAGTGTTTTATATTCTAAAATAAATTTGTAAATGCATGACTTTTCTCAGCAATGGTGAATTGCATAATCTATTGTAATAATCTAAGTGTGTCTTTCAGGGCAGTTCAGCAAAGCATTGGCTCAAGAAACAGCTTACATCTTATCACCAACCAAATAAAAATAAATAGATCTTCACTCAGATAAGGAGGAAATTCTGTCAAAAATTGTCCAAAGTTCATTTTGGAAAGCTTGAACCAGATTTCACCCTAAATGAACTTTGAACAATTTCTGATGGAATTTCTTCCTTATCGGAGAAGGATTATTTGTAATTTTGGTAAAGATGATCAATGAAATTAATCAACATGAAATGTCTGTTGTCTTTAAAATTTGTGTGTGGCACATGTCTTTTCAGAGTGTAGGTGATTATGACTCTCTCTATTTTCTACAAATTACTGTGTCTTCTTGGAAAGAGTGAAGTGATTTCCCATTGCTTTCTCCATAGTTTCAATTCCTTTCACGTTTTCCTTCTCTTAGACTGGTTGCCACCTGGGACTAGAAAGCTGAGTCTATTCTGCTATTTAACACACAGTGGGGGGAGAAAGCTGAGAAGGTTAGAACTGGTGGATGTAAAGAGTGTAGTTCTTGTAAACCCTTTCCATAGAAGTAATGATAGAGCAGTAAGTAGCTTGTGATATTTCATCTATGGGAAAATAGGTTGTCGAACAGTGGTCCTTATCTTATATGTTATAATCACAATGTTTTGGTTGTTATACTCTCCAGGCTATTCCAGAAACCTGCTGTATTTTGGTGATGTCTTATAATTTCAAATTAAACCCTTCATTCAATCCAAGGGGAGATAACTTATTTGTTAATTCTCTATAAATTCTTCTGTTGCTGATTTGAATTGAGCCACAACAAAGAAAAAGGTGAAAAAGATGTTCAAATATAAAAATACAAGACATTATTATTTTTGTGTTTTTTCTTTAACTAAATTTTTCTTAGTGTGTATGACTTAAAGTTCTCACAGTTGTTGTTTTTAGTCCTTTGTTCAGATGAAAGGAAATGTGATTTCTTCGTGTGTGTGTGTGTGTGTGTGAAAAAGTAAGGAAGAAAGTGTGTCATGTAGCTTTATCAGGAAGATGGGTGAATGAGTAAGGGAATTTCTTTTAAGTCAAATATTGTGAAACTGTTGCCATTTGTCTCTCTTTACTCTCTTGTCTGGTCTAGAAAATTTGCTTAAATACCCTTCAAGGGGATCATGAAGCATGCTTTTTTATTGTTGGCAACCTAACCCCGTTGGTTAAAAAATGTTAAATATTTATTTTCAAAATATTAAGAATGTGCAATCCACTGACTTGGAAACCATTTTTTGTCATTTGATGTTTGACAGTTTTGGTGTTTATTTCTGTCTTCATGCTACAGTTCAAGTGAACTAGAAATTCTTTTGTTTCAACTCATATTATTTATCTTATTTTTCAGATTCATTTTTTTTTTTTTTTTTTTTTTGTTTTCTTTGATTAGTTGGGGTTCCAAGTTCTTCTTGGTTTCTATTTCTTTCTCATCATTTCCTCTGCCCATTCTTTTAATAATAATTCTTGCACACAATGTTATAACACCTTTTACTGCTGCCTACACCTGGTGATGTAACCACGTTTTAGTGGTCTTGTCCTCAGGGTCTTAGAACAATGTTTTAACCACAGAGCTAAATCTGCACTGGTCAATGCTGATGCTGAAACAAACTGGTTGTTGGTCACTGGCTGCTTCAATCTACATCAACTCTGCCCATGTTGTATTCTTGATCTCAGAGCAGTGGAAAATTGAAGGTCGTAGTCTCGCAGTCCAGGTTCAAGCTGTGGTGGGTGCTATATTAAGGAATAAAAATATCTTCACAATGAAAAATAAAATGAGAGATTTGTCAGTTTAATCTTCAATTAGTTTATGTAGCTCTTGGTACAACAAAAATTAACCCTTCTCTCTATAGTGACAATAAGCCTTGTTTAAACTTCTGAAGAAGCTGAGTTCAAAGTCTTGGAATCAGGAAATCTGTTTGGCAGCTGATGTAGATTTCAGAGGCACTTGATGCTGGTTCTCAGCCCAAAGTCTGTGAGCTCCCCAAAGTCATCTGCTTATATACACTTTGGCCCAAAACTAGTGTGGGGCCAAAGGGTTCTTGGGATTCGGTGATTCCCCAATTTTCATTAATCCCAATAAAGGTTTTCTTTGTTCCCTATTTCTGCTTTCTTAATCAACTTTCCAAATTTGGAGAATTATCTACCTTCCTTGGTTGTAGTTACAGGCATTGCTTCTTCCTTAACTCCAATCTGCTTCACTTCACATTTCGCACACAGGCAGGGCTAAATTCTGCCCCTTCCGCCTTCCTTCTTGGTATTCTAACTCTGCCTACTTTGAGGGCTGTCATAACTGTCTTTGTGACAAATCTAAGTTTTAAAGTGTGTAGGAGAAAGGGTGTAGTTTATTCTCCTCATTAATTTCAATTTTCCGACTCCTTTTCTGGACCCACTTGTCGAGCAAAAACACAAACCAGATCACCTTCTCATTTTAATCTTCTGAGCACTAGATATAAATTATTTCCCAATTTGTTTTCATCAATGAAAATATATTTGTTCACCTAAATTCTCAACAAAGAAATACACTGTTTTCCATCCTTGAGCTGGTCGCTATCTTCACGAAAACATAAACCAGATCACCTGCCTGTTAAGACAGATCAATTTTCATAATCTTAATCCTTACAGCAGGTTCATTCTGTTTTCATTTCTCAATTCATTTTTGCTAATGAAAATATAATTCCCAGCTGCTTCTCTTCTCACCAATGACATGTATTTTTCTAATTTCCCCAAGAAAGAGATAAAGCCATTTCCTCATTTGCTTTACCTGTATGCCAGATTTTCAATAGATAAAAAAAAGTAAACTCTTGGTTCATTGTTCCGATTAATAGGGGTGAGGTAACCCAGATGGCCCTTTCTTCAATTCCACATTACCAGAGAAAATGTTTTCTGTTCTCTCTTTCTATCTCTATCTTCCAGTTTATATTTTATTTTGAGCTTAAACTTTTTCTGCTTAGAATTAATGATTAACCACCTCAATGCCTCAGCATCACAATGTCCTTACAAAAATAGCCTTTTTGATGGCCATTTTGTAATTTTCATTTAAGATTTTATCTGCATTAAAAGCTGAAACAGCATCCATTTTAACATTTTTATAAAGATCAGTAGTATCAACATTGACATTACAGTGATGCTAAATTATGTGATGGGGTGCTGAAAGGCAAAAAATGCTTTTCTTTCAATTTAAACCTAAAAATATTTATTTTAATATTATTTTTACTTGTACTTCTTTAGCTTTATTTCTGTTGTTTTTATCACAACTCTCAAGTTCCTGAAGATGTTGCAGGGGATTTCAATTCTTGCTCGAAGCTTATTCTTTATTTTTTTTATTCATACTCCTTATTTCATGATTATAGAATAATGGCAGGAAAGTTACAGTGAAAAGAATCAGAAATTAAAAGAAATACCTGTCCAGAATTAATAAGGACAATGTTTTATATAAGAAATTAAAATATTTTATCTAATATTACTAGCTAATAAAGTGCAGTGTACAATGAAAAAACTTCTTACATGAAGACAATTGTCCTTATAATAACAACAAAGATGAGGACAATAGTCTGCATATAAATAACACAAATTATAAATTCAGACAGAAAAGCTACTTGTCAGAAGTTAGTAATACGTTTAAGGCTCCAAGTTTTCCACAGAGAATCAGCCTACGGGACAGTAACCAAGAGAATTAAAGCATTGGTTCATGAATTTGGAGACATATTAATTGTGAGTTCAATCCCTGGGACAGTGTGCACTTGAACTCAGTGGAAATGGTGAACAATAAATGTGCATTTATTTACATTATTCGGACTGTTATCCTCATCTTCATTGCCATATTCACAACGTTTCAGCTGTTGTACGCTCCAGCCTTCTTCAGGTGATTGGAATTTTGAACATTTATCTCTGAGATGAGGTATGATGATTACTTGCATTATTTACATTATTCAGACCATTATCCTCATCTTCATTGCCATATTCACAACATTTCAGCCGTTATATGCTCCGGCCTTCTTCAGGTGATTAGAATTTCAAACCAAACCCTTTATTTAGCCCACTGGGGTAGATTGTTATAGTTCCTTGTGCCATGCCTCTTCTGGATGTCTCTCAGTTATTCCCCTTTAACTCAACTCTCCGAGTTTTCTGGTTCATCACTGCTGTAGCCTGGTATTGAACTCACAACTTCAAATGCCGAAACGTTTTGAATATGCCACTGAAGATGAGGATAACAATCCCAATAATGTAAATAATCATAATACCTCATCTCAGAGATATAGACAAATAAATGTCCAGTACTGAAAATAAGAACTAAACAAGATATCCTTAGATATGGGCAGTGGAATGAGAAGAGTCTACCCCTGTAGATTAAATAAAGGGTTCAGTTCAGAATTCTCTACAGGTTACCTGAATCAACATACACCTGATGAAGACCAGATTGCACAACAGCTGAAACATTGGGATAACAGCACCAAAGATAAGGAGAATAGCCTTATTGTAAATGGTAATGATAAGGTTCCATGTAGAACTTTCAGAGACATTCAATTTACTATAATTTGTTAATGGCCAGTAATTGTAAAAAAGTGGAAGATTTACAGAGAAGGTAGAGAATAAAGCTATTGTTGCTTATTCATGCTTATTTTGTAGATATAATATGTGATGAACTGCCTTTTTAGAACCTAATTGCCACTGGGTATGACTATAAATTACATTCGGCAGCAAGGCCTCTGATTGGGAGGTTTTGAGGAGTGTGGAACCACCTCTTAATTGTAGTTGTTCCCAAGTTCACCCTGGCCTGGTGTGGTAGCACCTGTTAGTGTCCCAGCTATGAGCAAATAGTTAACCCCCAAACTGGGATCAAAACACTATGAAAATACATTTTGATAGTAAAAATGCCAGCAGTTAAAAAAAATTACCAGCAATACATTTTTTAAATAAACTTAACCTGCAATACATTAAAAAAAAAAAAAAAAAAATAATTACCAGTAATACATTTTTTTGCAAAAGTAATTACTAATGCTCCGAAGAAAATTGAATTTTGGCATTAAATAACTCAAGGAATTGATATGCTGCTAAACAAACAACTCCAATTAATTACCCTGCTATTAATTTATACCGTGTCAGGGTTTGAACTCAGTTCACTAATTCTATTCACTATACTCTCAACCATTGAGCATTATCAATTAATTTTGTTTATTTGTGAAAGGCTTCATAACATTCCGCTGAATATTTTGTCCTTGTCAATGTTGAGTCTGCAAATAAAACAATGTTTAAAGATAAATTCCTCTCAAGTGCCATGTCCTTTTACAGTAGGTCATCTTGACTGTTTGCCGACCAAGACCAGAGAACCCAGGCCACGCTATAAATATATGACTCCATTTTATAATAACAATGTATTAATTTCAGACTATTTTTCTTTCTTATTTTTATTACAGTGCTTGGGTCATTTTGTATTCTATAACAATTAAATAAGCATCATGGATTAGCTGTAAAGAAGTAACCACCAGCAAGATTTGAACCATGTCGCCTCTCTCTGTCTTTTTTACAAATACTTTCATGGTAATTGCTCCGATGAGCTGCTTTCGCTGGTTCCCAGGCTTCATTAATTCAAGCACCCTATGATGCTAGTATCCCGCTCTCACCCTTTCACTGTTGAAACTTAAATGTAGCTGTCTCTTCTACTCCAATAGCTTCATATCTCGCACCTCTCGCCTGTGGAACTCCCTTCCATTTTCCTGTTTCCCTGATAGCTATAATCTCCAACTATTCAAATGTAATGTCAATAGACATCTCCAGTTGCCTTGATCTATCCACTATCCTTCTCTTCATCCTTTCCTCTATCACTCCTATCTGCTCTCGCTCCAAATCCCATGTAACCCCTTGTGTGCTAGTGGCTTCCAGCCTTGGTTGGGGTGAAATGCTTAAAAAAAAAAAAAATATGTCAAGAGACTGACTGACATTGTCAATATCTTAGTGGAAATGGTCTCCTTTCTCTGTCCAGCAGTCATCAGATTTTATTTAAATAATTAAATATGAAGATAAGTAATAATGTATAGTTAAACATTTTGATCTTAATTGTTTTTATCAAAATGTAATCAGGATTTCATGAATGGTATATAAAGGTTAGCAGGTGAAAGGATATCTTAATTTGTATTCTTTTAATTATTTATGTTTGTGTTGTAGCATACCTGTGGATGATAATGGGTATATCTTCACTCACATAAATACAGTAGTAAATACTGTATGTTGGTCTGCAGTTGGAAATTCATTGTGGAATTCACTTGACTCACTTCTAGCAGTTGACTACTTCTTCAATGTGCAGCTGGCAAATTTTATATGTGTTGTTTTTGTCCTAAGTATTATTGTTCATTACCAAACTTCATGTGATTATTCTATTCAGTAAATTCCCCTAGGTTACATGAACTTGTATGGCACTTTTTTTTTTTTTTTTTTTTTTTTTTTTTTTACAATGATGGAGAAGGACCAAGAGCCACTTCAGTAAAAAGCACAGTTCATAAGGATATATGGGGAAGATTTCACTAATTATTTCATGCATTTTAACATCTTTTTCAAAGTTTGTATATAGAATATACAGCACAAATTCTGTTACTAAAAATACTAGCATCTAAATTTTATGTGGAAGCAAACCTTCTAAGTTCTTGACAAAATATATAATTATTTACTTTTTTGTGGACATTATTATCTCGATTTCCAGAATTCTGTGTTAGAGAAAATTGGAAATTCTCTTGAAACAGGTTGGAGATATCAGATTCAAGCAAAGAAAAAAATGATGGCTACAATTAAATAAATACATATCAAATAAATCTTTTAGATTAAGTTTTGCTCACAAAATCAATAAGTACTCAAACAGTTCTATCAAATATGTTTGATTAATGTTTTCTTCTTTGTTATCAATTGATCAGTATTATTAATTTGATAAAGTATTCTTTGTTCTGTTATCTCAAAGTTTTCTCAAATTTAAATCTGGTGTTTTTGCTATAGATTTATATCCTTGATAAAATATAAGAAAGAATCTGAAATATTGTTGGTCTTGCAATCTCAACTTTGGTCATTTTTCCACCACCGTAATGTGGCTTCCCTATGCTTTTTCTATGAATACTTTTATGGTAAATGTTCTGATGAACTTTCCTCTATGGTAACCAGACTTTATGAATTGAAGTGCAGTACTAGATTGGTGGCAAGGTCTCATCATTTTACAGTTGAATAGGCTAGATGTAATTTTAAGTTCTATGCTAACAGTTTATTCTCTTGCACTTCTCGCTCGTGGAACTCTCTTCCAGCTTCTCACTTCCCAGTCAACTTTGATCTTCAAAGATTTAAATGCAATGTCAATCATTATCTTTTGCCCTCTTAAATTCTTGTTCTTTTATTATTCTTGCTCATTAATAATGTTTTTCTTATATTTTCACTCAGTAAACCCCTGCATATTAGTGACTGTCTTGTTTGGGTTGAAATGAATAAAACAAAACAAATCAGATTTGATGGCATATATCACAAACTCATTTAAAAACATCGGCTTAAAAGAACCTAAAAAGAAATTGAGTCCTCCTCTTGTCTTTAATTTTACCATAGTCACTTCTAGCTGACCTGACTGCATAATGATATCATTTAATTTAACATTATTAATGTTACCAATACTCTAAAAGGAATTATCAGTGACAATGTCAATGCCAACTGATCAATCATTTTTAAATATGCTTTAACACACTCATTCTTGCTTTTTATATACAGTGAGGTTTTATGCCATTGCTAAAGTGCAGATAGCCTGGTTTAAACATTAAATGTTTAAATACACAAAATCCTTTATTTTTTTAATATAATCTGCTGAAATTGGGATGCTTCTAATAAGCTTGTACATGTTTTATGCTGTAAAATGAATGTAGAAATTGCATCATCTGAAGGTAATTTAGTAAAGGTAACACCAAAATAATATCTGCAAAAATACCTATACTGTTATTTTGCTTTTTGTATATATAATTCTTATCTATGTTGCATTTGCATATAATATGTGTGTGCCTGTTCCACAGCCTCTCTGAGATGGAATCAGTGATGCTTTCTGGATAAGAAAAATTTACCAATAATATTAAATGGGAAGAAATTAGGTTAACAAAAAAAAAATAGCAAGAAAAGGAGTAAGCGAAAAGTAGAAGATAAAGCTAGATAAAAAACAAAAAAGAAACCAGGTGAAAGGAGAAAATACATACCAACAAAAAATATCAAGCGACAACAAACTATTAAAAGATTGATATGGATAGAAAGGTGTAAAAATTGTGATACATGAAAATTATTTATGAAGAGAGCAAATAAAGATAAAAGATGCTGTAGAAAATATTTGTAATCTATTTTTATTCCTTTTTCACATATCTTCTTTTTTATTTTTATTTTTTAATCATGTCAATCATTTCACCCCAAGTAAGGCAATAAAGCTACTAAGACACAAGGGGTTACTGAGTGTGGAAGAGTATAAGAAAAAAAACATTAAGGTGAGAGAATAGAAGAACAGGAACTAAGGAGAGAGAAAATGACAACATTGTATTTAAATTTTTGAAGGTCAAAGTTGATTGGAAAACAAGTGAAGAATGCAAGAGCAAGAACTGTTAGCAAATAACTCACGGTTCCATTTAGTCATTTCAACTGTAAAATAATGAGGCATTGTCACCAATCTAGCACTGTGCTGAAATTCATAAAGTCTAGGTACCAAAGAGGAAAGCTCGTCAGAACAATTAGCATAAAAATATTTGTAGAAAAGGCACAGGGAAGCTATGATATGGTAATGGGAAAGTGACCGAGGCTGGTAGGCCATGTCAGAACCAATAACATTGCAGATTCTTATTTGTATTTTATCTAAAATCTCAAAAATACATGGCCGAAACATCAGACCAGATGTGGCAGCAATATTCAATGTATAGATGAATGGTAGACTTATAAATGTGCAATTTTTAGATAAATATGACGATGGGCAATCTAAATTGGAATGGATACATACATATGTACAAAGATATTATAGTCAAGTATACTTTGCTTTATAACTGTCCCTGCTACTTTAAAGGTTTAGCACATTTTTGCAAATTGAAAGTTTGTGTCAGCATTGCATTGAGCAAGTCAGTCAGTGCATTTTTATCAACTGCATTTGTTCATTTTATGTCCTATCACAGTTTAATTTTCTCAGTATGTTATGTTTTCATTGGGTTTTTTAATCATTAAAAAAAATTTATTTTTTAATTATTTGTTAATAATGATAAAATATTATTAAAAATATATAAAAAGAAATTATTTTTCATATTTTTTAAAAAATGTAAGCCAATTAATATTTTTTCACTGACTATGCAATAAAGTAGTTATGCAAGTGTTTTTTTTTTTTTTTTTTCCAAATACTTTCCTATTCTGTTTTTTTTCTGTCAGTCATCATGACATGCTAGTGACAAGTCTTTTACTCAACTATCTCCTGCAAGAATAGAACACAGGGATGTAGATTCTTTACTTTACTAAGTGAAATGAAAACAAGCAGGTTCAGCTGAAATTTGAACTCGGTATGTCAGTTTTGTTTTCTATACTTGTAACTATTATGCCACCTGAAATCCAGTTTGACTAATTGCTGATGAAATTGACTAAGAAGAACTGGTAGAAGATGAATAATGTACCAATTATCATTTATGTACTGTTCCTTCAGGATATAGGCGATCGTGGCTCTCCACAACTTCCTGTCTCTTGTAACATTTGACTCTTTACCATCTCTCCTTGTTCCTGCTCTGCCATCCATTCACACAAACTCATTGCGAAAGTTGCTTGCTGTTTCCCTCTACCCCTCCTTCCTTCAGTCTGTCCAGTGAGTATAAAATTTTCCAAGCTTTCTTTCCTCATAACATGTCCCAGAAATTTCAACTGCCTTTTATTTTTAAGTATGAGTATCTTTTCTAGTTCCATTTTCTTTAAAACTTCCTCATTGTTCACATGTTCTGCCTGTGGTATTCTCAGCATCCATCTGTTGAAGCATATTTCTGTCACTTCATTTCTTCTTCATCTATCGGGAAATTATACACCATTCACAGGAACTGCAGTAGAATATGGAATAACAATTCATTGCTCTTTTCTTTGTTTCTAACACAATATTCTTAATCCTATGTCTTATTCCATTGCTTAGTTTCTAGAAGACAACTTTGACGATTCCCATACACTGTCATATCTCTCTTTCACATTTCTGTCATCTGTTATTACCTTACCCTGTTAGCCTTTAGCACTCTACATTACTACTTCTCCCTCCACTATATATGGTGGCTCCTCAAATACAAACTGCTGTAGCCTTGATCTTGATTTAAGTCAAGGACTGTTTTTTTTTTGTTTGTTTTTTGTTTTTTTGTTTTTTTTTACTGTTGCTATAGCAGGATGTGACAACACAATTGTGAAATTTAAATATACTGTTATTTGGCCATTGGAGTTAACTGCAATGGCAGGACAAATGCTTTCCTTGTTGACTGAAATTGCCTAAAGAGTGTTTAAGATTAAATTACTGTTTGATTCTAATGTCCCCAACAGTTATAACATTGTTTAATAACGCTATTTAAAGAAATTTAACAAATTTAATTTAGCTCTTAAAGTACAAAAATTTATTTTTATTATATATATATATATATATATATATATATATATATATATATAGTACAGGTAATCAATCCGTTGGGATATAATCCAGTTTGGTTTGTTTTATGGCATATCAACCTCAATGGATTATTTAATGCCAACAAAATTTTTATCACTGGTAATATATATATATATATATATATATATATATATATATATATATATATATATTCAAAAAAATTGCTGGTAATTTTTTTTTTTTTTTTTTTTCAATAATGTATTGCTGGTAATAATTTTTTACAGCGTATTTTCTAGTGTTAAAACATTTCTACACTTTCATAGTGTTTTGACCCCAGTTGGGGAGGGGTTAACTATTTACCCATAGCTGGGACCTTAACAGGTGCTGCCACCCCCAGATCATGGTGGACCTGAGAATACTAGCAATTAAGAGGTGGTTCCACACTCCTCAAAACCTCCTGATCAGAGGCCTTTCTGTTGGATGTAATTTTTTGTCTTACCTGGGATGCAGATGTAGTTTATCATCATACCCAGGACAGTAACCCATTGTGGAAGGGGATGCAACTCCTGGTGCTTATATCACCACATACATCCAATTTGGAGTCTCTTATTGCGCTGACCCAATTCTCTGTTATATTAGTATAGTACACCTCATTGATAGTGTGGCTTTTGTGATCAGTCTGGTGCACTTTTGATCAGATGTCAGAAAACATGGCACCCTCTGAATAGTAACCTTCTTCATGCCAAGTTCATTGTGCAGAATATTCTCAAATCCCTATAGGGTATGCTAATAACATTGGCTATTTGATATAGTCAATCACCTGTCATCCATCACCATGTGATGAACACAATGTTTTCCTTGGTGGTGACAGTTGCAGGATCTCCAGTCCTTGGGTAATCTTCAAGACTCTCTCTTCTCCTAAATTCAGCTTCCCACTTTTATACTGTTGAGCACCATTCTCTAATACAGCAACCATGTCAGCATGAATTTCTTTGGGAGCTAAACCCTTTTTCTGCAGATAGTTGATAAGACCATAATGCCAAATATTCTCCATTTTCAAGAGAAGTCATGACTAGTTATATTTGAAGTCTTCTTTGAACAGTCAGTTGTCAGTTTACCTGGAAAGCAACAATCCAGTTATTAATAAGAAGAGTTAAAATTAATGCAGGCAAGATTTTACAGCGCTAGCATCACTCCTTCATAGTCAACCTATGAACTTTTCACCCTTGCATACAAAAATGTATATCAACTGGGTCTGCAAAAATGTCTTCAAAATATTTGGCACCACTTCTGTTGAACTCAGATGCTTATGAAACTGAAAGGAGATGCTATTATAGGAAATAGCTACAATTATTAAGACAAGAGCAAAATAACTTTCAAGATATTGAATTAACACAAGTAATCCCTCTACATCTTCCAAGGAAAGTTTTAATCATTGCAGTTGGAATGTTGGAATCCCCCAGCTACAGGTAAAATAGTAGGAGAGATTGGGTTCTATAGCTTTGTGTGGTAACTAATCTAAGAGAAGGAAATTCTGAATTCAAACCAACTACTGATGTGTAGATCTTGCTTCGTTAGGCAAAGGCTAAAAGAAAGTAACTTCAAAAACAAATCCATTTCTGAGAGAAGGGACAAGGTAACCTCAATGTCCCCAGTGCAAAAGTAACTGGGAAGCCATTGACTCTATTCTGTCTTGAATGTCACCATAAAGCACAATTGTGAGATAGAGGGGAGTGGTGACCACAATGGTGAAAAAGTAACCCGCAAGCCATTCCACTATTCTGTCTTGAAGGTCACCATGAAGCACAATTATGAGATGGAGGGGAGTGGTGACCACAGCATTGCAAAATGTGCTAACTGAATAATTTTTTTTTCAATCATTTCACTCCAAGCAAGGTGGGAATGCCACTAGTAGGCAGGGGGTTACAGAGAGTAAAAGTGAGAGACAAGACTGGATATGAGGGGGGGATTGTGGAAAGGATAAAAGATGAATGGGGTTCAAAATGGTGGAAGATGGCGATTGATGTTGCATTTAAATTCTTGTAGTTCTCAGGGAAGCAAGTAAACTGTCGAAGTGCGAGAAAAGAAACTGTTAAAGTAGAAGTGGCAGTTACATTTACCTAATTCAACAGTAAAAGGGTGGGGCCTAGATGTCAATCTGTGATAAATTGGGATAATGTTTACAAAGAGATGGTTTTGTAAATCAATGGATGCTTTTTCACAAAGAGAAACATTTGATAATTCAGGGACAGCTCTTATATATTTTATTTAACTGTCAGAAAGGAACTAATAAATCCGGCGGGTGGTGACTTCCACCAAAATATGACCAGGCCATCATCACTCATGTTGCTGGATCAGGAATGGAATTTTTTTTTTTTTTTCTATACTATGTTTACGGACAAATTTACTTGGCTTAGGGACAAATTTATTTGGCTTGAAGGTAAAGAAAGTTAGGAAGACTATGGGCAAGATGAATATATTTAAAATCTTGTGTTTGTCCCATTGAGAAATTAACCAAAATGTTTAAGATAAAATACAGCTAGCTGGAGTTTCAGGCCTTCCTGATTGGTTATCTTTACTGGCTAGCAACTCAAACTAGCACAGATTTGAGCTATGATGTAAGTGAATCAGGAAAAAGATGACTGCATTAAGCCAATAAAGCTGTTAAGAAGGCTCAGAGAAAAATATCAGATATTTATTCCTGTTTTTGGTAAATTTGAAAAAGTAATGATTGCTATTTAGAGTGATGCCTCATTTGCTAACCAATTGGATGGAAGATTGCAAAGAGAATATCTATTATTTTTGGTTGGTGATAATGTCATGGCAACCTAAACATTAGCAGTTGAAAGCCCTTTGGCTGCTGAAAGATTAGTCATGTTTAACCTTGCAGTAGCAACAATTTTCTATAGAAAATTTAAACTTAGAACTGCTTGGTTTGGAAGATGAAACTAGAAATGTGCCTATAATTTGTGAAACCAATAATTCTTCTTTTCATTATGCAGCGTTTTCTTCCACACAAATTCAAGACAAGAGGCTGTAAATTAAAATTGCTGCAATTAGAGATGTTTAATTTTTTAAATTATGAAGATAAGGAGGATAGATAATGATTCACTCATTACTGAAAGTGGTTAAGATTGTAATGTTCAGAGAACATGGGGATGGCGTTAACAGAAATATATATATAACACATTGCAGATTCCTTAAAGGAAAGAACTCCTTTATTTAAGTTTCTTAGATATTTGTTTCAACCAAAAAGGTTTTTGCTATAATGAAAATTCCAAATTGCATCAAGTAACTAAAAAATGGAGATACCAAAATGAGTTATCGTATATACTCGTGTATAAGCTGACTTCCTGTATAGTGTGACCCATGAACTTTTTGCATGAATTGTAACCCTTCCCGAGAAAATTTACCTGTGTATAATGCAACCAGTCACTGAAAATGCATGTTTTTTTTAACCTCTTCAATAAAATTACCTATGTATAGTGCGACCACCTATTTTTTGCATAAAAAACTAAATCATAAAAACTAGCACTATACTTGAGTATATATGGTATGTCCCTTGACCAAAAGACATGCATCCTGGGTATGATGATAAACTACATCTAGCAGTAAACAGAACCATTTCTTAATTGCCGTTGTTCCCAGGTCCACCCTGACTCAGTGTGGTAGCACCTCTTAGTGTCCCAGTAAATAGCAAATAGCGATCCCCCACCCAAACAAAAATTAACAATACATTTTTACAATAAAATGAGTAACAATAGATTTTTATAGCAAAATGACAATCAATGCAACATTAAAATATACATTTTTATTGTAAAATTACTAACAGTACATGTTATGATCTACAAACTATATACCTTAAAAAGCATACCATTACCCTGAGAGTATAAAATTATGTACACGGTACCGATACTTGAAAAAATAAAATTGTGTTTGGGATATTTAGATTTTGGCATTAAATAACCCATAAAGGTTGATATGCCACTAAAAAAACAACCAATCAGAAAAACATGTTTGGTTGTCTGGCCTCGGCATAAAGAAACAACACTATCTTCCATTATCACTGATTATTATTTGTGTTAATTGGGACAGTTTCAAATTATATTTTCTTCCTTCTTCACTTTTTTTTTATGTACCATGTGTGATACACGCTCAGGCAATCATTTATCTTTCGATACATGACTGACGAGTGACAAGCCAGATTTTTTCACCACAGTAGGTTGCCATTTCTTTTTGCGGTAGATCAGTTGCCATTCAAGACTATAGAACCCGGTCTGTCCTGCTATTTACCCATAGCTGGAGAGAGAAGAAGAGGATTCATACCTTTCCTAAGGGTATTAATACGTAAGTGAATGCAATTTAATTCAACTGGAATTCAAACTCAGCTTTCTGATTCCTCAATCTGAGCTGCTATCCATTATTCCACCATGCATCCTTACAATTCCTAAATCTTGATTGATTTTAGAATTTGCATGAATGAGAAGCATCAACTACTACTTAACTAATTGACTGATGCTTTAAACTAAAACTGCGAAGACTGTTTTGTTACAAGGACCCTGTTACTCATTCATCAAATAGCCAAATTATGCAAAGAAACTAAAAAGGGAGAGTTGTTTAGATTAGTTATGGCCCTTGACTAAAAGACTTATTTAGTTGTCTGCCCCTGTTACAAGGAGACATTTTAAAGAATCTCATTATCATTGGTTAGTTCTAGACACTGAGCTTTTGACTAATTTATCTACCTATATCAAATACTTTTTTTTTTTCATCATTAAGCTATGGATTGATGATGTCCCTACATATATTTTCCAAGTCATTGATTTTCTTAGATGTTAGTGTGTAACAATACTCATATTTGCATCTTTACTATGTCTGGCATAAGGTCACAATAGCTGGATTTCTTGTGATTACAAAATTTAGTGGCTTTGTTCTGCAAGAATCAAGATCTTACCATCTATCTTATACCAGCTATATCATTTTTTTTTTTTATCTCTCCTTTCTAGATATAATGCACATGAGTATTAGTGTCTTAGCTAACTGGATATTAAGATTTTATTTTTTTTAATTTTAAATCGATAACGTCTGCTTGGTCTCACGTTGACTGCTGACCTGAGATGGAACAAGTACATTGAGTCAATTGCTTCTTCCACTGCGAGGAAAGTTGGCTCTCTGTGCCGCGCCAGGAAATTTTTCTCCCCGGAATCGATACTTCAAATATACAAATCAACCATTCGCCCTTGCATGGAGTATTGCTGCCATATATGGTCTGGAGCACCTTCTGTTTACCTCGGAGTTCTTGACAAGATCCAGAGACGGATATGTAATATAATTGGCCCTGATCTGGCATCTCGTCTACAGTCAGTCTCTCACAGACGTGCCGTCGACTCTCTCTGTCTTTTCTACAAATACTTTCATGGTAATTGCTCCGATGAGCTGCTTTCACTGGTCCCCAGACTCCATGAATTCAAGCGCCCTACGAGGCTGGCATCCCGCTTTCACACTTACACTGTAGAAACTTTTAAATGTAGCCGTCTCTTCTACTCCAATAGCTTCATACCTCGCACCTCTCGCCTGTGGAACACCCTTCCCAATTACTGTTTCCCTAAGAGCTATAATCTCCAACTATTCAAATGTAATGTCAATCGACACCTCCAGTTACCTTGATCTACCCATTATCCTTCTCCTCATCCTTTTTTCTATCTCTCCTATCTGCTCTTGCTCCAAATCTTCTGCAACCCCCTGCATCCTAGTGGCTTCATGCCTTGCTCGGGGCGTAATGTTAAAAAAAAAAAAAAATATATATATATATATTTCTACCCTAACGATTGAACTTGTGTGAAATGTTAAAAAAAGTCATCTTTAACAACTAAGCTACAACACAAGATTCATATGTGTATTTATCTTAAGTTTATACTTTTAAAAAATTTATTTGCTAGTTTCTTTTTCACTTTCTTTGAGTTTTTCACAAACACATTTTGTCTGAGTTTGGTCACTATTGATACATGACCAAGTGCTGAAAAGTTCTCGGCCCAACCCACTTTCACAAAATCAGTATTTCAGTGACTAAATATCAGGCTAGTAATTTTGGAAAGTGTGTCAGTTTGTGTGCAAGGATATGTGGGTCGTGTCATAGTGGTTCAGAATGAGAAATAAAAGAGCAGAGTTCGAATTCTAATCAAGTTCATTACATTTGCTTATGCACAAATACCCTTGGGGAAGGTATAAATTCATCTTTTCTCCCTCCAGCTATGGGATAAATAGCAGGGCAGACTAGGCTCTCTAGCCATGATTGGTAACCCCTAGGAGAAGGACAACTCTAAACTAAAAAAAAATGATAGGGTGCATGTAATGGATTATGTAACAGGAAAACTCAAACTAAAAATTTTTCAGTACCACCTCATATTATGATATATATCATTCTATCGAATTCAAGGCAACATGGCGTCCTTTACCATTTCCAGATGTTGGAATTGTCATCAATCATGTTTATTTGCATATACTTTTGGAATTATTTATGGGGAAATAACCATCTATTTCCGTATTGGCTTTTTTTTTTCCTTTTTTATTCAGTGTTCCCAATAATTGCTTCTTTTTTTTTTTTTTCCTTAAATGCCAGAATCTTTATGAAACTTTCCATGGTTTTTCCTTGTTCAGTTTCAAATTCCATTACTTTTCACATTAAATATTCAATGTACAATGGTTAATCTCATTTTCACACTGGGTTTATTTGGTTTATGGACTGAATTTATTTTGTCTTTTTGAAACATCAGAAACAAATATTTCACATTTTCATTAGTTTTTGCTAGTTTCTTCCTTCATTCTGTTGGTTTTATCAGTGTTTGTAGCCAATTGATAATAATACTAAATAGTCAATAGAACATTGGAGGCAAAATGGCTGAAGCACAAATACTAAAGATGAGAACCTTATTTGATCATATTAAGTTTGGTTGCCTGGTTAATGCATTGTCTTTGAGGTAGAGAATTAGTGATGAGACAATACCGATATTTTACCGATCCTGATACAATTCCCAATTCCATTACAATTCCTGATTCCAATACCTACAATGATTAAAATTCATTATTTTCAGATCCTCCAGTTGGTTTGGGAAACTTAATGAACAAAATACATTTATTAATAAAATATTTAGTAGAAAAATGAATACAAAAGCTTATGAAATAAAGTTATATATCATTTTTATTTAAAAAATTGGTAAGAGTTCAAACAATAAAGAGAACAATTTCTTTAAGTAAATCACTTAATTACCTAGCTACAGTTGACATTGTTTTACTTTGGTTATCCTTAAAAATCTTCCAAACTACACTTTTCTACTTGCCATTTTTTTTAAAAAAACAAGTAAAATAAATTGACATCATACTTAACTTAGGTGATATTATGATCTGTAGATTTTAGTTTCACTGATAATTTAAACTCTGTTTATATTTATATCTTTTTATCATTAGTACCAAGAATGGAAAATTAAGTTTTTAACAAAAAAAAAAAACAAAGAATAATTTTTAGAATTGGAAATTAGGTTAAAAATCCTCTGATGTTGATTCTGATACCCCCAAAAAGTTCC
The DNA here is from genome assembly GCA_903632075.3 of Acanthosepion pharaonis. NCBI lineage: Eukaryota > Metazoa > Mollusca > Cephalopoda > Sepiida > Sepiidae > Acanthosepion > Acanthosepion pharaonis. The sequence goes on from CAHIKZ030001224.1 coordinate 6,233,338, forward strand.
GATATTTCCGATTCTTGATTCCAATTAATCGTCCCATCACTATAGAATGAAAGTTTGAGCTTTGTTTGGAGTTATTTCTTTATTCTGAATTTCTGCATTTCCTTTTTATGGTTAAAGAATAGATTTGTGAAAAATATTCAATAAAATACATTATTAGCTTATTAAAATGAATATTAAAGATGTGTAAGCCGAGAAAAACTTAATCTCAGAATGTGAAAACTTTATTAAAAATTCTAATTTTTATGCGAAAATTAGAACTAAGAACACTTTTTTTTTTTTTTTTTAATAAGCATAAAACAATATTAAATGTTTACAAGTGCAGACATTTTTTTTTCTATTCTGAAATAGATTTTCTTTCTATAGGTTTTATTTAACCTACATGGTGGCAGGGTGAAAAAAACAACTTCAAATTGAAAAAAGTAAGTCAGGGTCAGTTTAGATATTAGAAACCAAATTTCAGATTCTGTGAATGAACTTTTAATTTGCATTTCAATACATATTCTGGTAATCTCTATTTCACTGAACTTAGAATAAAAATAAATAAAATGTTGACAATATTTGCTGAAGAATGTAAAAGTTTTTTTTTAGCAGTTTAGGGAATTACATTCTTTATTTTAATCTACAGTTGTAGAATGTTCTCTGCCCATATCTAGGGATATCTCGTCTAATTTTGATTTAATACTGTTGAGTTATTGCTTGTCCATTTCCACTGAATCTAATTACACACTACCTGGCCCAGCTATTGAACTGACAATTACTGTGTCATCAAATACACAAATCAATGCTTTAATCTACTAGGCTATTGTCCTGCACAGAGACCAATTTTCTGTTTCAAATTTTCCTTAATTCCATTTTAGGTTTTAGAGAATTCCATTTTTTTTTTTTTTTTGTTTTTTTCTTTTCTATTTTCAGTATAGAATTACGTTTCTTCCCCCACCCCCTTCAGTTTAGAATTCTGTTTTTGCTTCATTATAATACTTGGTGAGAAATTCTAACAATATATAAATGTTATTAAAACAAGAAAATAAAAGGAGCATTAAAAATTTGACTAGCTGGAATATCCACCCATTGGACAAGTTGCTCCACTCCAACTTGATAACGTTTTGTAACTTATGCTTCAGTCTTCTACTTGATGTGTACATTTTTAAAAAATCAAGGATAAAAATCATTTCTCATATCTTTACTTTTCACCAAAGTTGTTATAGTAGTAAGTAGTTTGTTTTATAGTGGGTTGGTTGTTAGAAGCCTTTTTTGACAAATGGTTTTTAGACTTGATATCATCCTTTATTGTATCCACCTTAACAAGGTCAACAGTATGATGACAAAATTTGCAGTAAAGCACATTGCCATCAGCATAAAAGTCTTCTGGTAATTGTTCTACACCGTCTTGTGCACAAATTTTAGAAATTATATAGTCATTTGCCTTTGTTTCTTTTTTGGAGAAGGTCCATCTTTCGAGGTGGTTGGTTGTTTGTACTATAAACCAAAGCAGCCTGTTGCTATTCCAGGATAGGTTTTAAAAAAAAAAAAATCAATTTTATCAGTTCAAGCTTCCAGTTTTCCATACAAGTGAAATATGCCTTTTTTTAGTAGATTTTTACAACCAAAATGTTTTTTTTCATTACAGAGTAGATAATAGGTAATTTTTTAAAATTGTTTTAATATTTTTTTTTTTTTTTTAAAGGTTTGTGTGCATTTACTTACTGTAAAAAAGAAAAAAAATTAAATATTTAACTCAAACTCACAAATTGTAGTAAATCTTCCAAAGATATTTTTTTGTTTCACGCAGCACTTTTTTTTTTTTTTAAGAACAAAAAAAAAAAAAATTATCTCATTTGAATTCTTACAAGAGTAAAACTAATTTGTGTGCGCACACACAGGGTTGTCAGATTGAAATCAGTAAAGATGCCAAATGATGTTTTAATAAAAAAGAAATACTAAAGCAAGCAAACAGAAAAAGACCAGTTTTAAATTAATTCCCATAAATAAATTGTTGAGAAGTCATCTAGAGACAAAAACTACATTATGTTTAGTCACTTTATTGAAACTATAAAATAAAAGTTTTGAAAAAAATTTAATTCATAAAATTTGGCTTTCTGAAAAGACAAACTGCTCTCACCTCCATTACCATGTGTGATAGGAAAAAGAAAAAATAAAACAACAAAAAGACGAAATATTTGTCCAGTCCCACCATCCCAGCATTTTTTTCTTTTTTATATCAAATCAAGCCATCTTTGTAAAACTTTGTCCCTAAATACTGCAAACTGTAGGGAGACAAGAGGTAAGGAGTATGTATTAAAACATTTAACAAATTTATCCTTTGATGTCTGTCAGTTCATTGAGTTAAGGAAGGCAAATATCTATATAAATAAAGTACATTTTATGTGTATCTATCTGTCCGTCCGTTTTTCAATCTCAAAGAACCTGAAGCAACATGTGATTAAAAATTAAATGACTCATTTAAAGTTAAATTTAAATATCAGTGTGAAAGTTTTAAAAGACAATTCTTTATTAAAGGTTTAACTTTAATTTCGCTTTTCATTGCATGTAATTAAAACTTAAGCAAGGCACGGTATGTTGCTCATGTTTTTGTTTTGTTTTTTTTTTTTGTTTTTTTTAGCACCTGTACTGTGACATCAAAATCTTACAATATCTTTCAAGAGTGATCTTTATATGAAGGGATCATAAAGAATGGTGATTTTTAAAAGAAAATAAAAATTGTATGCAAAATAAATGCAAACAAACTACAGAGATCAGTTGCATATACGAAGAAAGATTATGCCGAATTAAGGTGTTGAATAAATATAAGATAATTTTATTATTTCTAAATTCTTATAACTTTTACATACATAGCAGGCTGAAGGCTCAAAAGCCCTCCACAGGACCTAGTTTAAAGTCCACACAGATGGTGGCTTCTAAGCTAGTAGTAACAAATAAAAATGGAAGTTGGTAAATCTGTTATGAAAAAAAAACAAGTCTATTTTGAAATTGCGATTTCTGTTTCAAGTAGGCCATTCTGTTTTTATGTCCGTTTTCACTGAAAATATGTTTGTCTATCTGTGGAGAACTTGGAGCTTTGAACATAACTAAAATAAGAATTAGATGAGCCACATAATTTATCCACTGTCATTTCTATTGATAGCAGCATTCCATATAATTCTTTTTTGGGATAGTGAGCCGATGCCTCATCAGCATTTTGAAATGTTATTCCTTTTGACTAGGATTTGATTTTTGAAGAGGAAAAAATTACAAGAGGCAAGATCTGGGCAATATGGTTGCTGTTGAACCTGGAGAATGTTTTGCTTCACCAAAAACTGCTGCACAAGCCATGGTCACTGATGAAAACTCTGTGGTGTAATGAGACAACCACACTCTACACATTCTCCTTCCAAGCACTATAAACAACAAAAGTCAGCTTCTGTCTATATTTCTGAGATGAGGTATTATGTACATTATTTACATTATTCGGACTATTGTCCTCATCTTTGTTGCCATATTTATCACAATATTTCGGCCGTTGTACGCTCCGGCCTTCTTCAGGTGGTTGGAATGTCGAACTGAACCCTTTTATTTTGCTCACTGGGATAGACTGTTCTAGTTCCATGTGCCATGTTTGATGGATGTCAGTTATCAGTTATCTCCTGTTAATTCCCCTCTGAAAGTTCTCCACTGCCTTAACCGGGTATTGAACTCCCACTCTTTGGGTCCTGTCACTGGATCTAACCAATGCCTTTATCCACTGTGCCATGTCCTTGAACCTCATAACTTAGTGTGCATGCACGACAGTTCGAGATCATTCTGTGCTAAGTTGCTTCACTCTGTTTTGTTACCATAGCAAAGTCACAATACTTTTTGATCTGAACTCATATGTTTATTTTTTTTTTATTATATTTTTTTAACTTTTAGCCAAGAAATCATTTATCATTACATTGGCCACAAATTTTTAATTTTCATTTTATTTAATTTTTTTTAAAGCTTACACACTGCCAAATTAGTGCTTTGTCAGCAGGGCTTAGAATATGTAGACTGCAGGTGAGTAACCTCACCACCTTCTGCCAAAAGGACCACCTTCTAGGTAGATACTTGCAAACTCTGGCATTTTGGAATGGACATTTACCCCTTGATTCAAGTACAAGCAAGGTCTATATATACTTTTTAACTTAAGTATAAAGATAACACTTGTCCACCTATCTTTAATTCATTGTAATTTTTCTCCTATAAGAGTTATATTTAACATTAAATAACCAAACAAGGGTTGATATGTCATTACTTTCACCAACCTAAGCAAATATAACAAATCCAGGAAGGAAATGCAATTTTAGCTGATGACATTTCAAGAAAGTCCCACCCTTATATCCGTTTGTAAACTTTATTATAGTACTTCATACAAAAGGGTGTTCCAGTAAAAACATATTTCTGTCTGATGATTGCTATGCACATGAAACTTTGAGTAGCATTGAGCGGTAAGGAACAACAGTATTCTTTTTTAATATATATCTTAACTCGGTTATTTTATATCAAGCACTCTCTGCACACAATATTAGAATTCGTTTGTATAAATCAATATTTAGTTTTTTTTTTTATGTAACTGTTCAGTATTTTTTCCTTTTAAGACTTACCAGCCAAGATGGATTTCAGAAGTGGGGGGGAAAAATTGATCTACTGTTTTTCTTGTTTTAAATTTTGTCTTCTTCACAATTTAATTTCTGCAGTAATTATGAAACTTATCATTTCAACTTTGAATGTACAAAATGCATTGTCTATTTTGAAGAGCACCACTGAAAAGAAATTGATTATTAAACTGCAATGAAGGCTTCAAGCAAATCATAAAAATATTATTTAAATCATTTGTAGAACCACTCAATAAAATCAATACAAATTTATTGTTAGAATATTAATCTGAAGATAATAAGGCTTAGAGTTTAATTGCTGTTATTACCAATACAAATAGCCTATCAGAATATGGCTGATTGTTTGTAATAATAAATTGTTGAATTTGGAAATTCAGCACATGTAAACAAGTCCTCTACATTGGTCACCTGATTAATGTTTTGTTTCAGTATTTAAACTTATAGCTGTTTTATAATTGATGTTATTGTTAGGGTTAACTAAGAAAAACCAAAGCACTTACTTTTTCACACATTCATCCATCAATCAATCAATAAATTATGAGATGAAAAAAAATCTCATAAATATTAAATAGGAATATCAAACTGGTAAAAATATATAGGATTATTTATGTATGTGGGAGTCACGGTGGAGTAATGGTTAGCAGTTTGGCTGTAGGGATTGAAGGGTGGAGTTTGAATTCCAGCAGAGTTCATTGCATTCACTTATATGGGAATGGTATGAATCCATCTCTTCTCCTCCCAGCTATGGGTAAAATATCAAGACTGACTTCTATAGCTTTGGATGGCAACCAGTCTAGGAGAAGGAAATTCTGAATTCAAACCAGATTGCACTATCCTAAAAATGTGTATATATGTGGCTGGAGGCTACTTGTGAATCCAAATTCTCACTGAAACTCATACTATCAGCATGTCCTTAGACGCAGTATCAAAAGGAGCCCCGTGTTCCATAGAGAACAAGAGGAAATAATTATATATAGGCACTTCTGTTTAGGATCAGAGCATGGTATCTGTACTCTGTGAAAAGTAAGAGAGGCTTAAAATGTATCTTTGTGTATATGCCATTGCAAATAAAGTCAGTTAAATTTAACTTAGAGTATTCTGAACATTCTGTTACTGTGAAGTCAAACCAGACTTTCTTCTTTTTTATAAGCTGATATTTTCCATTGAAATAAAAAAAAAAAGACTACTTCAAAACTTTCAGTCACTTATATCTTGCCATTTGAAAAGGATATTCAACAATGTGCTCACACCAAGTAGATAGCTGTGGAGGTTTTGACTCTCCCCCCTATCCCAAATGATTTTTAGTTTAATTATGAAACTGAATTAATGTTAGTTATATTTAAGAAGAGAAAGATTAAAGCAAAATTTTCACATTTAAAAAAATATACAGTGTGTCCCCACCAAGAATCTACATCATTTAAAATGTTAATATCTGAGTAACTACATGTCCCAGGCAAAGGAAATTAAATAGGTTTCATATGAACAATAAAAGATTTATTTATCAAAATTCAAACAAGATATTCAAAGGGATGAATATTTTGTAACTGATTTCATAAAGCTTCACTATGTGCACCACCTGTAACATAACACGTCAAGTCAGTTGTCCAGCTCCTGCCAAACATGCTGTAGCATGTATTGCATAACATCCTCCAGTACCTAATTGATTCACTGCTTAAGTTCTTTTAGGCTTGTAGAAAGAGTGGGGATATAGAACTGTCCTTTTACATAGCCCCATATTGTTCTACATGAAACCTATTTAATTTTTTTTGCCTGAGACATATAGTTACTCAGATATTCACATTTTAAATTATGTTAGTTTTTGCGGGGGACACCCTGTAGTGGTTTAGGTCTAAAAACCCTGATCTATAGTGATGAGCCAAACTTCTTGAAAATAGCTTAAATTTTGCATTTAACCAATTCAGATAACTTGGGATTTTCATTGCCAAAAATTGATTCAACACCCCGCCCCGACACACACACCAAGAAAAAAAGGAAAATAAATGAACATAGAAATAGATGTTCATATCATGATTTTGATAAATACAAAGAAATTTTTGATATTTGGTGTCTAGCTTCTGGTGCTAAAAGCTGGTAATGATGTATTTAAGTCAATGTTTGAACTGATTATGTTGCAAATATCTTCTTGGGAAAAAACTTTCTTAGATTTTGCAAATTGAAAATATTTTAATATTTGGGAACTTCCACTAAAAAGGAGAATAGATTTTGGTCTTTGTCACAGTACATTCCTCATTCTATTTGAAGCAAAGTTTGAAGCCAAGTCACTAATTCCTGTGAGCTCCTGCAAAAATACCTGGTCATTTCAGTCAAGTCACAAGCAAATAATATTCTTATTTTTCCAATATTTAAATACAATCAAACGTTCCTATGTATTGTCTAGATTTCTATTCACTTGGCCAATTTATTTACTTTGTGGCTTACTGGCTATGGAGCTTTTAGATAATTGCTTTTCTTAAGACAGCAACGCTTGATATTGAAAACATGAGAATAGATTTAAGTCGAAATATAAAATCCTTTTGACTGTTTTTAAAAGTTTATCATCAGTGAGGGTGGGCAGTTGCAATTTTCCTCATCTTATCTGATGGTGTAGAATATTTTTACACCCACACAATAACAAGGTTATCAAAATGTCAACATATCACTATATAGTTATGTTACTTGCTTCCTGATTGATGATTGGTCAATTAATAATATACATTTGCATAATGGCTACTTATATTTGGTTGCAAAGTATGTGTGGGAATATTATATTGTAAATGGCATCTGAAAATTGCCCATTACATGAAGCTTTTAATTCTGAGTGTACAATTGTTATTATTCATTGTGCTTTTAGTCTTTTATATATATATATATATATATATATATATATATATATATATATAAGTATTTACTTATCTTTGCTCTGCTTAGTGTATTGAGCACTATACATTTTAGCTTAGTTACTTGCTTGGGGTTTTTTTCTTTGGGCTGGAAACTTAAAGCATTGGACGATTTTTTTTTTTTCATCTTGTTCTGGCATTTTTAGTTCTTTTCTTTATCTTTTTCCAATTTTTCCTTGGATACCAATTTGTTTTGATATACTTGCAAGTTGTGCTAACTAAGTTTTTTTGAATGAATAATTATAATTATTAGTTTATATATATATATATATATATATATATATAATGGTGTATTTAGGCAGCAAGAATTAATCTAAATGTTTATTAAATATCACTGACAAGGTCTGTCTAAATAAAATATCTTTCTTCATAGGAGTTCATATATTGAAGTGTGTATATAAAAAAAAAAACATTAAAAAGCAAGTATAAATGTCTGATATATGCTTTCCATCTGAATTTCTGGAATTTTTAAAAATCATTCCACCCCAAGCAAGGTAGTAAAGCCACTAGGACACGGGGGTTACAGAATGTTAGAGAATATATGAAAAATATACTATTAAGGAAAGAGGATAATATAAGAACAAGAAATACATGATAACCATTGACATTACATTTAAATTTTTGAAGATCGAAGTTTACTGGGAAGCAGGAAGTTGAAAGAGTTCCACAAATGAGAAGTGCAATAGAAAAAAACTGTTAGCATAGAATTTATGGTTCCATCTAGCCATTTCAATTGTAAAATGATGAGACCTTATTACCAATCTAGTACTGCACTTAAATTCATGAAGTCTAGGTACCATAGAGGAAAGTTCATTAGATTACCATGAAAACTTTATAGAAAAAGCACAGGGAAGCTATATTATGGGGGTGAGAAAGTGACTGAAGCTGAGATGCCAGGTTAGAACTAATAACATTGCAGATTATTCTGAATTGAGAAAATTCAGAATAATCTTCCATGTTATAAATATATAGCAGGAGCACCCAACCAGATGTGGCAACAATATTCAAAGCAAGGACAATTGAGGAGTTATTATTATTACACTACATGTGGACTATTGTGTCCTCTGGCTAAATGTGATAACAACAAAGGTGAGTACAATAGTCCACATGTAAATAGTGTAAGGATATCCTTTTTCCATTTGACTGTTGCAGAGGATGTTACTTCTAACTGACGATTTCTAATTCCAGCAATCTAAAAATGCCAGAATTTAGTCAAATTCTTCTTGCTTAACATACTGATCATTTCCAATTCTTGACAATGACATTCAAAAGTACTCAAATATAACAGAAAAAATGAAAAAAAAAAAAAACCCTGAAATTTGGACAATTTAAATTGCAATGTTCTAGCTCCTGAATATTTTCTATTTTCTAATTTTTTCACATCCAGTAAACTCTTGTATCTTAGTGGCTTTACTGCCTTGCATGGGGTGAAATCAATAATATATCACACGTCATTTGGAAATTAAAAAGACATGATAAAAAGTTGAACAAACAGGCCTTGTTAGTGGTATTTAATAAAACTTGTTTGGACACTTCTACATATGCGGATACAGTCATCAAATGTTATTGAAAGCATTAATTTTTTAAAGAGTACTTTGATGTTCATTCATATCAAATGTTTGGTATTTTATGAGATGCTGAGAAGTTCTTGTCACAACTCACTTTTCCAAAATTAGTATTCTAATGTTTGGTTATTGCAATCTTGATTTTGGGAAATAAATTAGATCAGGAAGATTTCAGGAAAGTGGACAATACAAGAATTGAGCTAGAAGATAACTCTTGACACTGCATTTAAATTTTTGAAGGTCAAAGTTGACTGGAAAGCAAGAAGATGGAAGAGAGTTCCATAAGCGAGAAGTGCAATAGAAGAAACTGTTAGCATAGAACTTATGGTTACATATAGCCATTTCAACTGTAAAATGATGAGATCTTGCCACCAGTCTGGAACAACTGTTACAAGTAACTTCAAAATTAGCATATTTTTCCCTTGAAATTAAAATTTTTTTCCTCTATTTTTAGAATTATTTTTTTCTACTTTCATTTGGTATTGAGCTTTAAATAAAAAGTGATTAACCCTTTGAGCCATGACCACCGCTTTACCGGTGGTAGAGAAAAATTATGCAATGCCCAGCTGACAATTGTACAGTGGTAGAGAAAAATGACTTAATGCCCAGCCGCTAGTTGAACAATGGGTAAATTGTAAATATTTTTTATATCTGCTGTGAAACATTACATACCAATTATTTGTGGATTTTGACTCAGGAGCTCAGACAGAAGGTGTTATGGTTCGGTTTCTTGTACCACGGTGATAGTGCAAGGTAGAACCAATAAAGAAGAACTCTAACACGGATATGGAATAACACAGATATATTACAAACAGGAATATATACAGAGAAGTAGAAAGTGTTAGTATGAACAATCAGGTTTAGTAGTAATTGTCTGAACGTGACTCTGTTTTGGACTACCTCTGACTCGACTGACTGACTGACTCGCTCGCTCGCTCTGACAGACTCCTGACGGACTTCACTCCAGACTTCAGATTGAACTCTCTGATTCCTCTTGAGGTGCAGTATTTATTATGTATGGAATAGTCCATTATGTTATTATGCATAAGGTTCCATAACAGAAGACGAAAGAGACTCTGCCCTTCGGCGTAGCCTCGTTCGGGTTCCTCCCCGCCTGAAGGCAGAGAGTTCAACCGATCAGCCAGTTGCCCGACTTTGGACTGAACTCCCTGCTTCCTCTTGAGGCACAGTATTTATTACGTATGGAATAGTCCATTATGTTATTATGGGTAAGGTCCCCTAACATAAGGGTTAAAATTGTTCAGTAATGCAGGGCTCAAAGGGTTAATACATTGTCTCCACATCTTTTAATTTTTTTTTTTTTTTAGTGATTGTTTTCATGATTTTATTTATTCTTATACTTTTGTTCAATCTTATTTGTCTCGTGTCCATCAATACCAGCTCCTCTCGAATCTTCTAGCATCTGTAAACACTTGTACTTCTTTATAGACTGCAAATATGTCTCAGTTGATGTGGTCAGTTGCTGAACATTTAAAAGGCTGAGATTATTGCAGTTTGTAATTAATGTAATCAATCACAAACGAAAAGAACACTTAATTTGTAGCTGAGAGCTTAGATATATTTTTAACTTTATCTTCTTTCATTCTCATCTGAAAAGAAACATATTGTCATTCATATCAATAGAGATCAACAGTTTACTATCAATGAATTCACAATTTCTCTTTTGATTAAGCAATGTTATATCGTATCAAATAGATGGATACTTTAGAATAATATCTTCGTGGTATTTTTAATAATAAAAAATAATTTCTATTAAAATCTTAGTCCAAAAATAGAAAGGGGTGTAAGACAAGGATGTATCTTCTCAATAGGTTTACTCAACCTCTATAACAAGGCTATCTTAAAGAAGCTGGAGACTCTTCAGGATTTATTATTGATGGGGGCATAATTTTAACAACATAAGATGATCAGATAACACTGTTGATGGCAGACACTGTAGGAAAACTCCAGGACCTAGATTATGGCCATATCACATTGAAACATATGTTCCTGTATGATCACCAAAATTAAGCAATGTCAAGACAGGTCAGTACCTAGATGGAATCTCAGGTGCTTTAAGCTTGTATGTGTGGGTGGTGTAATTGATAATGGCTCAGAATTGTTAATTGGAGAGCCAAGTTCCAATTCCAGTTGTGTTTGTTATATTCACTTATACACAAATACCCTTGGGAAAGGTATGAATTCATTTCTTCTCCCCATCAGTTATGGGTTAATTAGTAAGACTTATATCACTAAAATCATTATTATCTCCAAAAGAAAAAAAATTTCTTATGGCTTTAAGTAAGCTGAAAATGCTTGAAAGCTGGAGAAAACAAATTAATCAATCCTAAAAATGTAGTAAAAGAAAGTGAGAAGAAAAGACTAATCATCAATTGTAAGAAGACAGAATGTTTGGATGTCTGCAAAAGAAAAAGCTCAAAATGTGAACCACAATTTTGAAATGTTAAAATCAAACAAGTAGAAAATTTTAAATATCTGGGAAATATTTTAACAGGGGATAAAAATTGTGACCCTGAAATCTGAAGATGTATTGACAGATGTCTTCCAAAAAGTAAAAGTATTGAGAAATGGGGAAAATTTCATTAGAAACAAAGAAAATAGTGCTGAAAAGTGTTTTAATTTCACAAAAGCAAAATAATACTCACTAACAGAGTAAATTGCAGACAAACGATGCAAATAAAAATAAATCTTAATTTATATAATTTTATATATATAATTTTTTATACACATACATAATTTTTCATATATATTTTATGCATGCAATGAAAAGAAAAATTCTTGCTGCTTTTGTTTTCTACTTCTTACACATCAATTGAATTTCCTATCAAGGTTATATACTAACAAAACATTTGCTTGTATTAATATATATGAACCAGTAGTCTTTAGAAATTTTTGTCTACTGTGTCTTCAGGACATGAGCACTCATGGCTTTTCTCAACTTCCTATCCTTTGTAACTCTTAGTAATGTTTGTTATTTTGCTATCCCTCCCACTCACTGTTTTACCATTCATTAATGTAAGCTCATCAGGTAGGTAACCTAATGCCTTGCCAGTCCCTTTTATGTTCAATATGTCCTGTGAGTGTCAAATTTTCCAAGCCCTCATTTGACATTGAATTCTTTTGTTAGGAAAACTAGTTCACATACAAATACAAGGTCTAGTTATCATAATCTTTCAAAATAGTTTTATTTGTGCATTCAGTGTTGTTTTCTTGTATTTAAAAAAAATTCTTTGATAAATATGACATGATTTTGTCAATAGCATTTTCTTCTGGAAACTTATGGTTTCTTTTGTAAGAATTTTCTCTAAGTTGTTACTGATTCTGGAGCAAATCAGTCAAGATTCAAATGGTAGGAACATTTTGTCCTTTTTTTCCCCCTAAATCATGCTTCATACTGCAGTGTGGGGTCTGCATTTACTCACATCATGATAAATGCTTGTGTAGTTTGTTTTTTTTTTTTGTATTTTTTTTACAAAGAAGAAAATATTTAAAAGTGGGAAAGAAGAAATTAGTAATTGCTGCAAAAGTAATTGTGCTGTTTTAAGAAAAAAGCTATTTTAATGTAAAAGTAAATTTTTTGCAAACTAAATCTCATTATTTCATGCAAAATTTATCTTTTTACTTTGTTTTTTGTTACAAAATCTGAAGATGTTCATGATAGAAGAGAGGAAATAAAACAATTTTCTTTAGTGTAAGCATGTCTGTTCAAAAACCATTTAACACTTGACTCCTGCTGAATAGGGATCAAAAGTAATACAATTACAGCTAATTTTAACTGTAGTTATTTGTGCTAATTAGAGAGAAATTATTCTTGTTGATGAGTGGGTGTTTTAATGGATAGTGGCTCAGAATGAAAAATTGGAGAGCTGAGTTCAAATTCCAGTTGAGTTCATTACATTCACTTATGCGCAAATACACTTGGAGAAGGTATGAATCCATTGTTTCTTCTGCCAGATAAGTTACTTGAACATTTCTTAATTTATTGAGCACACACACATTTTTTTTTATGTGTCACAGTTCAGCAAGGCTCTATTTTTCCTTTTTAATGAATACACACTTTATTTAGATTATTTTTCTCAAAAGCTCATTTTTCCCGTCTAAGGAACCATCATATAGCCTGAAGTGCTATACCAGTTTAGCTACAAAGGGAGCTTCTGGCTAGCAAGGTCAATTTAACTGCTTTTAAACTACACACTTCCTATGATTTCTCTCGAACATCCATATCTGCTTAAAGCGCATCTTAACCTAAATGAATGACATCACACACTGCAAACTTCTATGATTGTAAACTGATATAGCACGTCAGGCTATTTGATTGTTCTGTGTAGGATACAGGTTCGATTCCTGTCCTGCATATTTTCTATGAAATTTCTCGGACGTTCAGGCTAGTAAATGTTGTTAGTACTGTTTATTATAAACTGATCATTTACTTAAATATTTGTGTATATATAAATAATGTATGACAATAAAATTTATTAATTGTCAGACTTAGTCGATTTCGTAGTGTGTGACATCTTTTGATTACATTAAGATATGATTTGAGTAGATATGGGCATGTTAGAGAAATCATGGGAATTTTGTAGTTTAAAGACACATACATACATACATACATATATATATATATATATATATATATATATATATATATATATATATATATATAAATATGTACACACATACATACACACAGATGTGCACTCTTTACAAATGTTACACAGGAAAGCCAACCAGCTGTTTATTTTAACTCCTCGTCCTTCAACTATTTCCAGGCAGTCTTTAAGGACAGGATTGCTATTACTTGAGAAAGCCAGGTATGAAATCCAAGGTTACTTGGACACCTATCCTGGCTGATGGAATAGAGAAATCTTAGGGTAAGTAGCAGGAATCACTTGTGTTTGCTCACTGACCTATATTAAAATAACACATATGGGCTCCCTTTTCATTTCAATCCCATGTTATCTTTGTTACAGTTTATTAGGCTCAGTAATTCTTACTGTCTCTTCCTTTCTCACATTCTTTCTTTACTTTCTCTTTACTTATTTCACTCTGGCTGTCTTGGTAAATAACGTATTATCTTAAAAAAGAAAAAAGTTTAATTTATAATTTAAATGAATTTTTCCATCTGACTCTACAGAAAGAAAAGTTTGTTTATACACTTATAATTTTTATATTTTTACTATAAAACTGATTTTTGCATCCAATGTATTAGGAATATTTTTTTTTTAATTCTCCCTCTCCTTAGCTTTTTTTTTTTTTTTAAGTTAAATGAAATGCATGTATTGTGTGTGATATTTGAAACCAGCATATATATATATATATATATATATATATATATATATATATATATATATATATATAAATTAATTGATTTAAAATGTTTTTTCTCGCTACACAGTTCTAACCATGTTTCAAAAATGGAAGCTAAAAGCCACAAATTTAATTTTGTTTTTGGACTCCAAAATTCGCTTGAGGATGAAATGGAACTAATGTCTTTAATTTAATCACAAAATTAAATTTGTGGCTTTTAGCTTCCATTTTGAAACATGGTTAGAACTGTGTAGCAAAAAAAACATTTTAAATCAATTAATTTATAATATTAATGCTCTGTAAATTTACATTGAGCACTATTTTTGTAAAAATAAAAATATCTATAAGAACACCGGATTATATATCTTGCTGTTCTTTCTTTTATATATATATATATATATATATATATATATACACACACACACACACACAGAAAAAATTCAACTCGACACCAATAATATGAGCATCCCAACTACTACATAAATTAATTACATCAAACCTCCTGAAGAGTGGACTAAACAATTACAAAAAAAAGTTAATCTATAAAACTGTAGTCAAGGTGCTGAATATAACAACAACAATCAGCTAATTGAGAAATTTTATTTGTATTAATCCTATATATATTATATTATAGATAATGGCTGGCTCATTGTATCAGAGCACACCTGTCTTTTAGACCAGTGAGCCAATCTCTGTTGCAGACATCTGCTCAGGCACATTTGTATTTGTTCAATACTCACAGAGCCCACTTGTGGTTTATGCTGCAACTATGTTGAGCAGACTTTGATTAGAGTTTCCAGTAGACAGCGCATAATCTGGTATGATCAAAAGTTTAAGCAAGGACAGTATGCTCAAACCCTCAGTCATGATAATTTCTGACTTCATGCTAGCTAGAACACATTCATTTTTTGATCAGGAGACCTAAGTTTGAATCTCATCATGGTCGTTTTGTCAGAGAGGTGGCTCCTTGGTATTATCATCCTGGGGAAGTAATTTTAGCATGCAGCACCGTTGGAAAGAGCATGTAAATATACCATTGATTAACCTTGTGAGTGAAAATAGAAAGACAAGAAGTTTTGAGGAATTTGAACTGCATGCAAACTGAATGTAGTACAGATTTTTGTCACTCTGTTTGTGAGCAGCACTCTAAAACTTAAGTCTACCACCTTCTTTTGAAGGATATTGCAGAAACTGTTTAAATAAAGATTTGCTTTACAAAGTCAAATTCTTTTTCTTCAAACATGAAACAACTGCCCAAACCAATTCACCTGACAATTGTGAGATATATATATATATATATATATATATATATATATATATATATAGTAGTCTCCTCTGACAAGGGATGCCTGAAATCATAAATCGCAGAGATCCAAATTGAAACTGTTTATCCCCAGCATCCATAGCGTTTAGCAAAGATTTTTTTTTTTATTACTTTAGCTCGCCCAACAGAAGGCCCAAGGGCCACTCTATATAGAGGATTTCTGAGTGAGATTGTTGTAAGAGAGAGATGAAGGAACTGGTAAGAAGTGCATGCTATGAGGATATATAGGACAGATAAGACTTGATCCTGGATTTCAAGTTAAGACTTTAGTGATGAGGGCAGCATATTCTCGGGACTCTGTTCCACACAGTAATAGTTCTGAGGAAGAAGCTGTCTGAGTAAAACTTACTCTTTACCAGAGGAAGACAAAGTGAATGGGGAGGATTTGCCACCGTGAACATGACATAGTAGTTCCTAACTGTGAAGGTCTGAGCTTGGCGGTTCCTAACTGTGAAGGTCTGAGCTTGGCGGTTCCTAACTGTGAAGGTCTGAGCTTGGCGGTTCCTAACTGTGAAGGTCTGAGCTTGGCGGTTCCTAACTGTGAAGGTCTGAGCTTGGCAGAACTAAGGAATATTAATCATTAGAACATTTTACATAATAGTGATAAAGTAATGAGACTTGCAACGTTTCATCTGTAGTGGAAAGGAATTTAATTTGGAAATGAGGTACAATAAGAGATGAGCAGCAATACAGTCCAACCTCTTTAATCTGGCACCCTTGGCAACAGGCCACTGCCGGATCACAGAAATCACCCCTAAAAACACCCTAGACAAATAGTCTTGCCAGCTCATTCCACATATGTAGTGGGTGTCCTTAAAAAATGTATACACACTTTAAATAATTATAAAGTCAGTCAGTCAGTCTTAAAATAAATTTCATTTTCAAAAATTTAATAAAATGAACAGATATTATTTTATTGTTTTGTCATCACCTATTTTCAAACTAACATCCATTCTGATTCGTGCACTGCTGACAACACAAAGCAGTGGAATCACAAACCTCAAAAAACATTTTGTTTGGTATTTTTGTGCATTCTCTTTCAATGACTGCTCTCATTTCAGTCACTGTTGCAGGTTTCATAGCGTAGATTTTGTCTTTTAAGTATCCCCATAAAAAAAATGTCTAGTGGTGTGAGGTCTGGTGAATGTGGATGGTATTCTACGAAACCCCTTTGTTCAATCCACCCATTTGGCAAGATTTCATCAAGGTAAGATCTAACATCATGATGGTAATGTGGAGGTGCCCCATCTTGCTGAAAATAAAACTCCTCTTCAAAGTCCTCTCTAATGCTTGGCATTACAGACTTCTGCAGCAAGTGTAAGTAAACAGGACCAGTCACAGTAGTGTCAAAAAAGAATGGTCCAATTAATCCTCTTTATGATAAACCACACCACACTGTAACTGATAAATTAACATGATGTTCCACCAGAACATGCGAATTCTTATATCCCCAGTAGGTGCAATTGTGATGGTTAATTGAACTATTTAATTTGAATGTGCTTCAAAATGCATTGGACAGATGATTTTGAAATACCTACCTCATCATTCACTTGCCGCACAGATTTTCTTGGACTTCTGTGATATATTTCCAGTGCTCTTTCTTACTTTATAGGGCTTGTCGATGTCTGTGGTCTTCCAGAATGCTTCTTGTGGACATTCTGAATAGTTTCATCAGCATCCAACTTACCTCAAATTCGTGTGATGGTAAGTTGTGTTGATGGATCTGTTTGATACTCTCTCCTAAACTGTCTTTACACTTCAACTGCGTTTTCACACTTCCAGTAGCATTTTAGAATGAATTTCCTTTGTTCAAAGCTTAGTTTGACTGCCATCATTAATTCTACTGGGTTTAACCTGGAAAGAAAAAAAAACATCAATTAAGCTATCAGCTGTTAAAGTGTGTATACATTTTTTGGGACACAAATCAAAGGTAGAAAAAAAGTGTAAAACAGGAAATAAAATAATCATTAATGTTACCAGACAAGATTTTTATTGTTTCATGCAATACAAAGGCTAAAAAAAGCCTAAAACCAAAAAATAATATATGTACTTGCAATCCTGAAATATATATATATATATATATATATATATATATATATATATATATATATATATATATATATATAAAGAGCCAGGAACTACCTACCTAAATGGATCATCAGGGTAAGCTGGCTAAAGAGGAAATGACACGGAATGTATGTTTGATAAAACCATCACTAAAAACTAAAAATAGCATAAAACCATGTCATCTCCTCTTTAGCCAGCTTACCCTGAAGATCCATTTAGGTGAAACCTAGGTAGGTATTTCCTGTCTCTTTAAGATTTAGGATGATTTGGTTCGGATATTTCTATTTCTAAATCTTTTTTTTTTTTTTTCCTCTGATGCCAATTTGTTTTGATATACTGGCAAATTGTGCCATCCGGGTTCTTTTAGCAAATGAGTATAATTATTAGTATTATATATATAGCTGATTAAAGAAAGAAAAATGCTAGATCATGAAATGCCAGATTGAAGAAGTTCAACTGTAAGTCATTCTTTTTTTTTTTTTTTTTTGTTTATTGGCATATTAACCTCGATGGGTTATTTAATGCTGAAATTTAAATATTTTGAACACAATTTTATGCCTTCAACTGAATATATTTTTAATGCAATTGCCTGCCTTCAACTATAGATAAAATGTATTGTTGGTCATTCTGTTATAAATAGGTATTGTTGGTCATTCTGTTATAAATAGGTATTGTTGGTCATTCTGTTATAAATAGGTATTGTTGGTCATTTTACTATGAATACACACACACATACATATATATATATATATATATATATATATATATATATATATGGTGGGCACTTCCGTTGCATTTGACGTACAAGGGTCAAGCAGCTCAGCTCCCAGGGACTGACAGCTAGACAACAGCACACATGATTACAGTAGTGAAAGTTTTGTGCAGAACCAACCACACTTTTTGGAAGGACCGAATACAGAGTCCTAGTGCACTACATGCCACAAGGTTCCCAAACAACCCTCCGCAGGTTTTGAATTCAGAGTTGTTCTTCTTCTAGACCAGTTGCCATCCAAGGCTATAGAACCCATTCTGTCCTGCTAGCATGTAAGTGAATGTAACGGATTCAAGTGGAATTTAAACTCTGCTCTTCGATTCCTCAATCTAAACCGATATCCACAACTCCACCATACCTATATATATATATATATATATATATATATATATATATATATATATATATATATATAGCTGGTATTTTTATTATAAAAATGTATTATATTTTCTTAGTGTGTGTGTGTTTTTTTGTTTTTTTTTGTTTTTTTTTGTGCGGTGGGTCACTATTTGTCCATAGCTGGTAACCTAACAGTCAGGGTGAACCTGGAAACAACATTTAAGAGGTGGTTCCATGCTCCTCAGAACTTCCACTCTCCTGGTCAGAGGCCTTGCTAGTAGATGTAGTTTATGATTACAAATGATTTATTTTTTATATAATAGATACCCTGCAAAATAATGGATATCCTAAACAATTACTGTACCAACAACTATACAGAATAAACAATGCCATTGAGGAAAATATACACTCTAGTTCTTAAAAAGTTTTAACAGTGAACATAGCATATGAAGAAAACACATCAGAAGCTCTCAAACGAATTCCAAAACAGATAGATATACAAGTTGTATTCTCCTCTTTCAATGAAATAGGAAGGACGCTCATCAGATTAAAAGATGAAAGAGCAGTTACAAGTAATGGTATTCTGATCTACAAAATTAATTGCATGAACTGCTCAACAAGTTATGTGGGCATGACTTCAAGATCACTTTGTGATAAGGTAATTTCAAATGATAACGGAAAAAAAAGTGGAAAAAAAACTTCAGCGATTGCATTACATGTCATTGCAAAGGACATAGAATTGACCTTGACCATCCGGAAAGGAAATTGATGGACCAAAAGCATTTCGATCAAAGAAGAGTAGCTAAACAAATGGTAATAGCAACTACAAAAAAATGCCTGCAATAGGATAGATGCGGCTCAACTCTGTCTGATCTGGACATCTCTGCTCCAAAGAAAAATATGATATGGCCTGGGGGGGGGGATTTATTTTTTTAATGCCCCAACATTGTAAACATCATCAACTTTTTTTTTTTTTTTTTTTTTTTTTTTTCCTTGATTTAAATACTTAAGCATTTCAAATTTCTTTGCACTGTTTTACTCAATTTAAGTAGTGACCAAGACTAGAAATTGCTAGCTGAAATATTTCCATAAAAAATAAATCAGTCATTGGAATTACAAGTTTTTTTTTCTTTTAATTATGCAACTACTAACGGAGACAAGCTTCCTAACTTTAACATCTTTTACATCTTGGTGAAATATTTCTGAGTTGGCCATAGGTGACCTAAATGATTGAATGGTTGAATAAAACCTTGCTATTATTATTACATGAATTAGTCAATATTTTATTATTACATGAATTACACAATTTCATCTCTTGTTTCAATCACTATTGTTTCAATCATAGCATTCTCTAACCTGCGGGTGTATGTTGCATCCTGTAATATTTTAAAAGTTTATTTAATATCTTCTTTTTTTTTTTTTTTCCAAACAAGATTTCAATATGGCATTTTTTGGCATATTCAAACTGCCAGCATCTCTACACTTCCTTGTGCTTTGGAGGAGATTATTAATTAAAGGTTATTCTTTCTTTATGAGGATGAGTGCAAATACGTGAAACCACACTAAGTGAAACTGGATAAAAAAAATTTAACAGGCCATAATTACAAGTAATAGAAACAATAAATAACCAGTGATAATGGAAGATGCTGCTGTTTCTTTGTGCCAAGAGCAAACAATCAAACATGTCTTTTGATCAAGGGATATAACTTATGTTGATATCTTTCCTCTTTTCAGTTTCTTCTTGCAATTTAGAATATTCTTTTTGTTTTGTTTTTTTTTTTGTTTTTTTTTTTGTTTTGTTTTTTTTTTTACATCATTTCACCACCAATCAAGACAATAAACCCACTAAGATACAAGGGGGTTATTGGGTGTGAAAGAATAAGATAAAGAAAATCATTATTAAAGAGCAAGAACAATAAAAGAAGAGGCATCAAGAAGATAGTAGATAACAACTGACATTGCATTTTTCATTGTAGCAAAGGCCTGTTTCATTGAAACAAGTATCTGAGAACCTTATACATAGATGTTCTTTCTGCAATATGTTATACATAAGATTTGTTATTTCACACTTCTATATTTCTCTAATTATACCTATTTAAATTTATAGCCTCTTGTCTTGAATTTGAGTGGAAGAAAACCCTGCATGACGAAAAGAATTATTATTGGTTTCACAAATTATAGGCACATTTCTAGTATCATCTTCCAAACCAAGCAGTTCTAAGTTTAAATTTTCTACAGAAAATTGTTGCTACTGCAAGGTTAAACATGACTAATCTTTCAGCAGCCAAAGGGCTTTCAGCTGCTAATGTTTAGGCTGCTATGACATTATCACCAACCAAAAATAATAGATATTCTCTTTGCAATCTTCCATCCAATTGGTTAGCAAATGAGGCATCACTCTAAATAGCAATCATTACTTTTTCAAATTCACCAAAAACAGGAATAAATATCTGATATTTTTCTCTGAGCCTTCTTAACAGCTCTATTGACTTGCTTAATGCAGTCGTCTTTTTCTTGATTCACTTACATCATAGCTCAAATCTGTGCTAGTTTGAGTTGCTAGCCAGTAAAGATAACCAATCAGGAAGGCCTGAAACTCCAGCTAGCCGTATTTTATCTTGAACATTTTGGTTAATTTCTCAATGGGACAAACACAAGATTTTAAATATATTCATCTTGCCCATAGTCTTCCTAACTTTCTTTACCTTCAAGCCAAATAAATTTGTCCCTAAAAGCGGTATGGGAAAAAAAATTCCATTCCTGATCCAGCAACATGAGTGATGATGGCCTGGTCATATTTTGGTGGAAGTCACCACCCGCCTGATTTATTAGTTCCTTTCTGACAGTTAAATGCAATGCACATGTGTGGCCACTGAAGGAGACTTGTTTATCAATTGTTTCTCTTTGCATCGATTTACAAACCCATCTCTTTGTTGACATTATTCCAATTGCCACCATAAAAAATTTTTCTTGAAACACATTAGGAAAGCCTTTCACAACATGTAAATTTTTTTTCATGAGGTTCTTTGTACAAATCCATTTGTGATATATTTTTCATTGACCATTATCAGGAACTGATTCAAATGCTGTCCGAGTATGACAATAAACTACATCTGTGTCTTGGGTAAGACAATAAACTACATCCAACAACAAGGCCTCTGATCAGGTTTTGAGGAGTATGGAACCACCTCTTAATTGTTGAAGTTTTCAGCTCTTCCCTGACCTGGGGTGGTCGCTCCTGGTAGAGTCCCAGCTATGGGCAAATAGTTACCCCCAAACTGGGGTCAAAACACTATGAAAGTATAAAAACAGCAATACATTTTTGTAAAATACTTACCAGCAATAAATTTTTGAAGAAAAAATTATTACCAGCAATAAAAATATAACAGCAATACATTTTTCTTTTTTTTATCAAAGGAACACAAAGGGAATGCATATGGTTTGCCACTGTGAACATGGCATGGTGGATGCTAAAAGCAAAGGCTTGAGCTGCTGGAACTAAGGAATGTAACTCATCCAAACATCTGCCATAGTAATAACAATAGAGAAGTGAATGTCTAGCAACATTTCATCTGTAGGGTAAGGATTGCAAGGTGGAGAATAACTCAACACCAACAAGACCGTGGGAGGATGGACAGTGAAGATTAGGTAGCATCAGCCCAAATATGGCAGCAATATTCCATTTTGGGTCTGATAAGACTCATGTAAGATAGAGAATGGCAGATGTTATGTTACTTTTGAGAACTCATGAATTTGAGGAAGCAAAAAAAAAAAAAAGAAATTGTAACTAAAAAGTTGGATTAAAATATTTCAATCAGGTTTGGTTTGTTTTACGGCATATCAACCTCAAGTGTTATTTAATGCTGACAAAAGTTTTATTGCTGGTAATATTTTTTTTTTTTTTTTTTTCAATAACAATTAGAACTCTACTCTCTGATTAACAATTCTGAGACATTATCCGTTACACTATCCACACATCAAAGCTTACAGCATCTGGTATTCCCAAGTGGTCACCCATCAAAGTACTGACCATGCTCAATGTTGTTTAACTTCAGTGATTGTACACAAACTGGTGTTTCAATGTTATATGGTTGTAAGTATTTTATTTGTTGAGCCAAGCAGCAGTCCATTTAGCAAAGGTTGATTTGATAGAGTATATCTTGTTTATTGGGTTTGTTTTGAAGTAATCAAATTAAGGTCATCAATGCACTCTTTGTAGAAAGGAGAGATCATGATTTAGTTAACCAGATGTCTTTGCGATTATCTAAGTCAAATATAAATATATTTACAGAAAATTGCTATCCAGTCTATACAAAGTACAGTTCATTGCAACCTTCTCCACATCATAACTATTATAAAACATATCTGAATAATTCATTGTAAAATAAATTGTAAAGATAAGCTAAGAAAAAAAAAGAAGTCCTTTCTTTCTTAATCCTAACACTATGTATATGCACATATATATGATACATGGTATATACAAAGTGTTAGGATTAAGAAAAAAAGGATTTTTTTTCTTCGCTGTATTTACAATTTATTCTTAATATAAGATTCTTGTAACCTGTTTTTATTTGGCATTTATATCTCCATTTTACACTTTGACATTCTCCTGACGCCTGTCATTGTGAAATGTGTGGGCACTTAAGAAATTCTTTTAATATGAGATTCAAGAGTATAAAAATAAACTTTAAAAATAATAAAAAAACAAAATCCACTCTGTCGATAGAATCTTGGAGAGATCATGAACCAAGTGCCAAACTGGTGGTATACTTTCAAGATAAAATGACAACATGAGAGTGAAGATAAGTTTGTTTACCAACAGTGATCAGTGGATACCACAGATTTATTTACGTATTTCATTCCTGTGAGACTGTTTTGAAAAATGAGTATTACTATCATTATGAATAAGATATTTTACTCTTGGTGCAGAATTTCTCCCTGATTCAATATTATTGTTTAACTGATTAGACAAATGAACGTGAGTTGATATCAATTTGGAATATTTGAAATAAGGGAGACAATTCTTAGATTTAACACATCACAAACTGAATTCCTAAATTTTGCCAATGTGAGATTACTCTGCCTTGTTAGCCAATGGACTTCTCATGACGTCCACTACGCTGCATTGTATAGTGCTAAATATATGTATTCACTTTAAACCTTATTTTTAGTGGAAACTTGTATGTATTAGGAAAGAACTAAAAACTTTCTTCTACTTTTTGCCCTCTTCACACACAGGATGCTGTAGCAAAATGGCATATTCAGTTTCCTTTCTTGGGAGACTTCTTCGTCCTCCAAGTTTTGGCACAAGGCCACAAGTTAGGATAAAACTATTCAGTAATAATGAACAACCAGACGAGCCTTGCTAACCATTACTTCACATTTAGGTGCACACTTTTATATATATATATATATATATATATATATATATATATATATATATATATATATATATATATATATAATTCTCTAAATGTGTGTGTATGTAAGTGTGTGTGATTGGATGTTGTTTATGCATTTCCACAGCTTTCATCTGATTTCAATGAAATTTTTTTTGTTTGATAAATAATTCTTCAGTGCTGGTTTTGAGTCCAAATTATCAGTGACACTGGGTCTCCACTACTTCCTGTCCATTATAATTCTCAGCAACGTTTTACTATTTACTATCTGTTCTTGGATATATATCTTTCATAAAAACTTTAATGAAAATAAATAGTTTAAATTATTACAATATTATTTATTATTATACACTTCCCTTTTCAGGCCTACCCCCAATTTGGGGATGTGCCTCAGTTGCACCCAAATGTTGTTACTAATATTGATTTTTGGCAGGCTAACTTTAAACTGAAATTGCTCCAATTGAATGCCAAAAATTCCCAGTAATGAAAGGCCCGATCAAAGACAGGTTATATTGCTAGTATATATATATATATATATATATATATATATATATATATATATTCAATGAATTAAATCTAGTTTAAGTGACTTATTTGGCCAATTAGGTAAGTTACTTGATCTTTTCTTGGTTTAATGAATATTAAAGCTCTAGTTATCTATTGAGTGCTTTTTGGTAGATGTTCTACTAGCTTAAAAAATGTTAAATTTTCATTTTCATGTACTTGTTTTGTTGTAAAAGTATAATTATTATTATTATATATTCAACCCATGTATGTGTTGATTTCATTTCTTTTGAAAGTTTTCAAGCACATTCCCATTTTAAGGTAACTCACATTTGCAAGCTATGTCCGTAACTTAATTTCTCTCTCCAAATCCTATATATTCAGACAGGTTTATGCTCAAGCTATATGAAAGATGTGTTTTTATTCCTGAATATCTGAATTTGTTTGTTTACTAGGAGTTTGAATGTATTAAATGTCAGTATCATATTTGGTTAACCAAATCTTGTAGCTCTGTCTAGAAATGTTTAAAAACTTGATTTTTATTTTGCTTGACATGCTTCAATGAGTTGTACTTATCCAGAAGGCAGAAATCTAGGATAACCATTTATAAAAAAAAAAAAAAAAAAAAATGAATTGATTTTTTTTATATTTTTTTAAATAATTTAATTCTTCAAGGATTTTTTTTTCTTACTTTCTTGGATAAAGAATTTTTGATGTATAATAGTTTCATTTCTTCTTTTTTTCTTCTCTCTTTTTTTTTTTTTTTTTTTTTAAGCATTTTCATTAATGGTTACATGTCAGATACAGTAGGCTAAGGAGCAGTAACTTTGTATTGTATAGGCTTTATGGGTTGGTTGATTTTTATGATGTGATTTTTTTTTTTTTTTTGCTGGCTCATAAAATTTAATATCATTGGGCTGATGGCACCTAGCTTGAATCCACAATAAAAAAAATCAGGATGTTGAATTAGTAAATACTAAACATTTCAAATATTGTGATGTATGCATCAGTTATAACAAATTTAGTAGAGGAAATAAAGAAATTGAACATAGACTGTGCAAGGAGTAGTTTTACCCAATACAGCAAGTTGCTACATAACCAAAACATTAGCCTAAAAACTCAAGTCATTATTCTTAAATAGCCCCTTCAGGTCAACACTTCCATATGGATAGTAATTATTAAATACCTTGATGAAAATGTTGGTCATGTAGATTATGCTTCTTTTTTTCAATTTGTCAAATTGTATTTTAAAAATTAAACAAAACATATTGTTCAGCTTTTAAGTTTTTATAATGTTAGAGAAAAAATATGTACATGACCAATTTTAATTTTTTTTTTTTTTTTTTTTTTTTTAATCATTTCACCCCAATCAAGGCAATAAAAGACACTCAAATGAAAGGTGTTATTAAGAGGGGAAAGAAACAAATAGGAAAATAAAAAAACAGGATTCGAGTAGAGAGATGATGATGATTGACTTGGCATTTAAAATTTTAAGATTATAGTTGACAGGAAAGTGAGATGTGCAAGAGAAGAAAATACAGATTGTGGCTGAAATACCTGCCACATTTTAAAGGTTAACAAAAAGACCAAGGTAACTGCTATTAAAAAATTTATTTCACTGTTGTTTAAACAAAGAGCTACAATTTTTATTTGTTTGGTTTTAAAAATGGCATCCTCTAAATAATGGCTTATGCTTGCTAGACACTTTTGTAGATGGTTTCTAAAGTCTTCTATCATCAGAAAGTTTATGTGATTCAAGGTCTTCCAGGTGGCTTTCTTTTAAGCCATAACCTGTAGCCCGGAAATCTTCAACCAATAACAGTATCAATTTTTCTATACAGAACAGCATCATTCCGATATAATATGAAAAGCTCTTTGAGTTGCAATTAAATTCAACAACAAATGCATGGTGTGCCTCGGTCCAAGCCATGTTCACTAATGGTATCTGAAAAAAAAATGGTAGGATATTAGCTAGATGAAGACACCATTACCACTTTTCTAAGTTTACTAGCACCAAACAGGTGACAGCTTAAAATGTGGAAGGTATTTCTATTGTAACTTGTATTAGTATAGAACATGGTTACAACTTGTAATTTGAATAGTGAAATTATGTGACCGAGCTTCCAATGTCGTACTGCATTTAACTTTGTGAAGTCAAGGTACCAACACAAAATCAAATGTCATTGCTGTGTTGTAATGGTTAATGAGCTGGTTGCATCAGTCATTACATCTGAGTTGTGACTTCATTTGTTATTCAGTGAATTACATTTGACTTTGCATCAAATCTAAGAAATGCTTTGAAAATAAATATAATTCAGGTTTTTTTTTCCTGGATGATAGTCTTTCTTGATTGAAATATTTGAATATTGCACACAGACAGATCATGGTTGAAATCAGTGCAGGTATCTCTAGAGAGAAGCCTCAATAAACACATATTGATCTTTTATTGATTATTTTGCAATGAAACAATTTATTTCTCTCTTGTAAATATTTTCCGAAAGTAGGTCAGCAGAGAAGAAAATGGCTTTTCAAAAACTCCTTACTCTGAATTAAGCAAGCTTGAGAAGTGTATTCAGATGCACAGGTATTTTGAGTTCAAGCTCAATTGAAGTTCAGTAAACTTTAATTGTTTCCCCTTGTACAACATTGGAGCCAATGATTTTAGTTTCCATTCCCAGAGAGACCCAATCATTGTTTGTAGCAATTGAATTCAGAGTGTTAACCTGATATCCAAGCTGGACTATTTTGATAGGGTGAAAGAGGCCCTTATGTCCTGTTATTTGCTTATAGCTTTGAGGAATAGTACATTGATACCTTTCCTTGGGGCATTAATGTAAAGTGAATGCAAATTAATGCACAGAGTTTTAGCTCATACTAGCAGCATGGCCCGGCATTGACCGTGCTTGATTCAAAAATCATACAACTCATACAGCAATTGCTATCATTTGCCCTCCTTGCCTTTAAAGGAGTGCCCTTTTCCATGCGGATGTTGCTACATGCCTTACTTCTTGCCTATCTCACACTGCAAATTTTTTCTAAGCTCTATACTAAACATTAAATCTATTACGAAAAAAGAACTAAACAAAATGAGCGCAAAACGATCAGCTTTAAAAAAGGACTCGTAACTGGAAAAACCAAATGAAAAAAGAATGTTAACAACACTTTTTCACACCCAACCCAGTTCTGCAGAATCAGAATCAACATTGAGTTTAAACAAGCGAATGAGCCAATTGGAGTAAAGTGCAATGTAGATTTAAATTTTTCCCACTTGTGATGAATGCAGCTATCGATTTTTTTTTTTTTTTTTTTGCATGCTAGCATGCTAGTTAACATTCGTGTCAGTCAGCTGTTGGCTCTCTTGCTGGCCAATAGAATCTTCCTGCCTATTCGTGGCAGCCAGCTATAGGCTCTCACTCTGGCCAGTAGAAAATGGCTGCAAACTACATGAAAATTGCTGTAGAAGCATGAAAAAATTGATTATTTCCACTATTGATGGGAGTTGGGAAATGCAAGGTCGGTCTTGGCCTTTCCACTAACTTGGAGCATGTGCTTGTAAATTTTGGTGCAAATCTGTCGAAAATTGCAGCTGTGCACACACACACACACACATCCTGCCTTTTATAGATAGAGATATTTGCTTATAGCTTGGGGGAATAGTACATTGATACCTTTCCTTTGGGCATTAATGCAAAGTGAATGCAAATTAATGCACATTTTTAGCTCATATATACCAATTCTATTCTCAATGTTGGGTGCAACATTAAGCCTGGTCAGTACCTAGATGTTTGACCTCTTGGGAATACCAGGGGCTGTAAGCATGAATGTGTAAATGGTGTAATAGATAATGGTATGGAATTGTTAAACATTCCTATTGTGTTAGTTATATTTGCTTATGACCAAATATTCTTGGGAAAAGTATGAATTTATCTCTTCTCCTGCTAGTCATGAGCTATTTAAGAAAACCTGTATTACTAAAACCATTATTATCTCAAAAAGGAGAAATTCTTGCAATCTAAAAATATTTTCTGATTTTAAATAACCTACAAAGGGTTGATAAACTGTAAAAGCTATTAATGTTGGTACCGATTAGGCAATCCAAAACTTCCAAATTCCATTTAGTTTATAAGTTCAAAAATATGTTTGCATTGTCTAAGGAATCTAATTAGTCTGAATTAACTTCTGTTTTTTTTTTTATATTGATGACCATTTACCACTATAGCCACTCATGAAGCATATTTTAAGACAGGTTTTTGATACCAGGTGAACATTGATTTTGATTTTATCAGTAATATATATGGAACAGACTAAAATACAATATGTACTTACACATCATGCTTGTCTGGTACCAAAAAAGTATGTCTTAAAATGGAACAATGAACACTTAAAATACTTTAACTAATATTGGAATGTATAGACAGATATTCATTTCCTTCCACTAATTTTATTTCATGGGGTAAGTCACCATCCTTAAAATGATTAAAACAGTTTGGGGCAGTATGGTCAGATATTATTTTATTTCTTTCCATTTCCTTTATTTCAATGGCCAAGTCACCATGCTTAAAATGATTAAAACACTTTTGGACAGTATGGTCAGATATTGTTTCATTTCCTTCATTTAAAGGGTCAAGTCACCACCCTTAAAATGATTAAACCAGTTTTTAACAGTATGGTCAGATATTGTTTCATTTCCTTTATTTCAAGGGTCAAGTCACCATCCTTAAAATGATTAAAACACTTTTGGACAGTATGGTCAGATATTGTTTTGTTTCCTTTATTTCAAGGGTCAAGTCATCATCCTTAAAATGATTAAACCAGTTTTTAACAGTATGGTCAGATATTGTTTCATTTCCTTCCACTTCCTTTATTTCAAGGGCCAAGTCACCATCCTTAAAATGATTAAACTAGTTTTAGGAAGTATGCTCAGATACAGTGTCATTTTCTTCCATTTCCTTTCTTTTAAATTTCAAGTTGTCATCTTTAAAATACTTAAACCAGTTTAGGGCAGTATGGTTGGTTACTTTTTCACTTTTTGCCACTTCCTTTATTTCAAGAGACAAGTCACTATCCTTAAAAAGCTTCAATTAGTTTGGGGAGCAGTATGGTCAGATATTGTTTCATTGACTTCCACTTCCTTTATTCAAGGGATAAGTCACCTCCCTTAAAATGTATGGACAGTGGTGATGTACTGGAAGACTGAATATCCATTTTCATAGCACTGCCTAAGAAACCAAATGCAGACAAACATGAACTCCGTCGAACAAACCACCTAATGAGCCATATAACAACACTGTTCTACTGAATTCTGATAAATAGAGTGTACAGCAGGATTAGACCAAAAATAAGACAAGTACAGTTAAAGACTCTGGAACAAGAAATATAATATTTATGCTCAGAATGATATCAGAAAGAGTAATACAAATGCACTATGATCAGTTGAAATAATTGGAAGCTGATCTAAAGACTTAGTTACATTCTCTTGTTAACTCAGGCATGACTTATTAATTTTAATACCTCCAAAACAAAACTGCTTTATTTTAATCGTCAGAGAGAACCCTTTTTGTCATCCATCAGCATGATGGATGTTAATCTCCAGGAGAGTGATTCATTGCAAATTTTTGGCTTGATATGAAGTGGAAAGATGATGCAGAATCAGTTTCTGTGTCACCTGCTAGGAAAGTTAGTTTACTGTGTCATGCTATACAATCTTTCTCACCAGAATCTATCTTACACAATTATAAGTCGAACCATTTGTCAATTCATTGAATATTGCTGCCACCTATTGTCTGATGCTTCTGCTATGTATTTGGAGATTCTTTATAATAATCCAAAGTAGAATCTGAAATCTTGCATCTCTGCTTTAGTCACTAGCCCACAACTGTAACATAGCTTCCCTGTGCCTTTTCTATAAATATTTTCATGATAATTTCACTGAACATTCCCTATGGCACCCAGATTTTATTAACTATAGTAATAGATTGACAGCAAAGTTTTATCATTTTTTTCAGTTGAAATGGCTATGTAACTGTAACTTCTATGCTAACAGTTTCTTCTGTTGCATTTCTCATTGGGTGCCTCGAGGTGGTGTAATGGTTAGCACGCTTGTCTCACTAGAACTATTACGACTGATTAGTGAGTTTGATCCTCACTGAGTGTCCTACACTTTTGGCCTTGTGCCACATCTAAGCTATGCTTGGAAAATCAATATTGCACTTCTCATTTGTGGAACACTCGTCCAGCTTCTTGCTTTCTGGTCAACTTCAATCTTTAAAAATTTAAATGCAAATAAAGGGTTCAGTTTAAAATTCCTTGAAGGTTACCCAAATCAACACACACCTGAAGAAGGCTGGTTTTGGTTTGGTTTTTGTTTTACCTCTGATCAGGAGGTTTTGAGGAGCATGGAACCACCTCTTAATTGCTGGTGTTCCCAGGTCCACCCTGACCCAGGGTGGTAGCTCCTGTTAGGGTCCCAGCTATGGGCAAATAGTTAACACCCAAACTTGTGTAAAAATAGGTTTTAATACCAGAAACACTTTGAAATAAAAAAAAATTATTACCAGCAATAATTTTCAAAGGAAAAATTATCAGCAATACTTTAAAAAAAAAATACCAGCAAATATAAACAGCAATACATTCTTTGGAAAAAATATGACCAGCTATAGATTTCTTTAAGGAAAAATATTCCCAGAAATAGATTTTTGAAGAAAAACATATTACCAGCAATAAAAATTCTGTCAGTATTAATAACCCATTGAGGTTGATATGCCATAAAACAAAATAAACCAAACCACTTCTTTTTTTTTTCTTTTTTTTTTTTTGACAGATGACATTTTGCACCAAATCTGTGAAAAGAAAAATGAAAAACTGTCAAACACAACATGGGGGGAGGACTACCAGTAGCCAGAAATCTAGTCCCATACCCCCAGCATTTGGTTCCCATACCCCCCCAAGGGGTATGGATACCCCTGGTTAAGAAGCCCTGATTTAATAGATGAAGATGTATCAACTTAATGGCATTGGTTTTATCTAGTAAAAAGCATTATGATAATGTAAAAAAATAGGTTTTAATACCAAAAATCCTTTGTAAAAAATTATTACCAGAAATAAATTTTTGAAGAAAAAAAACTATTGCCATCAATATATTTAAAAAAAAAAGTAATACCAGCAGCACGCATTTGAAAATAAAAATATTACCAGCAGCACCCGTTTGAAAATAAAAATATTACCAGCAATACATTTTTAAGGAAAAAAATATTACCAGAAATAGATTTTGACAAAACAAAATATTACCAGGAAAAAAATTTGTTGACATTAAATAACCCATTGAGGTTGATATGCCGTAAAACAAACCAAACCAGATCAGATTCTCAAATCATGTCAGGGTTCAATTGTTAATTTTATCTGTTTTGTTACAGTATCATATGTTGTAATTTTTTATTTTCATATCTTCTATGTATTTGAAAATGAACTCTAAAAGAAACTTGGTTTTTGTGTTCCAATTATGTCAAGTGTGTTCTTTGGGCTGAGAATGACTGTAGTGTTCATTCTTCTTTGTCAAGGCTATCTTGTCTGACT
The DNA here is from genome assembly GCA_903632075.3 of Acanthosepion pharaonis. Lineage (NCBI taxonomy): Eukaryota > Metazoa > Mollusca > Cephalopoda > Sepiida > Sepiidae > Acanthosepion > Acanthosepion pharaonis. The sequence continues at coordinate 6,265,736 of CAHIKZ030001224.1, forward strand.
CAGCCTCAACAAGCTCTCAGAATGTAATCATTCCACTCAACTCGGATTCTGTATCTGTATTTAATGCCAGTTCATTGTACTGTTTGCATTACTTAACTAAGAGGAAGATGATCCACTTAACCCTTCACTAGACCTTAAGATGATTCTGTGACTTAACCTTTCATTTTAGGGGTTTTTTTGTTTTTGTTTTTTTTAACCTTTTTTGTTAATTAGATTTTCAGTTGAGAAAGTGTGTTTGTCTGTTCAGCTGGAAAATGAAGAAAGTATCAAGATGAGAACAAAACATTGGTCATGGAATATTGCATGGTACATTTCAAATATGAATTTTTAGACATTTTTTATGTATAAAGTGAGAAACTCTTCATTATACAGAACAGCTTGCTAAAAATTCAACACAAAATATAAAATAAAATAAAAATATTTATACATATTTATGTGGTATTCAATAAATAAGTGTCTATTTTGGCAAACTACTGAACTTTCCCACCTCTGTGACATGTCTTTTCTTTATCTTTTCTATAAATATTTTCATGGCAATTGTTTTGATAGTTCCTCCGTGATGTCTTGATTCCAGGAATTTAAGCATACTACTAGATTGGCAGTTAGGTTATCCCATTTTATTGTTGAACTAGGTAGATGTAACCATATGCTGTATTCTAATAGATTCTTTCTATCTGAATTTCTGTTTCCACCGAGTCCAAATATACACTGACCCAGTGTTTGAAGTCAAATTACTGTGTCACTGAATTCACAAACCATCACTTTAATACACTAAGTGGTTTTCCTGTAGGACTTCCCTGGACTGATATATATCTGATGAAGGTCAGAGGATAGCTAAAATGTTGTGATAAAAACAAGAAAGATGAGGACATTAGTTTGAATGTAAATAGTGTAAATAATAGTTTCTTTTCTCACACTTCTCACTTGTGGAACTATCTTTTGGTTTCCTGCGTCCTGTTCTTTTGTTGTCCTTTCTCCTCATTAGTCTTCTTGTTCTCTTTTGCTTCCAGTAACTCCTTGCGTCTTAGTGGCCCTACTGCCTTGCTTGGGTGAAATTTAAAAAAAAAAAACTGCAACAAAGAAGGTACTTCATTATAAAACAATTTTTGTAAAACAATCAAACTAAAAGTGTTGGTATAAACAGAAAACTAAAATGTTCATCAGAATGTTTTCAGTTTAGCTTCCAGGCTCTTATTTATTAATAAAAATTTTATTATGTTTATTTACATTATTTATATTATTTGGATGGTTATCCTCATCTTCATTGCCATATTCACAACATTTCATCCATTGTACACTCCGGCCTTCTTCAGGTGGTTGGAATTTCAAACTGAACCCTTTATTTCGTCCATTGGGGTAGATTGTTCTAGTAACTACACCCAAAAGAATTGTGAGTTCAATACCGGGCTACAGCAGTGATGAACCAAAAAACTTGGAGAGTTGAGTTAAAGGGAAATAACTGAGATATCAGGAAGAGGTATGGCACATGAAACTAGAACAATCTACCCCGGTGGATGAAACAAAGGATTCAGTTCAAAATTCCAATCACCTGAAGAAGGCCAGAGTGTACAACAGCTGAAATGTTGGGAAATATGGCAGTGAAGATGAAGATAACAGTTTAAATAATGTAAATAATATAATTAATCATAATACTACATCTCAGAGATATAGACAGATATTTATCACGTTTTGTTTTATTTTTATTTATTTTTTTTTTTTTTTGTGATCTTGTTAGGGATGACTTGTCTGCTCTATAGTTTCTTTCTCACGTTGTTGAAAGCTTATCACTATTCTATTGCTATTTCCATAGCAAATGTTCAGATGAGGTCCGTTTTTGAGTTCTACCAGTTCAGGCCTTTACAGTTTGGACACTTTGTGCTTTTTCCACAGAATCAAATCTTCCATTTCCTTTGTATTCCAAAAGGAAGGAGAAAATTCCTTAGAAATATAACTTTGTAGAACACACACATAGCTGCTTCTCTGAGGGTCAGTTATTATCCATCTTCACTTCCTAACACCTCTTTCACCATTATAATTTTAACAATAACCCTCTACCTTGAGTTGCTTTCTAGCCTTGTATTGGATGAACTTTAGTATTTCTTTCTATGTGCTGAATCTCTTCAGAAAATAGGCAGTCATGGCTCTCCAAACCTTCCTATATCCCTGATATTGAGAACTTTAACCATAATTTAACCATACCTTAAAAATATATATATATATATATATATATATATATATATATATATATATATATATATATATATATATACGCCCTACCACCCATTGTTCAAATAATTGGATTTCCCCGTATCCTTAGAAACTAATATTATGAATGAATGTGCTTATAAAACTCAGTAAATTTCAAAATAACTTATTCCAAAATTTGCCTGAAAATGAAACAGGACTAGGGACTTTAACTTAATTCTATAATTGAATTTGAAGTTTTAGTTTCTGTTTTTGAAACATGGTAATGTGTAGCGATGGAATCATATATTTAAATATAAATTTAAAGAGTAAATTTATATATATATATATATATATATATATATATATATATATATATATATATACACACACACACACACATTTATTTTTATGTAGTTTATAAAGAGGAAGAGATAAAGAAATCAATGTCAGAATGATATTGAAAATAAAAATGTTCATTGGGTTTGCCATAATCTTTTTCCTGTGCCACACCCAAATATGTTCAAAATGTCTCTTGTGGTAGATTTCTTTTTGCTTTAGTTCAATAAAAAGAAATACAAACAAATAGGAAAATATTTACATGTTTTGTGGCAATATCAAAAAATAAAATAAAAAATTGTGTGTATTGCACAAATATGGTTTTGTATAAAGAATAATGATTATTTCTTTTTTATTGATCACTTGCCAATATAAAATGTTTGATTTTCTTGTATTTTTCGTTCTATTTTAATCATGCGACACTTATAGCTCTTTTTGAATTTATTACATACATAAATTTCATGTTCATTACAGAATCATTTTGGATAGAAACATTTTTCAAATAAATATTATTTAATAAATATTATGAAAATTAGTATCTGCTCTATTGTCTTGGGTGGCAATCAGTCTTGGTGGATGAAAACTTTGAATTCTATCTTCCATAAATAATAGTCTTCGTAGGGCTACCAATGTTGGAGGACAATGCTGAATGAATTCAAAACCAACATGAAGAGATATGGACTCCATTTTACTCAAGACATACCCACTACTGATATGGTTGCATTCCATGTGGTGTCCCAATGAACCTGAAAGGTCACTTGATTCTGGGGAAAATTGGGTAAAAAGAGATTAATCAATTAAAGTCTAAATTAGGGGTTTTGTTAGATATTGTAGATTCAGTTAATTTTTTGGTAAGTCATTGGAGCCTAAGTATGTAAATTTAAAGGGAAAGGATATTTTTTATCCACAAAAGAAATTACTGAATATTAGGAAGTACAGAAATGTCATACAAACCAAATTATTCAAGAAGTACATGAAATAATGATAGAATATATAACTAATATATATATATATATATATATATATATATATATATATATATATATATATATATATATATATATATATATACTGCTCAATGTTATATAATAGTTCTATCAATGTTAGATATTATGTATATTCACTAATATATATATATATATATATATATATATATATATATATATATAGGCAGCATATCTTCATTCACGTATGTTTGGTTAATTAAAATTAAAGTTACCTCCCTTAGATATTCTTGACTTAAATTGACTATAATGGAGCATGTTTCATATGTATTGACAAAATATCCACAACTATGATAATTTTTGTCTTAGCAATTCATCCCAGAAGATGACTTTGGATGAGACTGAAATATTTGGGGAAAATAAAAGAAATAACCAAAACTACAGTGTCTTTCTGACTCGGTTTTCTAACAGGACTAAGAAATTGATCTGTGAATTTGAGAGTATTGAAATAAAAATAGACATAATATGTCTCTAGGCTCTAGATTATTCAACCAAACATACTTGAATGAATAAATAAAATTTTATTTTTATATATATATATATATATATATATATATATATTATATGGGCATGTGGCTTGAACATTCGCTTTCTTATCCTGAGGCCTGGGTTTGAATTTCAGCATGGTCTATTTATCAGGGAAGTGACTTCTTGATGTTATTGATCTGGAAAAGGCGATCTCAATGTGTGGCAACTTTGAAAAGTGCCTGAAAACCATGCTACAGGTTGACCCAAGCTTTGTGAGTCAAATTGGTTATACAGAACCTTTGGGAGCTGTCGATGGTTGTACTAGCATGAAGTCACGTGTCATCATGACTGAGCTTATGAGCATGCAGACTGTTTATTCTGCTAGAGATAATTCACTCTTTCCCAGAAACTGTAACTAAGATCTGCTCAGCAAAGTTGCAGTATAAACCATAGCTGATCTCTGTTTGAGGTAAGTGTTGAACAAAAACAAATGTTCCTGAGCAGGCATCTGCAACAGGGATTAGCTAGCTGCCCTAGCTGCATCCTCAGATATGTGTGGCTAACCATATTTTAGGGTAGGTCAATTTTTTTTTTTTTTAAACCAGACTCTTGGACAAGTCTAGATCATTGGGGCATGATATCATAAAACTCATGATAGCTTAAAATGTTGATTTCATTTGAGGAAATGCAATTAAAATCAAATTAATTATCTCAGAGATTATTGCAGTGTTAACTGAAATAAATAACCAGTCCGGATTATTCCATGCTAAAAAATTTAATAAAGTGAATATAAATCAATTTAAAACTGAGGTTTAATATTTTTTTAAAAATACTTGTAAAGGTAAACATACACACATAAATATAATTTGTTATAAAAAATAACATGCACTCTATATATTTTACTTCAAAATAAATTATTTATGTGTAGTTAAAAACAAAGCAATATTTATGTATTCAAATCACAGGTTATAATTAAAAACCTGTTTTTTTTTTTTTTTTTTTTTCATTTATTTTTCTTCACGAAAGAATTTTTTTTTTTTACAATGAATTCAGTAAAACAATTAATAAATCGTAAACATGTCCTAATTTATTTTAAGCGTTAAATTTTGTTGGTGATTATTTACCTTTGCACTGTTATATCAGCGTGCATTTTCTTTTTATTTACATAGGAAGATTTTAAAAAATCTATGGTAAAAAAAAAGATATTAATTGAAGTTTTTTTTAAAGTAAATTATAAATTAACAGTGTAATTTAATTTGTTATTTCCTAGAGTAATATTTTTTCAAACGTTAAAATGCATGAAGAAAAACTGCAATGAATATAGGGAAGATGTTTCCTCTAATCTTGTAGCATCACTTTCTCTCAGATTTACACAGGCTATGGGCCTTTTTTAACCAAGGATTTGATTTTAAAATATAATTGATAAGTCAAAGATATATAGAGAAAAGGATAAAATAAAAGTAGCGACAGATGGAAGACACACTGAAAATATTAAAAAGCTTGTCTGTTTTAAGAGTTGATGGCAAGATTAATAAAGAAACTTTATTAAATAAAGACATTATAGGGAAAAATGGTGACAAAAAAAAAGGAGTCCAGAACACTATTTAACATTTACTCAAGTGACAGGAACTGAGACTGGAAAATAGCTGAGAGTAGTTCCAACTACAGGTGCTATTGGTGTTGTTCTAACAGAAGAAACTTTCAGTGATTTGGAAGAATATGGCAGTATAGACAGCTTTAAGACTGTTCTTCTGGGAAATACAAATACTGAATGTAAGGCAGGCTCTGTAACTGCTCTGGAGAAGCTGCATTGAAAATTACATACAATTGGCTGTTCATTACATCAGAATGAGCTATGTTGATTGTGCAACAAGAAGCCCGGCTGCTTTTACAGGCTAACTAGGTAAATTGTGTGAAAGGGACTCTCATGATTTGCCACAAGTAGAATTTCTGAAAATCAGTGGCCCTCTTGATAATATTGGTAAGAATTAATCAATCTATTCCAAAATAGAATTTGTGAACCTAAAACCACTGAAAAATTTTTAGAATATGAAATTCAAGCATTTCTGAAATAACACAAAATTAAAGTTGCCTGATTTTCCTTCAATTCATTCTCAGAGTAATGAAAAAGCAGTGAAATTAACATCTGAAGCTTCTCATGTTGTTTACGGTTTTGAAGCAAGACACATTCTTGCAAAAAAACCTTGCCATCAACTAAGACCTTCCTTTGTTTCTTAAGGCGCTTACACTGAAAATTTTGATGATATGATTATATGAATATTTGGATTACATTAGTTTTCATGTAATATAAAGTTCATTTATTAAAATAGAAAACTTTTTTGATTTACTGTTGAAATAATACCATTTTTCAATCAAATATTTGTCAAAATGAATGGTTTTTTAAATGCATTTTCAATGCCAATTTTTGATAGCATTTCCTCAAAAGTGGTTTAAAGATAGGAATGTAAAATTTGGTGTGACATTTTATCACATTAAGTCCCAACTATCTAGACTTATCCAAAATTGATTTGGGGAAAAAAAAAGTGTGAAATTGACCTACCTTTGTGTGTGTATATATATATATATATATAATAACTGATTTAAAAGTATGGTTTCATCGCTACACAGAAATTACCATGTTTCAAAAACAGAAACTAAAAACTTCAAATTCAATTATATAATTAAATCAAAAGCATTAAGTTATAATATTTATGCTCAGTAAATTTACATTGAGCACTGTTTTGTAAAAATAAAAATATCAATAAGAACACCAGATTATATATCTTACTGTTCTTTCTTTTTTTACTATGATATATGTATGTATATATTTTGACATGTTATCAAAGCTTAAAACAGGAAATAAAAGAATCATTTATGCTTCCAAACATGGGTTTTATTGTTTCATGCAATACAAAGGCTAAAATAGCCTAAAACCAAAAAATAATATATTTAGAATCCTGAATGGGTAAATATACGGCTAAATATAAGAAATGAGCAAGACTGTATCACTAAACTCTCTGCTGTTGTCAACTGCTGTGGAAAGTTGTAAACAACATGTGGCACTGCTCATTGAGCTAATGGCAGCTGATTAGTTGCTAATTTCCTTTATACTAATGTTACTGTTAACAAATGCTTAATTCTCTTTCACATTTAACACAATCAAAAATAAACCTTTCTATACCAATATCTAAAAACATCACCAAGTGGACTCTGAATTTTCACCTATCGCAATGAATGGATATTCCCTTATGTAGGTCCCATACCTTGAGTGCCTATTTGGACTTAAGCTCAACACATACCTCAAATGGAATTTGTACATATTATTTATTGCTAAAGATATTAGAAAAATAGTCGGTTCTCTATACCACTCCAGTAAGTACCTGACTCTTGCTATCCTCTAACTTTACAAGAGCTAGATCAGGCCAAAAATGAAGTACTGCTGCCATATAAAGGTAGGAGCTGCCAAGTCTTCACCTTCCAGTCTTGATAGAGTCTAAAAGCATCTCCGTGTCCTTGTGGGTGATGAATTATTTTCTACCCTGCAGTCCCTTTCCCACAGACAAAATGGTGCAAACTTCTTGCTATTCTATCACTATTTCCATGAAAAGTGTTCAGACTAACTACATTACTTAGTTCCACCAATTCTAGCCTTCATGGCTAAAACTTGCCATGCCACACACATTGTAGTGAACCACCCTCATTCTTTTTGTATTTTATTGGCAAGATGTTTCACTCATGCAGTTTCTTCCCACAAACTGCCGCTTTGTAAAACTGCCTCCCAAGAGCATGCTTCTATGATCAATAAAATCTTGTTCTTTTCTAGGGTTAACCGTTATCTTCTCTATATCTATAATTCTCAAAATGTGTGTGTGTATGTATATGATCGGATGTTGTTTATGCATTTCCACAGTTTTCATCCAATTTCGATGAAATTTATTTTGTTTGATAGATAATTCTTCAGTGCCAGTTTTTTAGTCCAAATTATCGGTGACAATGGCGCTCCATTACCTCCTCAGCAACATTTTTCTATTTACTATCTGTGCTTGGATATATATCTTTCATAAAAACTTTAATAAAAATAGTTTAAATTATTACATTAATATTATTTTTATATTTTTCAGGGATAACCCCCATTCCAATTGTTAACCCCCCAATTTGGAGATGTGCCTCAGTTGCACCCAAATGTTGTTACTAATCTTGATTTTTCAGTGGGCTGACTTTAAACTTAAACTGCTCCAATTGAACGGCAAAAATTTCCTGTAATGAAAGACCCAGTCAAAGATTGGTTATACTGCCAGTATTCACATAAATTGTGCCTCTTACTCTGTAATCCTCTAGCTCATGTGGCTTGTGCAGGGTGAACATCACTGGGTAAAAAAAAAAAAAATCATAAAAATTTACCAACTCATCACATGCCAATGCTATTTCACTTTTAACTGGTTTTTATAAATAGAAAATTGGAAAGGACTAGATATAAGAAACTCTAAGAATAGCCAAGCTGAAACTCTGCTTCGAGGTGAAGCCATTGGTAATCCAATGTAGTTTACCTAAATAATGAACATATTTCTGATATGTTGTTGATGCTCTATTAATGTATCCCTGTAAAACATTTCCTGACCTTGTAGATAAAAAAAAAACAAAGTTGAACATATCGAATTTAGTTATGAAATGGAAACAAAAAATATATTAACTTTTCTCGATATCATGTTAAACAGTACTGATAGATGTCCTAAAACTAAATGTCTCTCACGAATCAAATAACAAAAATGAGCTTGTAAATTTCTATTCTCACCATAACAATAAAATCAAATCTAGAATAATTATCAGATTCTATTTAAAAACACTCAGAATTTGTAGCCTTCCGTATTTACATGATGATGAGAAATACATTGAAAATGGTTTTAAGTTCCTCCCATACCTTAATTCAAAACTTAAGTCTGCATATTTCAAGTGCAAAAGGGCTTGTTTTGTGATATAATTCAAAGAAAAACAGAAGGCTCATCAAATATTTCAGAATAAAAAAAAAATAAACATTCAAGCAAATCTAATGAAATGAGATAAACAACTCTACCTACCAACTCTATCACAACTACAATAGAAAATAATTAGCTTAGCATAAAATTTGTTACAACTACTTCCAAATCAATAAGAGAATACAAAATAATAAGCTAAAACTTGAAGGAATAGTTTACCCTGTCACCTATAATGATTGCTACAAGCATTACATAGGAGCAACCTTGAGGAATTTAAATAAAAGATTATATAGGCACAAATGGGATTTTCTGCAAAACAGCATATTCAATGCATTAGTCACTCAGCATAATGAGTTTGACCATAATTTTAATTTAAAAATAAAATGCTACTTTAATTAAAAGAGAAAGCAATTTACTAAGGCATAAATATATAGAAAGTGCTTTGAATGCTAAATCATCCATGTTAAATTTGGATCTAGTTTCTTACATTTCACCTTTCTTGACAGATCTTCTATTATCACAATGTGGGACACTTAATAAAAGGGGTAAAAACAAAAGTATAGAGAAACTGAATGAGGTCAGCTAGACTGCATCTCCAGACATGCCTGAAAAAAAAAAATTAAAAATTTTCAATTTTAGCTTTCCAACATCTTCACCATTTTCTCTCTATGTATAATTGTAACTGGTGCTTGTGTTTTTATATCTCCCCCCTCCTACACATATAATTCTATCAATAAAAACATTACTTTAAACTGATAGTTCTTTTAGCAACTGAAACATGTTACTCAGAATTTTTTCTACTTCATTTTTATTATTCAAATCCTCATTTTTGGAAACCAATTCTAGTTATCATTTATTTATGAATTCACAAAATTGATAAGAGAAAGCTCCCAACAAAGCATTGATCTTCTGAAAGGTAATGACCTAACCTTCAGGTTTGATGATACTGTCCTCTCTAAGGATTGCTACAGTGTACTCTTATGTGGCTAATACAAGAGGTGCTTTAATAATCAAGAGAGTTGAAATTTTTCCCAGTACAATAAATGGAGGCCTTAATAAAAGTCAAGAGACATTACTAAATCATTTAAAATATCAAAAAGCTCAAAATTAATGAAAGGGGTGGTTTTAATAAGCTTGAAGGTGGGGGTTGGAAAATTTCTGTCTATTAGCCACATGAGGGTACTGTACTGAATGAAATAGATGTCCATAGTTGTAGGTATTGTTTTAATATACACTGGTAGCATAAATGTTATCAGCATAGAAAACGAAATCGGAGACTCTGGTTCGAATTCAGACCAAGTTTGTTGCATTTGTATTGCACTAATTCTTTTAGAAAAGGCATTAATCTTTTTCACATCTTTATTGGCGGAATAGCAGGGTAGACTGAGCTTTTTTAGCCTTGATTGACAATCAGTCTAGGAGAAAGGCATTCAGACTGGTTGGACTTTGTGTTAGCAGTTTCACCCTGCGAAACCTACTTGTTACTGAAACTGCTGCAATATCAATTTGGTGTTGCAGCTCTGACCTCTAGGGGGGAATTTACAGCTTCAAGAAGCAGCAGCAGCAGCAGGGGACTAGAAGATAAGAGTTATTTTACATGCTAAACAGTTTTGAATTAGGTGGTCATCATTGGAGAGAACAAAATAAGTCTTCGTTTATCAATACTTGATGCTTCTATGCACATTGAAGTGTCTGTCTAACTATGAGATTAAAGAACAATTATTCAATTTCATTAACGTTTCATTCAGGTTAAAGAAAAATTAAGTGTTCAATTTAATTAACATTTTACATCCTATTTTTTTCTTTTTTTAAACAAATATGGCTTAAGGAATTAATATTGTAAGCTGTTGAGTAACTGAATATCAAGCAGAACTTATGCTACATTTTGGATCAGTTTAGTTTTAATTTTTTTTCTTTTTTTACTAAGTTTCACCAAATACAATGCTCAAGAGCCACCCAAAGTAGAAGGTTACTGAATGAAGTGTGTGATATGAATGTAAGAGGAGGAAGAGGGAAGGGAAAATTATGAAGAAGATAGGTAACAATTGACCCTTAACATGAATTGTAGTATTTTAGAGAAGCATCCCTGTGGGAGTTTGTTCCATAAAGTAGCACATTTTTGTCCTAATTTTTTCTAAAGTTAGCAATATAACAGATGACCACCCAAATATTTTTTATCTAAACCCATTTGATGATGTAAGTTCTGAGATTATAGAATTAAATTTTCAATTTATTATTTGATTGATTTGTTTTTTCTTATCAACCCATTGACATTATAAGTGTGTAAGAATTTTTTTTTTTTTTTTTTTTTTTTTTGAGATTATAACAAGTTAGTGATACAAGTCTTACTAATTAACCCATAGCTATGGGGAGGAAGAGGTGGATTCATACCTTTCCCAGGGATATTAACATATAAGCAAATATAACGAACCCAACAGGAATTGGAACTTTGTTCTCTGATTAACAATTCCAGGCCATTATCCATTACATGACCTGCATATCCAAGGTTACAACGCCTGGTGTTTTCAAGTAGTCACCCATCTAGGCACTGATCAGGCTTGATGTTGCTTAACTTCGGTGATCACAGGAGAACCAGTGTTTCAACATGATGTGGCCATAAGCAATTCATTCTTTAAGCCAGCATCTTTTTCTTTCTTTCTTTCTTTGTTACTTTTAATAAAAAGGAAGCTACTTACTTCTTAGGATCAGTTTTGTTTTTAATTTTACTAAGTTTCACCCAATAGAATGCTCAAGTGCCACCCAAAGTAAAGGGTTACTGAATGAAGTGTGATATGAATGTAAGAGGAGGAAGAGGGAAGGGAAAATTATAAGGAGGAGGATAGGTAGCAAATGAAAAAGTTAAAAATTGTAACACTTCAGAGAAGCATCCCTGTGGGAGTCTGTTCCTTCTGTTAAATAACAATAACTGGCTGTGATAGCATTAAGCAGAAGAAATGAAAATTGAATTAATTTATATTCAATGTTATGAGTTCATTTTTCAATAAATAGAAAGCTGAACAATACAATTTTCTGTTTTTATTTACTAATATTATTCAGATTTTTTTTTATTATATTTTTAAAATTAATTTTTATAAATAACTTTGCTTTACATATAAAATCTATATAAAATTTATTCACTTAAATTATTACATTTTTTAACTGATTTTAAATAAAATGTTTGGTATTTACTGATTTTGCAAATAGTAATGATTTGATAGCATTATGATTACTCAGAAGGGCAGAATAGAAGGGTAATTTGGAATAAAAGAGTAGATTGGAAATTTCATTCAAATTGAATTTTTCCTCAGAAAAAGCGATAAAGAAGAGCTTGGAATAAACAAGAAGATTGGAAAAAAATAGAAAATATAAATGAGTATTTTGGAATAAGAGAACATAGATTGGAAAAAAAAATCAAAATTTAAGTAGACAGAGACACAAGAATATTACATAGGGCTTCTTTTGTAAAGGTGTTCTGACTTTCTCAAGTATTATCTAAAATTCTGTGATAGGTTTTTATTTTTTTAAACTAGATGTCTCCTTTTCACTTTTTGGTTGTTCTTTTTCCTTCTCTCTCTCTCTTTTTTCATTTCTCTCTTTTTCTCTTTCATTTCTCTCTTTTTCTCTTTCATTTCTCTCTTTTTCTCTTCTCTTTCATTTCTCTCTCTCTCTCTTTCATTTCTCTCTCTCTCTCTTTCATTTCTTTCTCTCTCTCTCTCTCTCTCATTTCTTTCTCTCTCTCTCATTTCTTTCTCTCTCTCTCTCTCTTTCATTTCTTTCTCTCTCTCTCTCTTTCATTTCTTTCTCTCTCTTTCATTTCTCTCTCTCTCTTTCATTTCTTTCTCTCTCTTTCATTTCTTTCTCTCTCTTTCATTTCTCTCTCTCTCTTTCATTTCTTTCTCTCTCTTTCATTTCTCTCTTTCATTTCTTTCTCTCTCTTTCATTTCTCTCTCTCTTTCATTTCTCTCTCTCTCTTTCATTTCTTTCTCTCTCTCTCATTTCTCTCTCTCTCTTTTTTTCTCTCTCTCTTTCATTTCTCTCTCTCTCTTTCATTTTCTCTCTCTTTCTTTCTTTCTCTCTCTCTCTTTCATTTCTTTCTCTCTCTCTTTCTTTCATTTCTTTCTCTCTCTTTCATTTCTTTCTCTCTCTCTCTCTTTCATTTCTTTCTCTCTCTCTCTCTTTCATTTCTTTCTCTCTCTCTCTCTTTCATTTCTTTCTCTCTCTCTCTCTTTCATTTCTTTCTCTCTCTCTCTTTCATTTCTTTTTCTCTCTCTCTCTTTCATTTTCTCTCTCTTTCATTTCTCTCTCTCTTTCATTTCTCTCTCTCTCTCATTTCTCTCTCTCTCTTTCTCTCTCTCTCATTTTCTCTCTCTCATTTCTCTCTCTCTCTCTCTTTCATTTCTTTCTCTCTTTCATTTCTTTCTCTCTCCTCTCTCTCATTTTTTTTTTCCTTTTGTCTCCAGGTTCCCTCAGGAAGTGCACATGGAAATCTTTTTCAATAAGAATGATGCCCCCACCCCTCAAATTAGGATACTCTATAGATTTGGATGATGTTGAGTTCATGCTGCACTAAAGATTACCTGCTATGACCTACACCTGGGGAAGGCCATTAAGTGCAACTTTCTGAAATTCAATCATTGATAGGACTCTGAATAATTAATGAAATAATTATTTTCATTCATTTGTCTGGTTTAATAAGAAATGTTATATATATATATATATATATATATATATATATATATATATATATATATATATATATATATATATAAAATAATTTATTGTGTCTGTCCAGAATATCTGTATTACTAGATTGTTGAAGTTAACTAAATGAGGAATGATTTTAGAAAAATAATTTTGTCACATTTAGATAAAAAAAAAAATTCTCCAAAAATCCTACCTCATTTTATACATGGCTGTTTGAGTGACAGGTACATATCTTAACTGCTATGGAGCCTTGTTTGGCACTTATCCTTTGATGACAACACAATGAAATAAATATTTGATTAGAAATGATTGAATAGTTATTAAAAAATAAATATAATGTTAAAATAGAAAAGATAATTAAGCACAAGTGTTATAATTACTGTTTTGGTTTGTTTTCCTCAATATTCCTCAACAAGTTATATATGTGGGTGTGTTATACAATAAGACACACACACACACACATACAATGTGTGTGTGTGTGTGTATATATATATATATACATACACACACACACACACACACATTATATATTCATGGTACTTATTGGAAAGTGCTCAATATCAGTGATAGAGCTAACATATTTAGTTGGATTGAATTGAGTTTGTGACCCTGGATTTCACACTATTTGTGATTGTCAGACAGCATGAGACCCAAGGTCACCAACTTACATCAATCCAAATAATATATACATGTATTTTTTAAAAATATGATTCCATTGCGACACAGAAATTACTATGTTTTGAAACTGACTCAAGTTTAGAACCTAAACATCACTTGAGAATGAAACTGTACTTTAAATTTTAAGTTTAATATTAAAATTGAACTTTAGAACTTCAGTCAGTTTCAAAATTTCTGTGTTGCGATAAAATCATATTTTTAAAAAAATAATTTTAATTTTAAGCTCCTCTGCTGTATAGAGCACTGTTTTTTAAAAATAAAAACATAAAAATACTAAAGAACTTTGGATCATTAATCTAACTGTTTTTTCCTATTACATCAAATATATATATATACACACACACACACACACACACAGTAAGTTATAGATGTTAGTGTGTTATACAATAAGAAATACAGAGACTTTTATATTGGAGAAAGAAAAGTACAATATCTACAAAATTTTATGTATATAACTTAGGAAACAAAGATTATGATAATGTTCTCTTTTTACAGGTTTATGAATTTAAACCTTACAGCTTTTCTCTTAATTTACTTTGTTTTCACACACACACACACACACACACAAGTAAATTTTAATTAGCTCAATTTATTAAAAAAAATGCAGAATACATGCTGTCATTTTTATTAACTGAGTAAAGCTATTTAAATAACACTCTTCTATGGCTGAGATAATAATTTATCTAGTGCCTGAGGTCGGTGTTCAAGCCCAGATAAAATACTAGGATTTGAATACTGATTTTCTAACCATGCAGACAAGCATTTCTGACTTAAAAGATTAGTGTAATACAATTTCCTTAAACCATTCATTCTGCTCCTACTATTTGGTCTACTAAATCTATCACAGAGAATGCTATCAGACTGCATAGTCATTTAATTTTTTTTTTTCTGTTTGCAGCAAAATTATTCACAATTGAACAATGAAAAATTATGTGTCGAGTATCATCTTTTATTTTGTCTAATTTTTTTTGTATTTCTTGAAGGAAAGATACAGTTTATTCATGTGCTTGTATTTGTTGTAAAAAAAGGGTAAGTCTTTATTCTCACATGTGGATTTAATGTTTGAGATTTAAAAAAAAAAAAAGAAAAAAGGATAATTTTTGGCATTAAAAATTTAAGAAAATCTGTAATACTTTCATTTCCTGTGTGTAAAGAAAGTCAGTATGTTAAGGCTGGATTTAGTGAATTCCATAGTAATAAAAAAAAAAAATAAATATAAAAGGAAAATTACTGGGAATTTTTTTTTTTTCCTTTTATAACTGATTTATGTTCTTAAAAGGTTTTAAGAGCTGTTTATTATTCAGTATCTACTGTGAGGAAAAATCTGTATGAAGGAAATGAAAACAGAGGTGTTTGAACTGATGCTATTTCTTTTGCATCATTCATTGTTTAATGAAAGAAAAAAAAACAAGATGGGAATTATCACTATGAATAATAATACTAAAAAGATACATCATAAAATCAGCTGTAAATAACAGCAGCAACCATAAAAAAGGGAGAAATGGAAAAAAAAGAAAAGAGAAAGTGTTACTGAATAAATAAAAAAAATGTTAAGAAATTAAATTTCACTAAGCTTGATCGATCATCCCTGGTAGTCTCAGTTGCATATAGATGACGGAGCAGGCAGACACCCTAGTCAGTCCAGTCGGTTCGGTTGACTCTTTGCATTTGCATTGTGTGTCAGGGTAGTTTCCACATGTATGTAGCCAAGCAGAAGGCAATCTATAAAACCATTGACCACTTCATCTGGACATTGTTAGCCGCGTATGGAGGCAAAGAAAAAGAAGAAAGATAAGCCACCGTGGTTCAAGCTTTTTGCAACTTTCTCAGCTCGTAACTTTGTCATTAACTATGCTTAAATATATGTCTTTTCCTGCCTGTGTTTTATGCTAGTGTCAGCTCAGCTCAACATGGAGATCTTAAAACTGCTTGATAGAAGAGGTAAATAAATTTCTTTTTACATTTTGCAATAGAGATCTATTAAATAATTTAAGAAAAGGATATTTTGTGTTAACAAAATATAAAATATTTTAGTCATTTACAATATTTCTGCAGATTTTTTTTATATCATGTTCTATATGCTTTTTATTTTTATTTTTTAAGGTGTTCAAGTCTCATGAAAATGAGATTTAGCCTATTTTTTATGCCACTGCTTGTGTTTAATGTTTGTGTTTTTAGTATTTACTCCTCTTTAAAATGACATCGCCGATAGATTTCAGGTAGGCTGCCAATTATTTGCAGATAAAAACCAAGCAAGCTTACCTGTGCTATCAAAACTGTTGGAATTTTAAATATATTTTTGAAACTATCTTTATTACACTATGCTCTTTCAGTCTTTTCACTTAATAAACGTCTTGAAACACTCTTCCATTGTGATACAAATACACTGCCACCTAATGTTGTCAGTGCAAGGAAGATAACTCTAGTATAACAAAAGTTACAGACACTACACACACACACACATGTTTTATACAGTAAGATATTTGAAAATTAAATAGGTTTTCTATTAAATATATTAAAAAAAACAATCCTTTTTTTTAGTTTGTTTCTTTAGTTAATTATCATATCTGTTTTTTATCAATTTGATTACAGGAAAAACGTTAAGGGAAAAATTCACAAATATTTAAAAGTTAGTTGGGTAACATATACACAAATAAAATTTTCTTTTAACCTATATATATTTCCTCACTTGTATTTCTCTTTTGTATTTATTTTTGCTTTATTTCCTTTCCTGATTTGTTTTTCAATCTTCTTTAATAAACTGTCACTATGCAAACACGTCATTCTGATTACTGTATATATTACTTGAATTTGTCAGTTATCCATGAAGCATAGGGACATAGTGATACCACAGGTTTTATGAGGTGGAGTTGCTTGCCCTACACTTTACAATATACTTATATGCTGTATAGTATCATAACATGACTGTGTCAACCAGCTGATGTAGCTGTAATTCTCTCTTTAAAGTAATAGGATCTTCTTTTT
This sequence comes from Acanthosepion pharaonis, assembly GCA_903632075.3. NCBI lineage: Eukaryota > Metazoa > Mollusca > Cephalopoda > Sepiida > Sepiidae > Acanthosepion > Acanthosepion pharaonis. Next base: position 6,283,071 of record CAHIKZ030001224.1, read on the forward strand.
CGAAGTGCCATGTTCCTTTGGGACATGGGCAATCATGACTCTCCACAACTTCCTATCCTGTGCAGCTCTTAGCAACATTTGTCTTTTTATTATCAGCCTTACCATTTCCTGTTCTACCATCCATTTACACAAGCTCTGTAAGTAGCTTTCTGTTTCCTTCTTGCTGTCAATGTCCTGATGCTACATTAATTGGCAGCTGATTTCAGAAATGACCTACAACCTGTTGTTAACTGGGACAAGGAATGGCTTATTAATTCTCCCCCTCCAAAAAAAATGAAAGAACCATTTTTTTAATCATTATAGAGAATTATGTTTGCCTTCTATCAGCATGGCTGATGCTAACCTCCAGGAGAGTGACTCATTGCACTTTCTTGGACTAACATTTTCTACTGACATGAAATCGACATATTGAATATTTTGCTAGGTTTGCTACTAGGAATTGGTTCACTCTGTTGTGCTAGACAATCTTTCTCACCAGAATCTATCTTACACATTTTTAAGTCTACCATTCATCCATGCATTGAATATTGCTGCTACATTTGGTCTGGCACTTCTGTCATGTATTTAGAGATTCTTGATAAAATGCAGAACAATCTGCAATATTATTGGTCCTGACCTGGTATTTCTATTACAGTCACTTTCCCCACCATCATAACATAATTTTCCTGTGCCTATTCTATAAATATTTTCAAGGTAATTGTTGTGATGTACTTTCCTCTATGGTACCTGGGTTTTATGAATTTAAGTAGAGTACTAAATTGGCAGCTAGGTCATATCATTCTCAAGTTGAAATGGCTAGATGTAATTGTAAATTCTATGCTAACAGTTCCTTCACTTGTATTTCTCATTTGTGGAACTCTCTTCCGGTCAACTTTGATCGTCAAACTCTCTTCCGGTCAACTTTGATCGTCAAACTCTCTTCCGGTCAACTTTGATCGTAAAAAATTTAAATACAATGTCAATCATTGTCTTTTATCTTAATTCCTGTTCTTTTATTGTTCTCACTCCTTAATAATGTTTTTCCTCATATTTTCTCACACTCAGTAACCCCTTGCATCTTAGTGGCTTTATTCCCTTATTTGTGATGAAATGATTAAAAAAAAAAACTCCTACAGAAGGTAGTGAAGGAATGTGAGATGAAAGGACCCAATATCAATTGCAAGAAGACAGAATGCATGCTTGTTGGCAAAATGAACAGTCCAACATGCAAATTACAAAATAGAGATACCAAAATCAAACAAGTACAAAATTTTAAATATCTGGGAAGTGTTTTAACAAAGGATGGAAAGTGCAACACTGAAATCCAAAGGCGCATCAGTCTTCTTATATGGCAGTGAATGCTAGAAAATCTCTTCATAGATGAAGAGACTTGAAGAAACAAATGTGGTTCTACAGAAGAATACTGCGAATAACATGTACTGAACATGTAAGTTTTAGAGAAAATGGAAACAAAAAGGATATTTATACTTAACATCAGAAAGAGATAGTTGAAATTCCTAGATTACATAATGAAGAAAGAGGGCTTGGAAAATTTGATACTCACAGGACATATTGAAGGCAAGAGGGACAGAGGAAAACAACTCCTAACCTACCTAGTGAATTTCAGTATTTAGGAGAAATGACAAAAAGATCTGATTTATTAAAAGCTACAAAGAACAAGAAATTGTGGAAAGCTATGATTGCCAAAATCCTGAAAAGATACAACACATAGAAGATATAATCTATGCTTAAATGGGTACACTGAATCTTTCACTTTAATTGTTATACAGTGTAACCCGGATATAAGAGAAACCCGGATATAAGAGAGATTTTCTCTGGTCACAAATTAGAGCCTGTGTTAATGTATATAAAATAGACCAAACCCGGATATAAGAGACTTCTTCTCCGCTCCGGGTTACCCTGTATATTGACATGCTAACTATTTGGGCTTCAGAGAAAAGAGGTTAGAAAAGGTAACAATCCTTGTATTTGAATGCCAATTGCATTTGGTATGCACTGGCATGGTTTCAGCTTTTTTTTATTTTTTATTTACTTTATTTTATTTAATAAATTATTATCCACTGAACCTAATGCTACTCCATCACTTCCCCAGCCCCTTGGCTTTTCTTCATTAGCAAACAAGATATTTCTGGTAGTAGGGAAAAAACTGTTTATTTTTCCTACTTTTTCCTTTTCTCTTTGTCTTTTTTCTTTTCTCTTTGTCTTTTTTCTTTTTCCTCTTTCCTCCTCCTTTATCTCTTTTCTCTCCCCTCCCGTTTTCTTTCATCCCCTCCATTTTCTCCCCCGCCCCCGTTCCCCCGTTGTATTCCCTTTTGCCCCCCTGCCTATCTTCCCCCTGTTGTTGTTCCCCCCATTTTTTTCTTTTTTTTTTTATTTTTTTTTCCTTTATTTCTCCCCCCAATAAAATGCATACCAGATGACTTTAAAAACTTTACAAAATTGAGGAAATTGACTGATTTTTTACTAGAGTTACATAATCAATTTATCTGAGAATTTGATTTTTTTCTTCTTGGTTTACAGATTAGAAACTTTTTATTTTAATGTTGTAGATGTATGAAATTGTAAGATTGAACTCTGTTAATGATAAAAGAAAAATTACAACCTCCATTAGCAGAATTTTCTTTCTTTTTATTCCTCTTTGATCACCAACTTTACTGCAAGGCAGATCAACACTAAAAACCAACTTTTGCATTGCAGATGAAATGTGAAAAAATATGTAAAAGTTAAAGACGGGGGGGGGGGGTATCACAGATTATTCACTTCTTTTTTTTTTTTTTTCTTCTTAATTCATTTCATGGGAAGATAGTAATGACTTACTGGAAACAGTTTGCTATCAGAATTCACTGGTCTGCTGCTAGAAAGCCATGCCAGACAATTAACAAAATCCATTTTGCACATTTATAATGCTACCATTAGACCATGCATTGAATATTACTGCTATATCTGGTTTAGGGCTCTCTAGATTTATGACAAAATCCAAAGAAGGGTATGCAATGCTATCGGCCCTAACCTGGCATCTCAACTTCGGTCACTTTCCTACCAACATAACATGATTTCCCTCTGTCTTTTGTATAAATATTTTCATGGCAATTGTTCTAATTAGTTTTCCTCCTTGGTACCTCAACTGCGTGAATTTAAGCATACTACTAGATTGGCAATTAGGTCTCATTGTTTTACTGTTGAAATAGCATTTCAAAATTTAAAACATTATTATAGATTACTTGTAATTGCATGTATGAGTCCAGTATAAATAATTATGAATAATTATTGACTGATTTTGTCATTGTAATATTTTTGCATTATATCAAATATTAAGAATATAGTAACTAGGGTCCACAAATTGAACGAGAGTTATCAATGATAATGTTCTGACTTTGAATCCATGGTTATCTCCCTTTAATCTTCTCACTGTTTTTTTTTTTTTTTTTTTTTTTTTTATCATAAAATTTGGTGTGGCATGAGCAAATTTTTATTCCAAAAATGCAGCCCAGAAAAAAAAAGTTTAGGAACCACTGCTTTAGGACATAGATGATCATGGCTTATTCCAACTTCGTATCCTTTGTAGTTCTAAATAATTTTTGTCTTTTTGCAATCCCTCCCATTTCCTGTTCCATCATCTATTTATAGTAGCTTGTTACTCACTGTTTCCCTCTGCGCCTCTTGCTTTCAATAGGTCTTCTGAGTGTCGGATTCTCCAAGCCCACTTTCCTCATTATGTGTCCCCAAAATCTCAACTATCTTTCTGATACTATGTTAAGCATCCATTTTATTTCATCGTTCACATGTCCCCACCCACTATGGTATTTTCAGCATCCTTCTATAGAAGAATATCTCCATTGCTTCAAGTCTCCTCTTCATCTGTGAGAATATTTTCTAGTATTGACTACCATGTAGAAGAATTGATATTACATTGCAGTTCTGCATTCTTTTCTTTGTTTCTCACCAAATTTTCCTGTCTCTTAATACTTTGTCTTTTGAAAGGCATCTTTCACTATTCAAGTGCACCTTCACATTTCTGTTTTACATTTTCTCTCATCTGTTAAAACATTTCCCAGATAGTTAAATTTCTGTTGTCCTGGTTATAATGATAAACTACATCCAGCAGTAAGGCCTCTGATTGGGAGATTGGAAGTTTTGAGGAGCATGGAACTATCTCTTAATTGTTGTTATTCCTAGCTCCACCCTGACCTTAGGTGGCAGCACCTATTTGGGTCCCAGCTATGGGAAAATAGTGAACCACCAAACAAATACCAACAGTATATTTTTTATAGTGAAATAACAATCAATACAACACTAAAAAAATATAAAAATACATTTTTATAGTAAAATTACCAGCAGTAAAAAAAAAAAACATACTTTTACCCTGAAAGTATAAAATTATGTACAAAATATTAAGATTTCAGCATTAAATAACCCATACAGGTTGATGTACTACTAAACAAAATTAACCAACCAACAATACATATAGTAAAATTACCAACAATGCCTTTTACCTGTAGTTGAAGCCATAAAATTATGTTCATAATATTTAGATTTTGGCATTAAATAATCCATAGAGGTTGATATGCTGGAAAACAAAATCAACCAACCAATATTAAATTCATGGATATTTGATTCTGATGTCTACGTTTCCTAGTGTGCATCTTGGTCCATTCCTCTTCTTAATGATCATACATTCTGTCTTCTTACAATAGACATTCTTCACACTTTTCTTTTACTACTTTGCCTAGTTCTTGCAGGTTTTGTTTATATCTGCTGTCTACTTTCATCCTATATTTTTTGGTTGCTTTTTATCACTGCTGCTTAGACATCCATACTGCTTGGCATTCACACCAGAAGCTACAATACAAACATTTCAGAGTGTTTGGGTGTCAATCTGAGGACAGTGCTAAGGATTCAGAAATAGTTGGATGAGATATCCATCAACATCATTGTGTCTGGAGTGATCACTAGTGATGGCAATGTTAAACTGCCATTCATCTTCCAACAGGGCCTCAGACTCAACATGGAGGTCTACATCAATTGCCTTGAGAATAAAACTCCTTGTAACACCAAAGATGAACTGAAGGCAAGGATCATGGCAGCATTCGTCCAGAAGAGTTGCAGGAGATTCTGAAGTTGTATGAAGGCTGTAGTTGAAGGCAACAGGAATTTTTTTTTTTTTTTTTTTTAAATAAATCTACTCTTTAGCATTTCAAGATATGTTTGTGTAAATTTGATAAATATATCTTTTAAAATGAGTTGTGTTATTTTCATTTTTGCGTAATTTAAACAGCAATTTATCCATTTCACCCTGTATATGTCAACAGCGGACAATGTCAATTTCCTAAAGACAAAAGTATGTTCACAGCATCAGAAGGGTTAAATATATTTTTTGACAATAAATATTGCTTTACTCTGTGAAAGAACTATGTTTTCCTTCACAGGCTTCAGACATCATTGAGTAATTCACCATTGTTACAACAAATGTGCTGCCAATATAAGAAAGATAACGTGAGTACAGCAAAAGGCTACAGGCAACACAGAAAAAAAAAAATACAATCTCCAAACTCTTAAACTCAAAGTTTTCAATTTCTTACTTGTAAAAAACTACACTTAAGATAATATTACAAATAAACAAGTTTGAAAACTTCCATGAAAACTGCTATCAAAACTACACTCAAAATCTTTGGTAATAAATCTACACTTGAAATCTTCAGTGTTCCATTTCTGCAACAGATATACTTGCAAAATCTATATTTGCCAATATAGCCAATTTGTTATTTCAAGCTCTGAATGCAAAGAGATTGTTTATTTAAACAGAAAATTCTTTAATTCTAAAATCTACAGAAGATAACAGTACAAAGAAACAAGTTTGAAAACCTTCATGCCAACTTCTATCATTACTATGCTCGGAACCTTCAGCAAACAATCTACTCGGAACCATCACTGCTCCATTTCTTCAATAGCCTATATATTTGCAAAATCTATATTTACCAATATGGCTAACTTGTTATTCCAAGTTCTGAATGCAAAAAGATTGTTTTTATAACCAGAAAATTCTTGTGCTTCCAGATCAGGAAATTTAACCAAAGCCCTGATAAGTAGTCAATATATTCTTCTTTGAAATTAGAACTAATCTGAGTGTTAATTCAGTCACTTATGCTACAATATTCTCTCACATTGGAGAGGATATATTTCTTTCAGATACCCGCTTACAGTTGTATCTCAACTGTGAAAGATTTAATGTTTCCCTCCCCACCAAGTCAGGCATGATAATCAATTTCCTCTCCCCACATTGTAATTATTCAGTATCTTATTTTCTTTCCTATTTCAAACTGTACTTTTCTTCTTTTTTTTTTCCTTCTGCAAATAGTTCCAAGTAAGCAGTTGGCTTGATGCAATAGAGAATAATTAAAAACCATCTACAACCATTACCCCCACCCATTCAGCCTGCTGACTTCCACCCTAATTGAACACGCACACTGCCAACAGTTGAAGAGTGTGAACAGACGATAAGCTAGGGAAGGAACAAGATCATATTAAAAACAAAAAGAGAAACATTTTAATTGAGTGACATGTCAACACAATCATTTGAGAAATTTAATTTTAATTTGTAATTGCAGACTAAGAATTGAATGGTGAAATCATTTATTTTAGAGAAAACATTTTTTCATTATTCAATTTTTGCCTTTACTGAGGGATTCTGACCATGACCCTATAAGAAGATGGAATCTGACTCAGGAGGTCCTTTCTCTCTGGCAGTATTTCTCTAATACACTGAAAATGACAGGGACAGTAGCATGCACTGCTGCCTATGATGAGTTTAATGAAGGTTGCTATGTAAGAAAGGGAATATTTCCTATTTGTATTTTCCCCCCGTTATGAGCATTATTATATCAATGATATACACCTTAATACATGGATAAAACAGAATAGATGAAAAGAAACGGAATGAAAACCATTCTTTGTTCTCAAAGAGATTTTTATACTGCTAAGTCATAAATAAAATTATATACAAATATTTACATCTGAACCACAGAAAAACTATGACACATGTATACAACAACAAGCAGTGTGAAAATGACAAAGGGTCTTACTTGTTGGAATTCAAGTTGTCAGAGGATCTATGTTTCTGAAGAAGCCATATTTATATTTCCCCCACAGGAAATTCAAGCAGGCCAGATTTGTCTTTTGTCTCTGGGGAGAACATATTTCCCAACAGGAAAACAGCTAGCCTTGGGTATTTCCCATAATGACTGTGAGCCAGGAATAGTTTCTATAAATCAAATCTTGTATGTTTATGTTGGGACAGGTTTCCCAATGGGAAAATGGTGCTATGTTTAGCTTTCACCCATGATAAAAAAAAAAAACAATCCACTCATGTTGACTCCAGGTTGCTAACTAAATGACTGACTACTTTTGTCACTCTATGAACAGATGTTACTCAACAGCTGCCACATGAGTTCATCACAACCAAAGTGAGATAATTACCTTTTGCATCCTAGATGTTGATAGGACTGGCCAATTTCTGGAACACCCCTGATGTTGAAGTGTGTGGGTACACCACATTAATAAAGACCTTGTTTTATTTGTTCTTGTGGGATGATAACAGTCTCTACCTAAGAATGAAATAATCTTCACTTCAACAACAGTTAATATTTTAATAAGCAAATTTAACATAACAAAAACAAAAAAAAGTGTTAGCAGAGAAGTTACAACTCCATCTCTCTAGCTCAACTATAAATTGATGCAATCTCACCGCCAGTCTAGTATTGCACTTAAATTCATACAGTCTAGATACCATAGTGAAGAGCTCAGTCGAACAATTACCATGAAAGTATTTATAAGAAAGGCAGAGGGAAGCAAACTTATGGTGGTGGGCAAGTGACTGTAGCTGAGCTGTCAGATGAGGAATAATAATATTGCTAATTCTTTTTTGGATCTTATAGCTCCAGATAAATAGCCAGGGCATTGGACCATATATGGCAGTAATATTCTAAGCATGGACAAATGGTAGACTTAGAGATATGCAAGATAGATTCAGGAGAGAAGAATTGTCTTGCCCGACACAGTGAACCAATTTTCTTAGCAGCTGATCAAGCAATGGCTTCAATATAGTTTTTTCACTTCCTGTCAGTTGCAATGAGTCACTTTCCTGGAGGATAGCATCAGTCATATTGATGGAAGGCAGAGAGGTCTCTCAAATTTTGACCTTGTCAGACTGATCAGCCTTACTATCGAGGCAGAAGTAAACGGTAATGTTGTCAGCATAAATGCCAAGTTGAAAGCTGTCATCATCAGAAAGGTCATTAGTGAAGATTGAAAACCATGCAGGACCAAGAATAGAGCCCTGGGGGACATCCACATTAGTATGAAAGGATGTAGATGAGTGGCCATTCAGGACAACTTTCATTTCACAATTTGATAGGTATGACAGGATCAGATCAAAAATGTGCCTGGAGATTCTGTAACTTTTCAGTTTGTGGAGAAGAGTTGCTTTTATTCAGGCTATCAATCTTTGATACTGAGCAGACAGCACAGGATCAGAGATAATGGATAATCACTATGATTTATTCACTGCCATAGATTAACGGCCTGAGTAAAATTAGGATAAAATGCAACTAAAAATTAAGCTAAAAGTGGATAAGAGTCCAAAATTTATAATGATTCAAAAGGCTTCATCTAGTATAAGAATAAAAAGACTGAATCCCAGTTAAAAATTAATAATAATGGCTAACAATGTTGTATTAAATGAATACTACTACTTCTATCGGGGGTACTGGCCGAAAAGTTCTTGATCTGAACAAGATCATACAAAGTGCAATAAATAAATTGTTGTTTAAATAATGCAAAAATGAAAATACTACTGACATCTCATTTTAACAAATATATTGAAATCTCTTGAAATGCTAAAGAGTAAATTCAATAAAATCACCACTGGCTTCAACGACGACCTCCAGAGCTGCAAGAGATTCTAATCTCCTTGTTTAAGTTGGTGAATGCTGCCATAATCCTTGCCTTCAGTTCATCTTTGGTGTTACAAGGAGTTTTATTGGTCCCTTGCTCAACTGCAACCTACATATAATAATTTGTAGTCTGGGGAGTTAGTTGGCCAGATGTAAGGGGTGATCTGGTTGCAGAAATTGTCTGACAGCCATGATTGGTTTCTCCAGCTTGTGTGGCATGGTGCAGAGTCCTGATGCCAGACATAGGATCTTCTAGCAGACACTCTCTTGACTCAGTGTAACACTATCTCCTCAAAGCACTTGATGCAGTCCTCTGTGTTGAGTCTGAGGTTTTGTGGGAAGATGAATGGAGGCATAACATCGTCATCACTAGTGATCACTCCAAACACCTTCATAATAACCATTAGACATCCAACTCTTTCTGAGTCCTCTGCACTGTCCTCAAATTGACACCCAAACACTCTGAAATGTTTGTATTGGAGCTTCTAGTGTGAATGCCAAGCAGTACAGCATGCTTTTTCCAAATTTCTAGCAGAGTGAATTGTGTCATGGTGCTTGCTCTTAATTTAATCACAGACAGTGCCTAACTGACCCTACTATACTAAGCAGTTAACAAAATTGAAAGCAAACAACATGCATACTCGGAATTAAAAATGTAGGAAGGTGACAATTTACTCATCAGATCCTGTATATACACAATTTTAAAAACACTGAAATGTCAGTCCCAAGTGTTATAAACTAACAATCGCTTAGTATTACTTTCAAACATTTGTAAGCATATAGTAGTGAGTAATAACAAAAGGAAAACTTATCTTTGATGATTCTTTTCGTTCTCTGATGGATTTTATCAAACACATCAGTTAAGATAAGTTTTGGTTTTGTCTTTATTCATATTGTCCTGTTTAGGATATATTTTCAGTTATATCTGATTTTTTATCCATTTAGTAGTGTATAATGTGACTTGTACTGTGTACTATTTTTATTATATTGCATATTGCGGGTCTTGTTTCATCTAGTCTGTATTAATTGGTCAAGCTATCACGGTCATGAATCAAGGTTTGAAGATCATTAGGATGGAGTTCTGTGTTATAACATAGCTGGTCAATGTAGGTGGTTGCCGAGCAACCAACTTGTCTTGCTCCAGGGCTACATGTCCAGGGCAGTAGATCACTTTCAAGTTCTTGTTTTGCTCGCCAGCAGTGTCCTGCAAAGTGAATTCTGTGTTCATATAAGATTGTAGAAATATCAGGGATGGGTCCATAGAGTTGTGATTTAGCTGGATGCTGTCTTCAAGTGATGTTAAGTATAGCACTCGGCATCTGAGTGTAGGTTCCATCAAGTTTAGACTCTAGGGTTTTTAACTAATGTTCAAGCAGTGGCCCCATACATAAAAACCACCTCAGGCAAAGCCCATGAGAAATTGTGAACAGTGTTTTTATAGTCATCCATTTCCTGTAAATGACACTTTCCTATTTTTCCTAAAATGAGCCAGTACAGGGATGCTAGAACAATACGGCAGATGAAAGTGGTAAAAACTCACATGTGATAATCTTATAATAATGCCATTGTCTTTAATAGCATAGATAAATTTATATATAAGCAGGTAACCTGAGTACTTTTCAAGGCTAAATGGGGTCAGAAGATTGTAATGCTAATGACCCGAGTGTGGAGGACCTGAAAGCTTTGAAAATTTGCATTTGAAAGTCTTGGAATGAACACCAACCTCTGGCTCCAGTGGGAAATGAATGCTTTTATAGCAACTCAGAAACCAAAAGTCTCTTAACTCATAAATTTCAGTTTCTCTTTGATAGAAAATCTTAATCTAATTGATACTTAAATATCATAAACAAATTTATGCTATAGTAAAGCATTCATTAACTCAATTCCCTTGTTCCCAAAATTACTCTGAATATCATTTAAATTGAAATCTAGGATTTCTACATATTTACTTAATAAATTCATAAAACTGTTTCTGAGAAAATATCAGCAGTGCCTTTGTCAAATAATGATCCTGTGTTCAGGCATAGTTTTGCAGTCCTCAGGTAACCCCAACACTACCTCATAATATCACTAGACTTTTTTTTTTTGTTTTTGTTACAGTGTGAGAATACCAGATCTCATAGAGATCCCTGTCCTGGGTATGACAATAAACTACATCCATGTCCTGGGTAAGACGATAAACTATTTCCAACAGCAAGGCCTCTGATCAGGAAGTTTTGAGGAGCGTGGAACCACCTCTTAATTGCTAGTGTTCCCAGGTCCACCCTGCCCCCTGTGGTAGCACCTGTTAGGGTCCCAGCTATGGGCAAATAGTTAACCCCAAACTGGGGTCAAAACACTATGAAGGTGTAAAAATAGGTTTTAATACCATAAATACTTTGTAAAAAAATTATTACCAGCAATATGTTTTTTGAAAAAAAAATATTACCAGCAAAGGAAAATTATTACTAGAAATAGATTTTTGAAGGAAAATTATTACCAGAAATAGATTTTTGGAAAAAAATATTACCAACAATGAAAATTTTGTCTGCATTAAATAACCCATTCAGGTTGATATGCCGTAAAACAAACCAAACCAAACCAACCCATAGAGATCTAATCTCTGAATTGATCTTGGAGCTGCTTAATATATTTCCTCTTTTCTGTTGTTTTATCAAGTACAAGTATACCAAGCTGAAGATGCCAATGAAGCCTTCCATTTCTTATCTGTTGTTCTCACAGCATTTTCTTTCTCCCTAAGTAGGTTAACTAATGAGAAGGGAGCCCCAGAGTCATAGGGGCACCACACACACTGCAGCCCAGGCCGGTTTGAATTCAAAGTTTTTCTTCTCCTAGACCAGTTGCCACCCAAAGCTATAGAACCCTGTCTGTCCTGTTATTTACTTATATCTGGGAGGAGAAGAGTATTCACATCTTTCCCAAGAGTATTAGCACATAAATGATTGTAATGGAGTCAACTGAAATTTGAACTCGGCTCTCTGATTCCTCAATCTGATCCACTATCCATTACTCCACCGTGCCTTAAGTATTGGTTTTATTTTGTACAATTTAGCCTTTTTTTTTCTTTTGCTATTGTTCACTCGGTACAAGGTCCAAGAGCCACTCAAGGTAGAGGGTTATTAAGTGAGGTTGTTGTAATAGTATACAGAGAGGGAAGAAGGGGTACAAATTCTGAGGATATTTAGAATAGATAATGATTGAAACAGTTAGAAACGTTTTAGCACAGAGCAGAACCTGAGTTCTGTTTATCTGTATATGTCTGTCTCTCATATATATATATATATATATATATATATATATATATATCTCAAGATGAAAAGAGAAATATATTCATGTGTATACAGATAGACAGAACAAAACAGGAAAGAAAAACTTTGTGTGTGTGATAGATGCACAATGTGGTTTAGTTGAAATTAAGTAGTTGGTTTGCTCAGAAGAAGGAAATCTCATCCAGTGGAGACAAGTTGTGTGTTGTTACTACTACATACTGTGTGTGAAAGAGAGAAAAAAGGTTTATGTCCTTTCCTTTTATACCACTTATTGCCATACCACCTAATGGGTGTTAAGCAAAGTCTTCTGACAGACAAAGTTGGGTCATCACACATAATCTATCACTTGTGAAACCTCAATGCATACTTTTATTCTCACAACAGTTTTCTGAAATCTTTAGATGAAATACAAGCACTCTCTAGAGGATAATAAAGATCCATTCCTCTGTTTCTTTCTCACTTAATCCTATTAAAATTCTTATGATTATCATCCTAATGTTTTTACATTTTCACCTCTTTCTGATACTTTCAATTATGATAATATAATATTCCTTTCATTTGAAATATTGCCAGCAATTGTGTCAGATTTAGACTTTAAAAATCATTATTTACATTTGAACTATTCTCTTCATTTTTATTGTTATCACAACATTTCAGTCATTATATCTTCTAGCCTTCTTCACGTGGTTGTCAGTCCATGTAACCTTCAGTGAATTCTGAACTGAACCTGTTACTTAATTTATGGGGGTAGACCGTTATCGTTCCACTGCTCATATGTAGGGATGTCTAGTTCTTATTTTTATTACTGCTCAGTTATTGCATACCTGTTTCTGTTTTGAGTCCAAATAGACACTTCCCCCACCTCCAGTATGACTTGACTTAAAATGGTGGACAACATTCTTCTTCCTCAGCCATCATTGAAACTGCTCAATGTTTTCATGTATAATATGCATGTACCAGCTGATCCTGTTTCTTTGCTACACACCACTATACCAAATGATGACTATGTTCTCTGGGTAGTAGGACAAGTTGATTGCAGAGTCAATCCCATGCTGGTCAATACTGTTGCTGGTCAATGGGCTGTTGCTGGCTGCCCTAGTCTACACTTTGCCCCGCCCACATTGTGTTTCATGGTCACAGAACAGTGGAGATCAATTATCATCAGTAACTGTAGCATTGGTTCGAACCACAGTGAAGCTGTGCTATAAAGAAAAAAAAATGTTTTTGCAGACAAAATGAAAATTAAAGATATTTCAGGTCATTTTTCAATTTGGTTTATGTAGTTTTTTATATAACAGCATTAACCCTTCCCACTAAAATCTTCATTGTGACATTTTGCCTATTGGTGCTAATTCTTGGAACAGGGCTCAAAGTTGGGGTTTCCTATGGCAGCAAGTCGTGTGGATTTCAGTAGCACCTTCATCTGCTCTTCACCACTTGTCTGTCATCTCTCTCTGGCTTACCTTATCACTCTGCTCATATTTACTTCAACCTAAGACTGGAGTAGAGCTGACAGTATTTGGGGATCTGGTGATTCCCCAGGTTTCTCTATCAATTTGAACAAGTTTTTTGTTGTCTGTTTCATAATATTAACCTTTACCACTCTGGAGGCAAAAAATGTTGCTGTAGAATTCTCTCCCTTTGCTGCTCGGGGCACATTCTGTTGCATTGAGATGGTTGCTATAAATAAACACTTGTCAACTGTTATTTCTGGTATTTTAAACTGGAAATCGCTTACTACTGCTTTGGAACAAGGTTAAACTTCCATTTTCCAACACCATTTTGAATTCTAGATTCTACACTAGGTGTAACATCAATTAATCCCCTGTTAATTTTTCACAAATTTATTTTGTAAACAAAAATGGCCACATCAACATCCAACAAACCCTTTATTCAGGAGTTTTTCTTTGATTAGGACTCTAATGATGATTTTGAAGGCTTTACTCAAGTGGATATTGACGGTGAAGTGGCCAAAGATTCTAACTATGCTTGTGATGTGGAGGAAAGCAATGATGACCACAAGCAGCTACTTCTGCTATCATCCATGCCTGACTAATTTCATGAAAGCTATTGGCAACCATCGATATACCTGATAGCCTTTCTGAAGGTGAATTATTTTGTCTATTTATAAACGACTAAATAATAACTTTAATTGTCAATGAAACAAACAAATATGTCAGGTGAAAGAAAGAGCAAACAAATGCTGGTGTCTTCTCATATGTAAACATGAGAAAACACATCACTTTTTTGATAAAATGAAAGCCTTCTTAGTGATTTTGCTTCATATTGCACCCCCAGAACACCAAGAGTAATAAAAGTTAATGTGTTGTAACCTAGGAAGGGTTACTGAATGAGGAATAACCAAAACAGAGGTTGGGAATGAAATGGTAATCTTTATAATATCAACAAAATACAACACTCGCCAGCAGCGTGAAGTAGGTTAACCTCTGCTAGTGGTGGACTAATTAGATAGTATATTACCCCCACTTACAATAGTGTCCAACATATTTACAAGGATTGGGACATACCTATGAACACTAATGGGTATGGTATATAACAGTATGTTGAATTGTTTATGTATTTTTTAATGCATTTGTTATATTTTTTGTTATTTTATGTTTCCATTTTTTTGTTTTCAACATCAAAACATGCATGCAAAACATAATGCATTACATCACAATATTACTCATTCATTCTTTTATTAGTGTACAAAAAATAAAATCTATACACACAATACAAAGAAAGTTATAACAATTTTAAAACAGTAGGTTTTTATGTTGTTGCAGCATGACAAAGGCTAATTGTTTAACCAAATTTGGGAGAACCATTTGCCCTCCTTATGGTAGTTGCAGGTATTGTCCCACCCTTATAAACTCATTCCTTCTCTTATTTATGCCTTTCATTATTACTTATAAATGGGTGGAGGTAATTTCTCCTCCTTCTTACTCCTCTCTTAGTATTTCATCTAAGCCCACTGCTTAGCTCTCTATTTGGCAAATCAGATTTTTAAACCGAGTAGGTGAAAGGGAGGTTCTTTTAATCATTAATTGTAATAATCTTAATTTTCAACAATAAATTTTCCTAGTCCCTGGTCCTTTTTAATTAAGCAGACATTTACCTGTTGTTCCACTGACCTGCTATTAGCAAAACTTGTCTTCATATCTTTTCACCTAATTGTACTCATGAACCTTCCAGGTTCGTTTTGTATTTCAATTTCTTTGAGTGAAGGATAAAATCCTATTTCTTGATTTATGTTTCCAAAATCAGTAAAGCTATTTCCGCTCTTTGACAAGTGGGCATTAATCGATTTCTCAATTGTGCCTTCATCTTCAAAAGTACCAAACATTATAACTCAGTTGACCCCTTCTTCCATCTGGTAATCATGAGACATGTTTTCATAACTTCCACTTTAATTAAGTAAACATAAATCAATTTCTCAATTTCTGCTTCTGTTTCCAAAATTCTCAAATAACCTTGAATGTATTTTCACTATTCCTCTTGGACCTCATGAATTGAAGCCTTCAACATGGCCTCTGATAATGTCTCCTGAAACCAATAAAGTCTTTCTTTTCAGATCTGTCTTTTGAAGCTAGATTTTCAATAGAAAACCATTTTGTTCCTTCTTTCAGTTTATATGTTATTCCATACTTTTAACCCTTTCTATCTGTTCCAGTTGATATTTTAAATTAACCCTTTTCCTTTACTAGTCGCACATGAGCATCACAAGGTAATGTATCTGTTAGTATAAAAATAAAGGACTGTCAAGGTGCATAAAGAAAAATATAAACATGTGAATGACGGACTTCGACAACGGATACGGAGAGAATATTTTATAGAAACTCCTCACTCACTACACAGTATAAACAAACATGGCCGGCGCCCGACTTCCGACCGGAAGTCCTTTTCCGCAGGGGAGAGTTTTCAGGGAGATAGCTCACATAGATTAACAGTTCTTCCCTCTTTTCTCTTCTTTTCAGTTTGGAATCATCTAATCTGCAAAAGAAAAAAGGGCCGGTATTTACATTATACAGATGATTCCTTTGGTTCGGATATGAACCCAAGGATCTTGAATGATGGCACTCCTTTCTTTGTCAAGGAGTCGGCAATTTGTACATCAGTTGATATCCAAGAGATCTCTGCAATTTCCTTTCTGTCAATCATTTCTCTCAAAATAGCCATCTCTATGCGAAGTCTCTTATCCAAAATTTGGGTTGAGGAATGTACAGAATCATAGAGACAGGAATTGTCTGTTTTGTAGAAGATCTTAATGTTGTTAGTATCATCGTTCAATTGTAGTATTTCTAACAAAAGTTTTTTCGATAAAAAATACAGGCTTCTGCCATGTCAACCATGGCTAAAGTTTCAGCAGCTAAAGTACTTTTGACAACTCTTCTAATACGCTTAGACTGCCAGGCAATGGGCATATACTTGTCATTGCTTCCAACTAAAAAAGTATATAGCCTCCCTGTGAACCTCCATCTGTTAAATTGCCAAAAGAAGCATCACTGTATGCAATAATTTAGGTGCTCAAGGTTCCCTAAGTCTGGAATATCTATATGAGATTTCTCCTTTTTTTTTTTTTTTACCACCCTGTTAGCCTGTTTTAAACATTCTACATTTTCTTGTTTTAGTATCGAGCTTAACTCACTGACATCATAACTAAGATCGGGTCTGGTTTGGGTGGCTAACCAATTGTTGTCCGATCAGTTGCCTGGTTTCAGTAACCTCTGTTGAAGATATTGCATCTTTCAAATTTCTGCCTGGTTCTAGTGGGATACACCTTAGCTTTTTGACATATTCGTCCTGTCCAAGTTTAACATCATTCCCAGTTTCTTTTATGCTTAATCCTATATACTGAACTCAGCAACTTCCTCAGATTTGATCCTAAACAAGTGACGAATCCTGTCCATGACTCTGCTCTGAAAAATCTCCGAGCCTGCAAAAGCAAAAAATCATCAACATGAGTAGCTATAATACCATGCAGTTTGTTTCCAAAGTTCCATGTAAATATGGCTTGATCATATTTTGAAACCACTGCTCCTGACTTCAACAATTCCTCTTTGAGTGTCAGGTACCAGGACCTTGATGCATCAGTCAAACCATATACACATTTGGAGAGTTTCCAAATATATCCTGGAGGTACCTTGGCTTTTTGGGAGGATGCAAATAGATCAATCGGTCCAACTCTTTGCTCTGTAAAAATGCTGTTTTTATGTCCATTGACTTGCACACCCAATGGTTAGATGCCATTATAGCCAAGGCTATACGTAGACTTTCTTTAGAGCATGTTGGAGAATCATTTCTTATATTGCCCGCATCCCTTTCCTGAAAGCCTCTCGCCACAAGTCTAGCTTTATAGATCTGTTTGCCATTGACATTTTTATTAGTATAAACCCATCTTGTGGATATTTTGCATTGGCCTTGGTCAGGCACTTGGGTGTAAACTTATTTCCAGGTCGTGATTAGAAGAAGAAATCATAATGTTTTCCTCATCACTAGAGGTAGCTTCATCCTTATTTATTGGTCTGGCTTTATTTTCTTTCCATTCCAATACTCCATGATTGAAGTCTAGCCAGAAGGGTTCACCTTGTTCCATAGCCACATTCATTAAATGCTTGTTTTACCTGTAGCTTTGCCTGCCCTACTTATGACGTTCAATGTTCGCCATTCCGAATCATCATCATTGGCAAGTTTGCATTTAATGGATTGTCCTGGCTTGGAAGCGTAATTGTTTTGTGAATTGGATTTTGCTTTGGTAGTACGTGTGCTCTCTCACAGTCTGATGTTGTGCAACATGATCATTCAGAGTTCCTGGTTCTTCAGCAACATCAATTTTTCGTCAGACATTGATAAGTTTGAAGATCCTTCAGGCTCACTTTGTGAAGTGGTGGATTCACTTATAGCCTCACTTTCAGAGGAACTTTGATATGTTTCTGGGTGAGACCGAGGCGACATGGGTGCACTCTTACATATGTGCCCCCATGTTTAACAAGTACCTGCTTGTGCTCCCACCCTATGACAGTTCCTGGACCGAGCCATCTATCACAGAAATTTCTCTTATAGAAAACAACATCACCATTTTTGTAGGATTGTGTTGTACTAGTCCTAACTTGATGACGAAGTGCACGCCTTAATTTTTCCAAGACTCACACATAATAAATTGTTTTCTAGCTGCATGCATGGCATTGAGGTTACTGGCAACTATCTCACTGGTAGAGACACCTTCTAATGCAGGGAGTTTATCATTCAAAAAGGAGGGCAGATTGGGGCTGAATCCGTGAGCACTGTGAAGTGTATTCTTTGCACTTATAGCCCATGCTAGTGCTATCTCAAACTACAATTTGTGTCCTCTACAGTCTTTTTTGACCATTTCTCCCAATATCCCATTGTGTCGTTCATTTAAGCCATTACTCCATGGACTTTCAACAGCAGTGGTACGCACAACGATATTTAAATTCTGTGCCATGTCACGGAATGATTCGTTATCAAATTCCCTACCATTATCAGTTAAGATAGATCCAGGAGTCCCAAAATACGCTATCCAGTGTTTAAACATAGCACTGATGATGTCCGATCTTTCTTTTACTTGGAATCCTAACGCCGACACTGTATCTGGTAGCATGGTCAATCAAGTGCAGTACCTTGTTACCATTAATCTCTTTAATATCCATAGCAACAGTTTCATTAAAATAAGATCCTAATGGGAATCCAACCAATAGGTCTAGGTTCGTTTTTTTTTTATAAGGAATACACACTTCACAGGAATTTGGAAGTGCTTGTAAGATTTTCATAAATTCAGGATCTC
The DNA here is from genome assembly GCA_903632075.3 of Acanthosepion pharaonis. Lineage (NCBI taxonomy): Eukaryota > Metazoa > Mollusca > Cephalopoda > Sepiida > Sepiidae > Acanthosepion > Acanthosepion pharaonis. The sequence continues at coordinate 6,302,093 of CAHIKZ030001224.1, forward strand.
TTATTCCAGCATTTCTAACTAAATCACATAATTTCTTACTACTGGGATGACTAAATTGTCTATGTAATTTGGTTGCAACTTTCACTTTTCTGATTTGTTTTTAGAGGAGATTTCTTTAACAAGAAGAATGTGTTTGAGCTTACCTCTATCTGGTAGGGGTCTGGTGATAGGGATGTGATAATGACCAGACGATGTGCATCTCAATGGAATTTTCTTTTTTAAACATCGTCACACTGTCATGTTCAAAATTGAGACAGGTTCCAGCTCTTTTCATTGCATCTTTGCTTAAGAGAAGTGGAATGTCAGAATCCACAACATCGGTAACAATATTGACGTCAATGTCTGCGATGACACATGGTAGAGTCACATTGTAGAGAGAGTCCAGCTTGTTTCCATCCCCGAACTTAAAAGTTCTCACTCCTTTCCTCATAATTATTTTTTTTTTCTGTGCATCAGTTAATGTTTCGAGAAAACATTCATACCATTTTTTTTCCACAAACGGTGCCAGATGCACCACTATCTAGGACAGCGGAACCAAGTGTCTCACCCAAAAGCGTGTTGCCATTTGCCTCGCGTTTTTGCTGACTCATCAGCACAATGTTAGCCAGATACAGATAACTTTTCGTGTTCGTCGTCCTCATGTTTGTCCCGGGTATCGTCGACATAAGGGCAGTCGTAAGACCAGTGAAATTTGCAGCCACATTTAAAGCACACAGTGGGTTGCCTTCGGGTCCTAGCGGGTTTATTTTGTTTTGTCAGTGGAGCGTGTTTTGTTGTTGTTGTTGCTATGTCGTTTTTCCACCGCGGTATGTTTTTCCTCGCCGACTATTAAAATGCGAATCACGGCGGTGGGAAGAGCGACCATAGTATACCTCGCTAGGTTCGTTTTTATTTTCAGTAAAGGCAATAACATCTTCCTTCTTGACCACTACGGGTGTAGAGTTCATAGATGAAGCTTCAGACGGCTGTCTATGCATAATCTTCTTTAATTGTGCCGACATGGAAGAGAGTGTCAGTTCGCCGACAGTCGCCTTGACTAGTCTTTCATTTTCAGGGTTGAGGAAGCACTCTTTAATGCCCTGAATGCAAGTACCGGTTCAGGCAGGATGATGTTGAAATCTTTCAACTTAGCAACGTGTCGGCCGAAGTTGATGAGAAAGTCTTCCACTGATGTTTCAGGCTGTCTCCGGTATCCTTCGAAAGTCTCGTAGGCCAGAAAGGCCGACTGGTTTATATCTTCCAAAAAAAAGAAAGCGTGTCCAATTTTTCATACAGTTTAGCCATTCCATCCTCAGAATTAAGTGCCGCAACATCCAATTCCAATACAGCTTCTCTGGGTTTTCCTTCCAGTGAAAAGAAATACTATGGGGGGGCGCGTTTTGTTTTGTCAAGTGACGTGGCCATTTCCCAGATTTGCATTTCTTTTTTTCCACGTGCTGTACTTGTCTTTAACTAAGACGGCGGTGAAATGTGCTTTGAAGCCATAACTACGCTCTGCTACCAATGTTAGTATAAAAATAAAGGACTGTCAAGATGCATAAAGAAAAAATATAAACATGTGAATGACGGACTTCGACAACGGATACGGAGAGAATATTTTATTCGACTCCTCACTCACTACACAGTATAAACAAACATGGTTGCCGCCCTGACTTCCGACCGGAAGTCCCTTTTCCGGCAGGGAGAGTTTTCAGGGGAGATAGCTCACATAGATTAACAGTATCCATCCTTTATGTACATTGCATTTAGCTCAAATTTTTATGACTATTTGTAAATACAAGTTTGGTTTAAGTTGGACATGTAGTATGTGATTCACATCAGAAAATACCAGAGTTCAGAATTGAATTTAATGTCCATTGGGAACATTTAATCTAAAAGTTAATCAGTGGTGACCACAATATGTACTAGTTTCACCCTAACAGATACCAAGTAAGTTTTGTACTCAGTATCATCTCAGAAAGTCAAAAGACCTAACCCCCCCCCCCACTCCCTCTCAAGGTTGACCTCGAAGGTAACCACAAAGCCACCAAGTGCAGAATTGGGTCTTGAATCATATCAGTGGGTGCACCAACATAAAAAAGGAAGTGAACCTAGTTGAATTTAGGATATGCACACACAATCTGACTGGATAACAGGAAATAATATATATGGAGATGAAGAAGAATCTCCCATATTCTCGTAAGAAGATCGAATGTTCAAAGAAAGACCTGAAACATCATGTCCTCGATTTGGCTGATGTTAATTTGACAGAGTCCAGAAGTGAATAAACAATTATTTTATGTGTGAAAAATTTAGTTTAATATTTTTATCAGGTGTTAACATCATGAGAGACATTCTTAACCAGAAGATTTACTGTAATTTAACTTCTATGAGTACAGAATACAGTCTTCTCATTTTTTGGCAGAGGCCTGACATGTTTTGCAACCTTCAAGTAATCCTTCAGTGTTGCCCAGTACTCTACACCTAGTTAATTTTCCTCGGCCAGAGTTTTAATTAAAATCTAATAAACAATGAAATGTGTTATTCTATTGAATAGGTTAGTAATATTGAGTGACACTTAAGGACTATCAGATACTGAACGACACTTAAGGACGACCAAATATAGCATGTACTAAAAGAAGGTAGTGGAATATGTTGAAGTTGGAGATGGGGGGTGGTGATAGAAAGAACAGATATAGTTGCTCATTGAAATAATAATTGGAATAAAAGGTGTTTATTTTAAAATTAATTTTTTTTTTACTTTTAAATGTTATTTCAAAAAAGATTTTACTCTTTTTCAATATCTATATGTGGCACCTAGTGAGGATCAAACTATTCAGTAGTAATAATCAAATAGACTTTATTAACCATTACCTATTCAGAGGCATCTTATGATTTACTAACCTTAACTTAGCACAAGACCACAAGGATGGAACACTTAGGGTCAATCTTAGTACTCAATGATAATTTATTTGCAAGACTAACTTGTTAAGCATGAAGTGCTTAGGTGATAGTTTAGTGCAAGTATGGGGGCACTCAGTGAGGATTTAACTCACCAATACTAATAGTTAACTGTAACAGTTTGCCCTAATTTACTTAAGTACTGGGTAAATTCAAAGTATAGAGTTTTTGTGAATCCTTGTAATTGGTTCAGTTGTTTTACTAATGAATAAAATTAAATAAGCTGTCATATTCTTGTAACTATAATCTCACAAAGAATTTGATAATTAAAAAAAAATCTGGTCAATTTTATATTTACAAGTTTTTTTCATTTTTTTTTAACTATATAGAAAACTATTTGTCAGTATTGTTTTTTGTTTTCATGACTGAAATTATTTTTCATAATTAAAATACAAGTTTATCATTACCAACAAAATATAATGGTAATATTTCAGTAATTTTGCAGTTGTTCTGTACTTAAAAAATATCACACTTTTCTTATGTTGAATGTGTGGGTTATCCCACTTGGCTTTGCCAAAATGCCTGTTAGTGGGTACTTTTTGAGTTTTATAAAAAGGCAAAGACTACAGTATTTACATTAGTCGGACTATTGTCCTCATCTTTGTCGCCATATTTGTCACAACGTTTTGGCCGTTGTACGCTCCGGCCTTCTTCAGGTGGTTGGAATTTCGAACTGAACCCTTTATTTCGATCACTGGGGTAGACTGTTCTAGTTCCACGTGCCATGTTTTGATGGATGTCAGTTATCAGTTATCTCCTGCTAATTTTCCTCTGAAAGTTCTCGACTGCCTTAACCAGGAATTGAACTCACCTTCTTTGGGTCTGTCACTGGATCTAACCAACGCCTTTATCCACTGTGCCATGTGTCCTTGAGACAGACCCATCAAAACATGGCATGTGGAACTAGAACAGTCTACTCCAGTGATCAAAATAAAGGGTTCAGTTTGAAATTCCAACCACCTGAAGAAGGCCGGAGGCATAAACGTGTAAACGTTGTGACAAATATATATACAAAGATGAGGACAATAGTCCCACTAATGTAAATACTGTACATAATACCTCATCTCAGAAATATAGACAGGCAAAGACTACATACGTATTTCAAACAATTATCATTTGGCATAATAGTTGTTTCGATTAATTTTCATTCAAACAATTTACAATTCAAATAAATGTTTTTGAAATAATTGTTTTCAAACAATTAATTTTCTCAATATGACAAAATTTATTCCCTATTTTCTCTTTATCAATTTATCTTCTGCAAGAAAGATAAGCATTTAACTAAGATTATTATTTATCAGTTTCTAACTTTGCAAATTACTTATATGATTATCTTATTGTTGTAACTATAAAGTTAAATTTCTCTGGAAGTGGTTACTTATTTGTTTCTCTGGAAGTGGTTACTTATTTGTTTCTCTGGAAGTGGTTATTTATCAAGAAAGAAATCATGACTTTTCTGCAGATTTTTCTGTCAGTTTTTTTTTTCTGTGCTAAGACAAGGATGGCATAGCAGGAAATAGTTTTTATTAGATTCTTGAAAGAAGCATTCCAAAAGCAAAGTCAGGTGCTGAGAAATGGAAAAATTTTGTTAGAAACAAAAAAAAGAGTGCTGGATTGATATGTGATATCCATCCTCTTATATGGCAGTAAATGGTGAACAATCTCTGAGGAAAAAAATTGATGCAGCAGAAATGTGGTTCTACAGAAGGATATTAGACAGGGCAAGTAAGTAACAATGAAGTCTTAAAGAAAATGGTAATAGAAAGAACTCTTATATTCAGAATCAGGATAAAGAGAACTAAAATTCCTTGGATACATAATGAGGAAGGAAGGCTTGGAAAACTTAATCCTCACAGAGCATATTGAGGACAAGGGAGATTATTGAGGAAGGCAACAAGCCATTTACCTGATTAGCTTGTATGATTGGGTGAGTGGAGGCCTTTAGAAAAGGAGAAACTGCTAAGAGCCACATGAGCTAGAAAGTTGTGGAGAGCCATGGTCACTTATGTCCTGAAAGGATATGGCACATAGAAGAAAGAGTTATTTACTTTGAAAAGGATCATGAAACCTCCATTATTTAGATAATATAAATATTGTAGATAAGCTGAAGAAATAGTATAAAGTTTTAAGTTGATCAAAGATGTAAATATACAATGTGACCCTTGTCTAAGCATTCCACCGACCAACCATTGCCCCATATTGCATTCTGATTTTCAATCTTGTAAATTTTCACCAAAAACTGGAAAAGGGTGTAATGCATGCTCAAAAGGTAACACAATAAAAGAAATGCCATAACGAGAAATAAGGTCAACCCTATTCTCCATATTACATGTAGATGTTTTATCCAGGGATTCACCTGCTCATCTGGGTGGATAAGTAGATGATATCTGAGACAACTTCTGCTACTTCCTATCATCTACCCATCCCAACATAATGGCTTACAAATACAAATGAAGGCCTCAAAACCATGCAATGTACCTCTCCATCTCCCACTAAGTGCGAACCAGAACTCCAAAGCATGACTGTTAATATAGGACAGCATCCTGATATATCCTATTTCCAATTTTGTTGTCACTTGATCTCCAAAAATTTCTTTACTTTCAATACTCCACCCCACACTGGTTAAAGTGGATGCTGCTTTTCTGCTCAGAAGACTGAACTTCAAAAGGACCCATCTGCTGGTCTATCAAACAGAAACACTTGAGATAAAACCACATCTTCTCTTTCTTTGTGGGTGTCCATAGCATCATAAAGATAACATATATTTCCTTTTAATTCCACACACTTTCTGAGATACAAGTCTCCACCACCAATTTTCTGGCAAGTCATGGTCCAGCACCTTTTTCTTTAGTCCAGATAAGATTTCAAGCAAGCATTTGAATTTCTTGCAATTGTCAGACTCATTCACTGGTCAGACACAGGCAGCATTGAATTTAATAATGGTTTAATATAAGTTTCTAAGAGTTCATTATGCTGCAAAAAATATGAAAGGTGCATAATTTGTGAGTGAGAAGGGGCATTATTGAATTGTTATTACATGACATCTGTCAGTGTAGAAAAATGGATAATCTGCCATGATTCTGGAACCAAGTGTGCTAGAAAATTTGGTTGTGTACTTGTAGCATAAAAATGTCTTAATCTGTGACCAGATCAGTTTTATGAATTTAGTTATCTTCCTTAACCTCTTGCCAGTTCAATTTTTTCCATTTAAAATTTCATTTTGGAGCTTTTTATTTTTGTTTCATAAATTCAAACTCTATTTCATTAGAGTGATCATGAAGATGTCTTTTTTTTTATTATTTCTTATACTCGGTTCTTTTTCCTCAAATGAAAATGAATCAACTCATGCACCAAAGAAGTGAATGGGGGGTGGGGAAGCAAATGAAAGTAAAAATAGCAGGTTTTTTGTTCATTTTATTGTAAACTTTTCAAATAGAAAAATTTTTTTTTTTAATCCTGTTCCAAAAAATTGTTAAAGAAATACTAAAATGAAATTAAAAAAAAAGAAAACAAAAAAATATGTCTACTTAAGCATTGTAGCATACCTACGGAAAATAATGGGTATATCCCCATTCACATAAATACAGTAGTAAATACTGTATGTTAGTCTGCAGTTGGAGATTCATTGTGGAGTTTACTTGACTCACTTCTACATGCCGCTGGTGAATCTTATATGTGTTGTTCTTGTCCTAAGTATTATCGTTCATTACCAACCTTCATGTGATTATTCTATTCAGTAACCTTCTATAGGTTACGACATTAAGATAATCCATTTAGGGATTAAGCAAAGTGGGTTCATGCTTTTCCCAAGATCATGAATCATAAGCATAAGCAGCTTCAACTAGAATTCAAGCTCAGTTTCCATTTTACTTTCTGATAAATACTACAGTAAATCATAAAGTAGGAACAGTGGTGTAATAGATAGCGATGGAGTAATGGATAGTGGCTTGAACTGAGAAATCTGAGAGCAGAGTTTTAATTCCAGTTGAATCCATTACATTCACTTACATGCTAATACCCTTGGGAAAGGTATGAATCCTCTTCTTCCCCCAGGATAAATAGCAGGATAGACTAGGTTCTATAGCCTTGGATGGCAACTGGTCTACTGCAGAAAAAAATGACAACCTAGTGCTGGAAAAAAAAATCTGCCTTGTCAATCTTGTATCGAAAGATACATGATTGCCTAAGCATGTATCACGCATGGCACATAACTGACTGAAATCATACTTCCATTTATTGCATAAATGGAGGACTAGGTTCATGTCTTTTTTGAAACACATTAGTACTGAGTGAATAAAAACAGCACCAGCAATAATTTGAACTTTGTTTACAGTTTCCATTTTATGCTTTAATAACCATTATGCCATTTTGTACTGCCCTTATTTAGCTTCAGTTTTTAGTAAGGTTATTCATGGCATATTAAAATGAAATATTGGATTATTTTTTAAATTGCAGAATAAGTGAATTGATTGGAGATAATTTAGTAGAAAGTAATGTGTGGTGATTTGTAAATGTAAAATATTAGATAAAATTTGAGGAAATTTGGGTTTCTCTCTTCCTGCTACTTTTATTGCTTTTCTACAAAGATGCCTCATTTTCTAGAAGTGGACTTGTTATTGATTTCAGAACTTGACAGAAAACAGAATTCTTGCACTCGATTTTCCATCTGTCATGGCCATAACCAAAAATCAATTGACATTCTCTACTGTAATTTTCTTGTTAAAAAAAAACACATTGAAAAGTACAAGCTTGATGTCTAGCATTGAGTTGGGTTTTTTCCAAGATTCTTAATATATTGGACTTTGATGTTTTAACACTTTCAACTTTCTTTGAGTTTCTGGGATAAGGAGTTATCATTATTTACATGATTTATACTCAGACTATTGTCTTCATCTTTTTGTTATTAGCACAACATTTTGGCTTTATGAGGTGAGGAGTTATCATTATTTACATGATTTACACTCAGACTATTGTCTTCATCTTGTTATTAGCACAACATTTTGGTTTTATGAGGTGAGGAGTTATCATTATTTATATGATTTACACTCTGACTATTGTCCTCATCTTTTCGTTATTAGCACCACATTTTGGTTTTATGAAGTGAGTTATTATTTACACTCAGACAATTTGTCCTCATACTTGGTATTTTTAAGACACTAGACTGTGTGTAAATAAATGTATTTTTTATATTTTGGAAACAAATATCTCAATATTGTCACAAACAAGTAGTACTATTAACATATATTTCCTTGTGCGTGCTCTCTCTCTCTCTCTCTCTCTCTCTCTATATATATATATATATATATATATATATATATATATATATATATGTCGGACACTTGTATTCGAGGATACCCATCTATTAGGGTGGCTAGCCAATCCATATTGTAGATGCTAGCTCAGGCATACTTGTTTGTTGAACTCCCACAGTCAACCTGTGGTTTATACTGCAACTACGCTGAGCAGTTACAGTTTCTGGGGAAGAGCGTGTTATCTAGTGCGATCAACAATCTGAACAAGGACAGCACATTGGTCACAATGACTTGTAACTTCATGCTAGCATAGCTATCCAAGAGTTCCATCTACCTAGTTTCACTCACAGGGCTTGGGTCAGCCTGTGGTATGGTTTTCAGACACTTTCCAAAGGTGCTTCACACTGGGATCACCCTCCTCCAGATCAATAACATCAAGAAGTCTCCTTCCTGACAAATCAACTATGGTGAGATTCGAACCTGGATCTCCTGGTCAGAAAGCAAACATTCTAACCACTCAACCATGCACTATATATATATATATATATATATATATATATATATATATATATATATATATATATATATATATATATATATATAAAAAAAAAAAATCATATTAGAAGTGAAAGTGTTATGGTTTTGTATATAAAATACTCTGGTAATAAATATACACCAAGAAAGCAGTGAACCAAAATATTTGATGGCATATAAGACCCCAAGAAATGGCACAAAATATCTCCTGGATTTGACATTCAGAGTTCAGTTACCCAGACACCATAAACTGCCATGATTTGTACCTCTCCTAACTTTGTAATTTTATAAAACTGAAACATCAATTGACATAGGTTTTATATACCATTTAAATATGATATTTTCCGATTTCATATTTAAAGAAGCAGAGAAATTGTTCTAAACACTAAAAACTTGATGACAGAAATTAGTGACTGATTAAAGTACTTACTCTCCAGCTTGTCATTATCATAATGAGGTATCCAGGCCAGGAAAACCAGTTTTTTTTCTTATCTAACTCTTTGAAATGAGGCAGAATGCTTTGTTGTTCTAAAGAACTCATTCCTTAGTCACTTAAAACTAATTTGTAATTGACACTTTCTTTTGTACCAAGTAAGATATTTGCTTCTTTACTTTTCTTTTTAAACATTTTCTAAGAGATATATGCTATATCTAGTCTGAAGTAAGCAGGCTCAGGATTTCAGAATTAGCCTAATTTCAATTATTAGTCAAGTTACAAGTGTTTGAAGTTAATCAAAACTAGCACATGTTTTAATGTTTTTAGGTGACCAGTTCTGGACAGTTGCTTTTTATACCTCTTTTTGTTTGGGCAGTTATTGGAATCTTACTGAAATAGATGTCAACAATAAAAGAAAAGTTTAACTTGACACTCTTTTCCAAAAATGACTTAGAGTAAGTGTTATATACCATACCTATGAATGCTAATGGGTATGTCCCAATCCTCATAAATATGATGAAATGCTATTGTAAGTGGGGGTAATAGGCTGTCTAAGTAGTCCACCACTAGCAGTTTATTACCTACTTCACACAGCTGGCGAGCATTGTATTTTGTTGATGTTATAAAGATTACCATTTCATTTCCAACGTCCATTTTGGTTATTCCTCATTCAGTAACCCTTTCTAGGTTACAACACTTTCTTTCTTAATTTCATTATTTTTTTGTTTTAGTTTCTTTCTGTTATATATCAAACCTATGAACACTAATGGGTATGTCCCAATCCTCATAAATATATTGGACACTATTGTAAGGTGAGGGATAATATGCTGTCTAAGTAGTCTACCACAAGCAATTGTTTATCTATTTCACACTGCTAGCGAGTATTGTATTTTCGTTGATTCTATAAAGATTACCATTTCATTTCTAACCTCCATTTTGGTTTTTCCTCATTCAGTAACTCTTTCTAGATTACAACAGTAAGTGAATTTGGGGAAACTCCACAGCACAATATTCAATTAAATTAACACTGTCTTTTGCCATATTTTGCCTTCTTCCTTGTCTCTGACTCTCCAAATAACGCTTTAAAAAAATGCCCAAGACAAATCTTTTTCCCAAGTATTAAACCAATTTAAATCTGAAAAATTCTTCTCGGAAAGATATTTAAAACATACTCAGTTACTTTCATATGTTAAATTGATCATTACCAACATTTGACACCATATGCTGGGCACCAAATATCAGTTTTTGATATATAAGGTCTGTCTGAAAAGTAACAAGGCTGTTGTCACAAACAATTTATTTCAATTCCAAACAACAAACTATATGGTTTCCTCTTCAAAGTAACCTCCATCAAGTCTAATGCACTTTTTCATCCTTCTCTGCCATGCTTTTATGCACTGCTGGAAGGATTATTTTTTGGATGCCCCCTCAGCTTTGTCACTACGGCCCTCTTGATGGCCTTCATGCCTTCAAAATAGGTCCCCTTAATGATCCACTTAAGCTTGGAAAAAATAAAAAGGTCAAATAGACAAAAATCAGGTGAATAGAGGGTGGTTGTTTCAGTATGGTGAGTTTCTTCTTGGCCAGGGAACCTTACAAAAGGTATGAATCCACCACTTCTCCCCTCAACTTAGTTAAGACTTTGTATCATTACCATTTGTTAAGACTTTGTATCATTACCATTTGTTAAGACTTTGTATCATTACCATTTGTTAAGACTTTGTATCATTACCATTTGTTAAGGCTTTGTAACATTACCATTTGTTAAGGCTTTGTAACATTACCATTTGTTAAGGCTTTGTATCATTATCATTTGTTAAGGCTTTGTAACATTAAATTATTATTAAATTAAGAAAAATTATTAGAATCTAAAATATTTTTTGATTTTAAATAACCTGCAAAGGGTTGATAAACCATAGAAAATATATCAATCAAAAATGTATAACATACAACATAAAAAAACATACCAATCGAAAAATGCATAATGTACACCATAAGAAAACAAATCAATAAAAAAAAAAAGAAAAAAGTAGAACATACACCATAAAAATTATTATGTCTCATCCTTCAGTCTATTTGCATTCATTTGGTTTTCTGGTTTTCATGAGATCATTTGCTGTTATTCAAATGTGGAGGCTTTACTGAAGGTTTCAACGTTCTAATCTCAAATTTCCTGTTTTTATTTCTGTCCATAAATCCAGCTGTATTCACCGAAGAAAACATCTATATTCTGAAATTGAGAAGGGACAGAATTCTTATGAAATTCTTGCATTTCTCACCTGAATATTTTATCAGATTCCACATAAAAAATAAAAATGAATAAATTAAGTTTTGCCAATAAATTTCTTATAGTAGAATTTGATCTATTGTGTGTAGTTGCAAGTTATTGCTTAAAAAATAAAACTGTGTAAGGAGTAAGTTCCACTCAAACAGTTTCTTTCCATGAACTGCTGCTTCATGGAACAGGCTCTCAGCAGGATTTTTTCCCAATCAAAACATTCTTGATCTCTTCAAGTGTAGGGTTAACTGTTCTTTTTTCTCATGAACTTCACTTCTTGCCTTTTATTATGCCCATAAAACACCATACACTAAGCTACTGTTTTGAGTGGCTCTTGTGTCTTGTATTGGGTGAACATTAATATAAAAGAGAAATTTTCATCTTTGTAATATTGTCTGAATTAATATTATTTCCTATAACAAGCTACATTCCTTAGTCCCGTTACCTCTGACCTTTAAAACTGGGACCTGCTAAACATGGAGGAAACACCCCCCCCCTTTCCCTTCATATTCCATTAGTAAGTAGTAAGTACCCTTTGGACAGATTCTCAACAAGAACTGCTATTTTGTGAAACAGGCTCCTGGCAGGATGTTTTCCCAGTTACTCCAATCTCGACTTCTTCAAATCTTGAGTTAACCATTCTCTTTCATCATGAACTATGATTCTTTACACACAGCCACCTCCTACTTTGAGTGGCACTTGGGCCTTGTCTTGGGTGAACATTAATATAAAAAATGTTTCAAAAATAAAATATTGATAACTTTTGTGTGCAGATGACATTTAAGATAAATTTTTTTTTTTAAGTTTTTCAAGAGAATTTAAAATATATATGTCATAGAAACATTTTATGAATATAATATCCTATATATCTGAATAAATTATTTTATTATATTTTAATATAGGTTCTTTGTCATTCTATGATTTTCATTAGTCTTTCACCCACTGATTTTATTAATGTTTCTATTTTCTTAATATTAAAATTATTGTGTCAGTTGCATTGTTTCTGTTGTGGTAAACCCTCCTACAGTAGAATGAACTCTTCCTCCTCTCATAAATACTAACTGCAAGACTTCCTAAGGCAGTCATTGAGTCATAGAGCAGTCGAGATGCAGTGTAACCTGATCATTCGGATGGACACTTTTATCTGCTTATTACTAACACTCTTGTTTTTTTATATATATATATCTGTTATTTCAATACACTTGTTCAACCTGCCTTCATCTTCCATGTCTTTCTTTTCTGGCCCCTAAACAGGCCACAACAGCTTCCTTGATATCTTCTTTGCTAGAATATTGTTTTCCAGTTTCCTCTTTTAAGGGTGGACAATAGATTTATTATTGGATTTTTCTCTGGAAAGGTTGGGGACCTTTCCATTAATTTTGACTTTGAAGCCATGCCAACTTTTTTTTTTTTTTTTTTTTTTTTGGCAAAGTGGGCTATAATCTGTAATTTGGCTGAATAAGAAAGAGCATAATCTTGCATGAAACTCTTTTGATGAAACTTTCTTGCTTACCTGAACCATTTGCAAAACATTTTGGACAAGAACTTAGAATGATTTTCTGTGTTTATAGTGATACTACAATCATTAATTTTGAAGGAACCTATAACTTTAACATTTTTTTTAATAAAGCTTTAAAAATGCATATATTAAAAGCAATATATTTGAGGAACAAAAAGCAAGAAAGTAAATTATCAAAAAGCAGGTGAAGCCACAAATAAGCTGATTGTCATTCAAATCTTTATTTGGGGAATAAAAGGAATGTGCACAATAATTAAAATATACACAGTTTAAGTCAAGGACAAAAATGGGTTTTGCCAAAGGTCTACATATAAAGGTAAATTACATTAAGAACTAAGAGTCACTCCTTCTGTTTACAAAGGGAAGGCTGTAGGGTCTTGATATATTTTTTTCAGCACTTGTAAAAGAAATTTTGAATATCCCTTACTAAGAACAGAGAACACATCTTTGGTACAATAAAAGGTATGTTGATGATTGCTTAATAGCAGTTCAACTCTTGCAGATCCGGATGTATTGACATAGTTATGAAAATTTTTAAATTGCTCTATTCGAATTTTGGACAGTACATGCTGAACTATTATTACTTCCAGCCCTCGACTGGTTCTGCCTATGTCGTCAGCAACAAACTATAAATTTATTTTCTGGAAATTGTTTTTTATGTAAGTGGCAATAGGGACAAAGTAAAAGTAAGAGCAAAACTGAAATAGATAGCTCAAGAGATCAACAAGGATGACAAGACCAGCTTTGATGAAGAAGTTGCTGGAAGGGTATTCGCAACCAACTCTGTATTTCAACTAGTGAAACCTATTCAATTACATAGAATGGGAGAGAAGTTGAGGCCAGGATATATATGTACAATATTACCAAGAACTACTTGCCCATGGTTTATGAGAAGGAACTTTAAAAACTTTTTTAGATGAGTTGTACAACATGAATAATGAACTAAGACAATACCTTTTGGAATTGCCTTGTAATGAACCCATTATTTTTATCACTTTGATACTATCAACTAGTCACATTTACTTAGTTAACACAATAGACATTTAAGACCAATCCCACACTGTCAAACACCTTCCAGAAATTAAAATGTCTTCAATTAATAAATCAAAAAAAGATTTTGGCTGTCATGCTGGTCATGTGTTGACAGATAATTCAGGATGAGAGAACTACTTAGGAAAATGAATCACATGTTCAGCACTCATTTTAAATCTGCTGGCCCATGACTTGAAATTTCTAGTCTAAAAGATTGTGTGTCTTGTCTACATGGTTAAATACTTTAGGAACCAGTCAGAAAACTACTGTCAAAAATGGTAATGTTAATATTAACCATTTTCTTATAAGGAAACATTCATTGATCAAGCAACCAGTGCTACTTGAGTTATGCTTTTCTTCACTCCTTGGCCATCAGGCTGGGATCAAAGTTTAATATCTGTTCTCATCTATAATGTTATTATTAAACCATTTCCTTATAAAGAAATATTCAGCATTCAATGAACTATTGCTACTTGAGTTATGCTTTTGTTCTTTCACTGGCCATAAGACTGGGATCAAAGTGTAATATCTGTTCTTAGCTAAAATGTTAATATTAACCATTTCCTTATAAAGAAACATTCAGCATTCATAAATAAATCGTAAATAAAATTTCAGAGTTCAGACAGAGACGTTAAGAGTATAAAATTAACCTGTCAAGACTTGCAATGGGTGTAACAGCTTTTTACTGATCATTACTCTCTGACTGGTTGTTATGTGAAAGTTGTTTTTTGAAATTATCACTTATGCTCTTCCTATCTTTTCCATTAACAATCAAAGCCTGTTATTGCACCTTGCAATAGGACAAAATGCAGCAGTGCCAGATTAACTTAGTAGCAAATGCTGCAGACCATGCATTTTTGAGGGCAACCTCATTAAGTAGCCGATATTTGTAAATTGAAATTAATTTCAACCAGTCTAGTGATTGAGAGTCAAATGAAAAAAAATAGATTCCTGACAGGAATCAGACCTGTATTCAATTTTTTCATCAAGGAGCCAATCTTTTAAGCCAAAGTGTGTCCCTACCAATCAGGCTACAGGCAGCCATCATGATAAAGCAAGGTTCAAATATTTCAGAGATGTGCATCTCTCATTGGGATCTCCTGAAGTTTATTTCTGTTGACTTTACTCTTGTGCCCAAAATGTAAACAATTTGTGATACAATATTATTTCTTATTACTATAAATGTTATATTTGGAGGGTAGACATGTTTGAGTCAATATCTCTGTTACTTGAAACAGTGAAATTAATGTCAACTGGCCTAGAGATTGAGAAATCCTAAAGAAAACATGATTCCCAACACAAATCAAACATATTTTTTTTGCTTCATCAAAAAGTAAATAAAATTAGTTTCCTAACAATTTTTTTAATTAGGTGTATGAAAATTATAAGATTTAAAAAAATTAATAAATTAATGTCTGCCTGAATTTCTGGGATGAGGAGTTATCATTATTTACAGTATTATCCTCTTATTTAATGTTGTTATCATAACATTTCAGCTGCTGTGTTCAACCTTTATCATGGGTACCTGGTTGATGAAAACTCAAATGTTGTGATAACAACAATAAAGATGGGAACAATAGTCCACATGTAAATAGTGTAAATAAATACAGGTTTAATTTAATGTTAAATTAAACACTGAAACTTATCAAATTTAGATATAGTGCTCCAAATTGTAAATAAACTGTCTGAAGTTCGTGTTGTGTTTTGTTCAATTACTTTCCACCATCTCGGTCATTTTCAAGAACCATGTGCAGTGTGTGTTGTCGGCAGAATTCCTTCCATCCTGGTATTTTTTTTTTTGGAAAGTTAAAAGTTTAAAATAGCCTATGATGATGTCATGTGTAAGTTTTATTGGGAATGAGGCCACACTAAGAAGAATATGATTTTTTTTTTTTTTTTTTTTTTTTTTTGTATGTACACACACACACACACACACGCACACGGGGTGCGATGGGTAAATTGTCACCATTTATATTTTTAATTTTGCACATGTGCATTGTTTGTTTTTTATTTTGTCAACTGCACAGTATAGTAGGGTCACTTGTGTACTGTGAGAAAAAGAACACCATGATGCAATTCACTCTGCTAGAAATTTAGAAATGGCATGCTATACTGCTTAGCATTCATGCCAGTAGCATCAATATGAACATTTCACATTGTTTAGGTGTCAATCTGGGGACAGTATAGAGGATTCAGAAAGTACACCACCCTGGAAAACTCACTCTGATCATTCTAATAAGGAAAGAACTCCTGCATTTGTTCGTGAGGGCCTCTCTCAACATGCTACATCCAGTGCCTTGAGGAGGTAGTGTTGCTCTGGGTCAAAAGGGTGACTGCTGGAAAACCCTATATCTGGCAACTGGACTCTGCATCATGCCACAAAAGCAGGAGAAACTATTCATGGCTGTTAGACAATTTCTGTGGCCAGATCACCCTTACATTTGGCCACCTAACTCCTCAGACTGCAATCCCCTTGATTATTATTTGTGGGGCATAGTTGGGTGAGAGACCAATAAAACTCCTTGTAATACTAGAGATGAACTGAAGGCAATGATTATGGCAGCATTCACCAACTTATACAAGGAGGCCATCCAGAAGAGTTGCAAGAGATTCCAAAGTCATCTGGAGGCCGTAGTTGAAGCCAGTGGTGATTTTATTGAATAAATTTACTCTTTAGTCTTTCAAGATATTTTTTGTGTAATTTTGGTAAATGTGTCTATTAAAATGAGATGTCAGTGTAATTTTTATTTTTGTGTAATTTAGATGACAATTTATCCATTGTACCATATATAAAGGGCTTGTCTATTGGTTGTCTGCTGCCTGTTTATGCTAATCATCAACATTTATAGCTGTATAATAGTCAGGATTTGGAATGCTAAATTTCAAGTTTGGTGAGCCCTTCCCACTTGAATGATTGACCTAACAGAATCCTTTTCTACTCTCCTGCTTTGCACCAGGAAAATCAAAACTTGATATCTCTCTCATATATATATATATATATATATATATAAAGTTTATATGCTTGCAGAGAGCTCATAACTTACCGTATCACCAATAAGCTGAAAGATCCAATAATGTATACACAATCTTTTTACTCATACAAATACAAAAGACAAAAACTTTCTCTTTCCTCAACTCGTGTATATTCATATATAGTGACATGCATGCACTGATCAGGCACTCATTTTAAATGTTCATGCAAATGAAAAACCAACACACAGACAAGTACTTGCATTCACAATTTCCTTTTCACATGCTTGTAAGGTCACACTCAGTACATGTAGCCTGCAGTGACGTCAATCATATGACATTTGTATGGTGCATGCACCAACAAGCTTAAACCACACTTGTGAACTGATACCAATTCATATAGTCAAATTTAAACCATGTTTCGTGAACTTTTAAATCTATCTATCTGCCTAGTGTTTCATGGAATATAAAAACTCAAAGAATGTATCCAATTCCTTGTCCACGTCTACTGTTTGTGCCTCACCACAGGATCACCAGCCCACTGTTTGCCTTTTCTTCTCCACAAACTATCACCATGTCATTCTTCATATTTCCCCTTATTTTCCTTTCAGAAAGCCAGGTCAATGTCATGTTGCAGTTGTTGTTTGGGTCTTGTCTTAGTGTCCCTGATGAACCTTTATTTTCTTTGCTATACCTCAACACTGTCTATAGAGACACAATGGAGCATTTTCACTGTTTTCCCATCATCTTGCTGTTGCTTAGAAAATTAGTTCACTGTCATGCCAGACACTTTTCTTGTCAGAATCCATTTTGCACGTTTGTAAATCTACCATTTATTCGTGCATTGAATATTACTGCCATATCTGGTCTGGTGCTCTTGTTATATTTATTTGAGATTCTTAAAAATCTGGCATTTCGACTTCAGTTAC
This sequence comes from Acanthosepion pharaonis, assembly GCA_903632075.3. Classification (NCBI taxonomy): domain Eukaryota; kingdom Metazoa; phylum Mollusca; class Cephalopoda; order Sepiida; family Sepiidae; genus Acanthosepion; species Acanthosepion pharaonis. The sequence continues at coordinate 6,319,983 of CAHIKZ030001224.1, forward strand.
TTTCACACTGCTGTGAGATGGCTTTCCTGTGTCTTTTCTAAAAATATTTTCATTGCAATTGTTCTAATGAGCTCTTCACCTTGGTATCTTGGCCACATGAATTTAAGCATAGTACTAGATTGGTAACTAGGTCTCACCATTTTACTGTTGAAATTGCTTGATGTAATTATGTTCTATTCTAATATTTTCTTTTCTTGTACTGCTCACCTGTGGAATTCTTCCAGTTACTTGCTTCCCTGTCACTGATAATCTTCAAAAATTTAAATGCAATGTCAATCACTATCTTCTGTCTTCCTGAATGCTGTTTTATTGTCCTTTCTCTTCACCAAAATTTTATATTCTTCCACTTCCAGCACCTTAGTGGCATTATCACCTTGTTTGGGATGAAAAGAAAAAAATAAATAATGTCGAGGATTAAGGTGCAGTCATAAATTATGTCAGTAAACTTGTCATCTTCCCAGGTTTATTTTTCATGTCTCACAACCATATGATAGGACAATGTTGACTATAGTCTAATAATACCTGAAGATATTTTAAATACTGACTAATACCTAGTTCCACTAAAGCTTATCAGATATAAATAATTCTTCTATGTGCCTTGTCTCTTCATGATGTGGCTGATCCTTTGTAGCTCTTAATAAAGTTGAGCATTTCACTATGACACAATTCTGCCATCCAATTACACAAGCTCATTAGGTAGGTAACTCACTGTTTCCCTCTACCCTTCTTGCCTTCAATATGTCCTGTGAATGTCAAATTCTTCAAGCCCTCTTTCCTCATTATGTATCCTAGAAATTTTAGCTGTCTCTTACTTATATGAATATAAACATCCTTTTTGTTTCCATTTTCTTTAAAATTTCCTCATTACTGGTCCATGGTGTTCTCAGTATCCTTCTGTACAACTACATATCTGTTCACTATTTACATTATTCGGACTATTGTCGTCATCTTTGTTGCCATGTTTATCACAATGTTTTGGCCGTTGTATGCTCCGGCCTTCTTCAGGTGGTTGGAAAGTCAAACTGAACCCTTTATTTCACTCACTGGGGTAGACTGTTCTGATGGATGTCAGTTATCTCCTGTTAATTTCCCCCTCCAAGTTCTCTACTGCCTTAACCAGGTATTGAACTCACACTCTTTGGGTCCTGTCATTAGATCTAACTAATGCCTTTATCCACTGTGCCATGTGTCCTTGAGTCGACAAAGCTGAGGACAATAGTCCGAATAATGTAAATAGTGTACATAATACCTCATCTCTGAAATATAGACAGATATCTGTTGTCCCTCAAAATTGAGGGGCATGATGGTTAATAGGATAGAGAACTGAATTGGTGAAACTCTAATTGAGCTAGTTTGCATTCACTTCAGCCTAACACCCTTACGTCCTGGGTACGATGATAAACTACATCTGCATCCTGGGTAAGACGATAAACTACGTCCAACAGCAAGGCCTCTGATCAGGAGGTTTTGAGGAGCATGGAACCACCTCTTAATTGCTGGTATTCCCAGGTCCACGCTGACCCGGGGTGGTAGCACCTGTTAGGGTTCCAGCTATGGGCAAATAGTTAACACCCAAACTTGTGTAAAAATAGGTTTTAATACCAGAAATACTTTGTAATAAAAAAAATAATTACCAGCAACAATTTTGAAGGAAAAATTTTAAAAAATTATCAGCAATACTTTAAAAAAATTATCAGTAATACAAACAGCTATACATTTTTTGAAAAAAATATGACCAGCTATAGATTTCTTCAAGGAAAAATATTTCTAGAAATAGATTTTTGAAGAAAAATATATTACCAGCAATAAAAATTTTGTTGGCATTAAATAACCCATTGAGGTTGATATACCGTAAAACAAAATAAACCAAACCTAACACCCTTGGAAAAGGCATGAATCCACTTCTCCTGTTATGAATAGTAGATGATTATAAGTAGTAATTGATGAATAGCAGAGCAGTTGGAACCCTTTTAGCCTCATAAGGCCGTCTATTTTTGGCATCCTAAGATAATTCTTTGCTGTGAGTACTATATAGTTTTTGCTTGGTAACTGACTTGCAAGATGCCATGAAGAGAAATTACTGGCATTCTGATAACCTAATGAATCATGGGAAATGTTCAATTTAAAATAAGAACTTATAAATCAATTGTAGTTGCTTTTGTTTTAATCATTGACTTATAAAGGCAACATTTGAGGACTAATCTTGATTTTTAGAGTCATTGGCAGTGAACATCCCACCCATAATAGGAGGGCATTGGATGGAGAAAATATCTCACATTCAACTGATATTCCCATGGAAAATGTTCAAATGAACTATATTCCTTAACATAACTAGAGTAGAACTGGCTGCTTGGTAAATGAATGCTGAATGTTTCTTTATAAGGAAATGGTTAATATTAACATTATAGATGAAAACAGATACTAAACTTTAATCCCAATGGCTTTGCGCCAATGGCTTATGGCCATATAGTGTTGAAATACTAGTTTCTATATGATCACCAAAGTTGAGCAATGTTGAGCCTGGTCAGTACCTAGATGGTTGACCAATTAGGAAATACCAGGTGCTGCAAGCATGGATGTACAGGTAATGTAATGGATAATGGCTCAGAATTCTTAATTGGAGAGCCAAGTTACAATTTCAGTTGGGTTTGTTCTATTCACTTATGTGTAAATAGCCTTGGGAAATATATGAATCCACCTCTTTCCCCCAGTTATGGGTTAATTAGTAAGATTTGTATCACTAAATCATTATCTTAAAGAAATTCTTACAATCTAAAAACATTTTTTGGTTTTAAATAACCTGCAAAAGATTGATAATTCTTAGAAAACAATCAATCAGCATGCATCAATGAATAGCAATGGGGGTGCAATATCTTCCATATAGCAGAATTGAGTAACACACCTCTGCTTCATATATGCTTACATGTCATATGCTATTTTGGCATGCTGTTATTGTAATAAGTCAAAAAAAAAAAAAAACAACAAATTGTGTTATTGGCAAGAAGGTTCAATCTTTACTGCCATATCACAAACATAATAAAAGAAGAGGTATTACTTTTGGGACACTTTATTTTATTTATTTTTTTAAGTCTATATGTAAACAGTGTCTATTCTGAAGATCATGGGGATGCATGAAACTGACAGTCACTGTGCAGTATTGATTCCTATGTCCATAGTCTATATCACCAGTCTGAAATTCAATATGTGCTCAGAGAGAGATACAGTGGGTTAGAAGCATGCCTGTTGCCATGGTATTGCCAATGGAGAGGTTATTAACTCTAGAGGTTCCAACCCACTGATAGAAGTGCATTTCTCACATAAAGATTAGTTCACATTGCCTGTCACAGATGGAGGGGAGAGGCAGACAAGAGACTGAGGAGAAAGGACTAAAACTGATTATGGTTCCAATCTGTATTGGAATGTGATATTTATTCTGTTTAAAATACAGAAATGTGGCACAAGGCAATCTGTATTGGAATGACTGCAAAATACTTTCCCCTCCCCAATTTATGGGCAAAACATGCAAATGCATGCTGGGATTTTTTTTTTCTTAACCAATAAGATCGGTTTGCTTCTTGGTCTCAGCAGACTTCTGTTCTTGCTTTTCTTGAAGTCAGAATGCTGTGATTGCTTGTCTGTATTTTGTATGTTGACACCATTCTTAATTTATGAACTTCTTCCCTTCTTGCTTTGCATTTACATAAATTGTTTGCTGGCTTAATATTATTTTTGCCCTGGCTTATTCTTTCTTTTGTTATTGTTTATTGCAAACTTTGTCAATTCTGTTTATTGGGCATTTCTGCCAATTACATTTAACCATGGCCAATTACTCTACACTGAACAGGATTCAACTGTTCTTCATAAAATACTAAATCTTCTTAAGGGAAAATTTGTAGATGTTCTTTTTATGATTCATCATCCATCTTGAGCTTCATTGATCAGCTTAACCCCATCTGGCATTGGTTTCATTGTTAAAATGTTTATTCAACAGCTTCTGCAAAATGTCAGACTTATGGTACTTCTTGAGGAACGATGTGTATGCTGTTTGCACAAATTTATTACTCTACTTGATGGCAATTTTAAAAAGTGAAGTGTTTGTTCACCTTGTCAAACCAGTTAGATCCGTGTCAAAGGCTTGAGAAAGATTTCAGTCTTTTTTCATGGCCACTATCACATTATTTTGTTTTTAACTCTTTTAATGATTAAATTTTGTGTAACATGAAAGTTTAGGTCAGAATGACTTTGTCCAAAGACTTCTGCCTCAGCACACAAGCATAGGTCCTTTGCTGCTTACTCAAACATGAATTGCTACGTCTTCAGTCTATCTATCCCTTCTTGGTAGTTTGTAATTATACTGATAACACTGTCATTGTTTATGTATGAATGCACACTCACACATGCATATATATATATATATATATATATATATATATATATATATATATATATATATATATATATATATATATATATATATGGCATATTTTCATTCAAACATGTTTCATTAAATAATATAGACATATCTATTTTTATAAAAATCCTTTCTCGTTCTTTGATCAGTTTCTTGATGTTAAATTGAAATTCATCAAGTAAGGCACTACAGTTTTTTCTTACCCAAGTACTTTTGATCTCCAAGATCATCCTCAGGGGGTGTATTGCAAAGACAAACTTACTGTACTTGTGATCATTATGATGGTAATTTAAAAAAAAAATAGACATAATCTGTTTATATTATTTTATGACACATACTTGAATGATATATATATAGAGAGATAGATAGATAAATCAAACAGCTAGATATAAGCAAGCATATCCATATGTGCTGGTGTGCATACACGGGCAAGCAAATAAATTATCATCAAATTCATACATGAGATGTAAACATAATAGTGCTCGATGTGATTATACAGAACAAAGATATATATTAATTAGTACATATACGTGTACCTACGTTTTGGTGTGAGACTATAGTTTCATTGGATTACCAGCTCATCAGGCACAAGGTCTATGCTGTTAAAAGTAAACAGATGGCTTATGGGAGTATTTCTGTTATGTAGCGCAAAAATAAAATTGCACAGAAGTGTATTAAATCTGATGCTGGTGAATTAAATTTTTTTTTAGAAAAAAATTTGAAAAATGTGAGACAGAAAAAATATAAGGATATATATATATATATATATATATATATATATATATATATATATATATATTTGTGGCAATCTTTCTTTCATACAGCTAATGAGGGATATTGTATTAATTTTTTATTATGTTTTTCCAGCATTCTAACATTTTTCTGTTTTGTAGGAGTTAAGGAATATAAAAATTGTCCATAATTTTTATTGTCCCAAGTGCTTTCAGACACTTTATAGCCATTTTCAAGGGTGTTTTGTCTCTGGTGTTCTTATTTTTTACTCATGTTATGGCTGTTACATTGTAAATTATGTTTGTTATTTTTTTTGAAAAAGGTCCATTCATTCCAAGCTCTCACATGCACATCTGACTGGAATTTGTGTGAGCATCTTTACATTTTTATTTTTTGAAAATTTTCAACACTCCACTTCCACTTTTAACAAATGTAAGGTTGATGGTAGGAGAGAGTTGTTTGATATATAGGGCCTCTCAAATAGCAAGATGTTTCTGATAATGTGATTTATATAGAATTCTTGTGTTTTCAATCAGAATTTTCCTTAAGGGTTCTTGTAAATTAGGAATTAACAAATGTTTTTATTATGGCACTGTAGTCAGACAGGTGATATGTAAGGCGTTTACTCAAGGAGGTGATAGTGTGTCCGATATAGGTATTTGATTTGTGACAAGAAACACAGTCTTGTACTGGGCATTGAAATTGATACACTATATTGGTCATCACTAGTTTAGATTTAATGGGGTTATTTTGATTAGTTACACCAAAGTTTATAGTCTTCCATTTCCACTAATATATTAGAAATTTTACATGTTTTTCAGGAATTATGGCAGAAATAAGGTGTTTAATAATTCTTTGTATAGCAAATTCATCATGTTTATAATTATTGTGCATCTGGTTACAGTAAAATATGTTGATGTCTTTTTGTGTTGTATTTTTATTACTGGTATCATGTATTTTTTTGTAAGAATAATTTTATTTGTTCATCAATAATGTGGCTGGGAAAATTATTATTGTTGACTAATGTTTGTTTTATGAGTTTTAGTTCACTTAGAAATATTCTTTGAGAACAGGAATTTTGGTGTGTGATGTTTAAGAAGCTTGTTATCACTACTATTTTATATCTTTCTGCGCATTGGCTATCATAGTTTAAAAGACGTGTTGGTACTGGTGGGTTTTTTTTTTTTGTATGGGTAAATGATAAATTATTTGGATTTTAGTTATATATCAACATTAAGGTGTAGGATTTATTTTAATTTTAGTGTTAAATTTTTTTCAAGAATTGATTTTCGATTTATAATTTTGTACTTATCTTTTATCAAAACAAATATGTCATCAATGTTCTTTGTGTAGATTTCTGGTTTATCAGCTGTTTTAAACGCAAGGCCTGTAAAAGTTAGAGAAAGCGAGACCTAAAGGGTTTCCTATATTAACACCATTAGTTTGGGTGTAGGTGTTCTCATGATAATCATAAAATGGAGCTTTCATGGTACAGGCAAGACGTAGTTTCCAAAAAGTTACCAGTTGAATTTTAGGAGGAGGGATTGAAGGGTGTCTGTAGATGCAGTCAATAATTATGTCGATTGTTTCTTCAAATCGGACGTTGGTAAAAAGATTTTCAACATCAAGCAAATCTAGAGTATTACCAATGGGATTTGTTGTTTTGAGATATGCAGAAATTCATTTCTTGATGTGATGCTGTAATTGTTGGGTGTGTATGGAGAAATTATGTGATTGAGGGTTTTTGATAGTATACAGGTGTAGGTATTTGTGATATATATATATATATATATGTGTGTGTGTGTGTGTATATATATATATATGTGTGTGTATTTAGGCAGCTAGCTATCTATATATATATATATATATATATATATATATAGCTTCCCTGTGCCTTTTCTATAAACATTTTCATGGTAATTATTCTGATGATTGGTTGATTTAATTTAGCAACATATCAACACCTCTATGGGTTATTTAATGCTGAAATCTAAATATTTTTATTCTATTTTTGGCGATAATAATGGTTTAATGATAGAAGTCTTACTAATTAACCCATAGCTGGTGGGGAAGAGGTGGATTCATACTTTTCCCAATGGTATTGGTGTATGAGTAAATATAACAAACTTCGCAGGAATTGAAACATGGTTCACCGATTAACAATTCCAAGCCATTATCGATTACATCCCCCACAAATCCAAGCATACTGCACCTGGTATTCCCAAGTGTTTGCCCATCTGACTAGGCTCAACATTGCTTAACTTTTGTGAACATACAGGAATCATTATTTCGTTGGTATGTGGTTGTAAGCCTTATTCTGATGAGATTTCATCTTTGGTACCTAGACTTCATGAATTTAAGTGCAGTACTAGATTGGTGGCTATTTTACAGATAGATATAACCGTAAGTATTGTGATAACAATTTCTTCTCTCGCACTTCTCACTTGTGGAACTCTCTTCCAGCTTCTTGCTTTCCAGTCAAATTTGATCTTCATAAATTTATTTGCAGTGTCCATTGTTATCTTCGGTCTTCTTCCCACTTGTTCTTGTCCTCTTTCCTGAATGTTTTCTTTTTCTTATATTCCCTCATTCTCAGTAACCCCTTGTGGCTTGCCCGGGGGTGAAATGATTAAAAATAATATATATGATATGATGAACTCTCTCTTTGAGGTATGAGGGTCCTAGACTAGCCACACATGATTTGATTCTCATTGTGAAGGCTTGTGCATACTTTTTGGAAGAACTGAGTCTATACTATACCACATGGTCCCTAAATGGCCTTTCTGAATTTAGAATTGTCCTTCTCCTAGACAATGTTTGTCTTTGCAATACACCCCTGAGAATGAACTTAGAGGAGATTGAAAGTACTTAGATAAGAAAAAAACTACGGCGCTTTCCTTGATGAATTTCAACTTAACATCAAGTAGCTAATTAGAGAATGAGAAAGGATTATTATAAAAATAAAGACATAATATGTCTATATTATTCAATGAAACATTTTTTAATGAAGATATACTGCTTAAAATATATAGTTGACTTGACTGACTTGATAGCTATAATAGATTAGATCCATGAGTTTTCTAAATAAGTTAAATCGTTAAGATTTATTTAGAAAACTCATATATCAAATTTGTCTGGACTTATAAATTAAGTGAATCAATTTTTAAAAATTAATTCTTAGCATTGCTTGATAATGGAACGGAACTTTTTATTTTAAGTTTATGATTGGATTTAAATTGAAATTTCAGTTTTGAAACATGGAAATTTCAGAGTTTCAATGATTATATATATTTTTAAAAAAAGCAATTTATATATATATATATATATATATATATATATATATATATATATATATATATATATATGGAGACCAAACTGAAAGGGCAAGGTTAGCAACTTAAACATGTGTACCCACTAATAATAACGTTTGTAGTAATAAGCATATATATATATATATATATATATATATATATATATATATGCTGATGGAGTATATTTGTAGAAGAGACAAAATGAATGAAAAGACAAGAGGAAAACTATACCTAGTTTAGCCAAGGCAAATGTGATGGTTTTATTTTGCAACAAGTATATATTTTACAGTTACTCAATTTTTAAATTTAACAATGCTTATAAATATTCAGCAAGTTAACTGAAAAGATTTATGTGTGTAAGATGTACAATAAAAAAATGTTTGATAAATTGGTGGAAAACCATTTTTTTTGACTTGACTACACGTTTCAACTTCACTAGATAGGCCTCCTCAGGTCAGAATGAAAGAAATGTGTGTGTGTGTGTGTGTGTGTGTGTGTGTGTGTGCTTCAATATTGTTAATATTTTTTTCCACTCAGCTGATATCCCTTGGTTAGAATGGAAAAATCAAATTTTCTGACTTGTGTTCTGAATCTGTAATTTTAGTTTGTGATATTGATTATCAATCTGTTTTATGCTAAAATAATCTCTATCTATATAAGGCAGATGTGTGTGTGTGTGTGTGTGTGTGTAACAAATGCATGGCTGCAATTTTCGACGGATTTGCACCAAAATTTACATGCACATGCTCCAAGTTAGCGGGAAGGTCAAGACTGACCTTGCATTTCTCATCTCCCTTCGATAGTGGAAATAATAGATTTTTTTCATGCTTCTATGGCAGTTTTCATGTAGTTTGTGGCCATTTTCTACTGGCCAGAGTGAGAGTCTATAGCTGGCTGCCACGAATAGGCAGGAAGATTCTATTGGCCAGTGTGAGAGCCAACAGCTGACTGACATAAATGTTAACTAGCATGCAAAAAAATTGATAGCTGCATTTGTCACAAGTGGGAAAAATTTAAATCTGCATGGCACTTTACTCCAATTGGCTCATTCGCTTGCTTAAACTCAACATTGATTCTGATTCCATGAGAACTGGGTTGGGTGTGAAAAGTATTTGTTGTTAACATTCTTTTTTCATTCGGTTTTCCAGTTTCTGAGTCCTTTTTAAAGCTGATCGTTTTGTGTTCATTTTGTTTAGTTCTTTTTTTAGTAACAGATTTAATGTTTAGTATAGAGCTTAGAAAAAATTGGCAGTGTGATAGGCAAGAAGTAAGGCATGTAGCAACATCAGCACAGCAAAGGGCACTCCTTTAAAGGCAAGGAAGGGCAAAAATATTTTAAGTCAAGTGATAGTGATTGCTGTATGAGTCATACAATTTTTGAATCCAGCATGGGCAATGCCGGGTCATGCTGCTAGTTTATTTATAATTTGACCAATTTTTCTTGTGTTGTCAAAAATTTTTATTTTCTCCCATTTCTTCTGCAGTGAATTTCAGGTTAATCATTACCCATTTCTTTCAGAATGGGTTGAAAGCAAGAGATTCTTTTATTTTCTGATTAAGTATAGATTTTGTCTGTGTTTTCCGTGTCGACAGTATATAAATCTTACTTATTATAAAACACAGATTGCATGCACGTGTGTGTGTACATTTATATATTGGATTGGATTTCCTACATTTTTCAACCGATTTCAACAAAACTTCACAGGACTGCATCAAATTACCTTCCGATGGTTCTGACAGCACCAAAAATTGAAAAAACACAATTGTTTTTGCACAAAATCAAGTTGAAAACACGATAAAACACGATTCTGTCGCCAGAATGAAAGGGGGACAACTCATATCGAGTTATACTTATTATAAAACCCAGGTTGTTGTTTGTGTGTGTGTGTTCGTTTATGTATGGGATCAGATTTCCTACATTTTTCAACCGATTTCAACAAAACTTCGCTTTTTTTTGGCAGGTAGTGTTTCTTATTGTCTTGCACACTTTTTTCTTTATTTATACATTCAGCATGTTTTAAAAATTCCATTTACAAGACAATTGTTTATAATAAAATTCTATTCAATCGGTAGACTCATAACGATTGAAAACAATGTTTTTGTTTGGGTTTGACCAATTCGTAAAAAAAAAAAAAAAAAAAAAAATAAAACTAATTAAGACATGCGTGTCCGTCAACCTTAAACAATAATCTTTGTCAATTTTATTTTTCAGTCTTTATTATGGTCGATACATGATACTATCTCTTACTGTTACATCCCAGGGCTCTACTGCTAGTAGGATATAAAATCTAAATAAAAGTGTAAAACTGTCTTGTTGACTATGCATTTCATGTTTGCTAGATAGGCTTCCTTATGTCAGTTCACATCACAGATGCACATAGATTTCTTTCATTTTGACCTGTGGAAGTCTATCTACAAGAACAAAACACTTAGAAAAGTCTACAAAACAGTTTTCCACTGTTTGATTTATCAAACATTTGATGATGATTATCAACTCTCCCGTCACTTTTGACATATGAGGATTTGACACTCATTCAATTTTTATGTTTGTGTCATATGTAACACTTCAATCCTGCTGGTGACCTGCATACAAGTCCACATATTGTGCAACAGTGAGGATCTCAGGACATAGCAATATTTTCTGGCTTTAAATAACCTGCAAAGTGTTGATAAGCCATAGAAAATGAATCAATTAGTATAAAAACATTGCTTCAAATAATAAAAGGTTAGTAAAGAAACTCCCATCAATACTAGAAAGAGCAATAACAGCTACTGGACTTGAGAAATCTATTTTCTTGAAAAATTGTTTTAAGCCAAAGATTTTATAAAGTTCTACCAACGGCAGCACTAGCTGAGGTCAGTGAATACCAAAGGTTTCCTTATGAGGAAAAGGCTAATATTGCCATTATCATTATTTTACACCTTTTTTTATTCTATTGATGACTCGTAACAAGGCAGAGTTGATGACAGGCCACAGTATAATAATAGGCACATTTTTATTGATTCTCTTCCCAGACATGTCTTTTATGTTTTAAGGTTTATGATTTTCCCATAGACATTAATGTTTAATGTAAATAATAATCATTATTTACAGTATTTACCTGTGGACTACTATCCTCATCTTTGTTGTTATCACACTGTTCTACAAACAATAGCCTAGTTGATTAAAACATTAGTTTGTGAATTTGGTGACATAGTAATTTTAAGTTTAATCCTTGGGCTGGGCAATGTGTACTTGGAAACAATAAAAAATAACTGAGCAATACTAAAAATAATAACGAGACAATATATCCTTAGACATGGGCAGTGGAAGAGGACAGTCTATACTCATAGATTACATAGAAGGTTCTGTTTGGAATTCCCTGTAGATTACCCAGATTGACATACACCTGATGAAGGCTGCAGGACACAACAGCTGAAACATCATAACAATAAAGATATGGACAATTTTCCATATGCCAATGGTGTAAATATTGATAACTCTTCATCCCAGAAATTCAGACAGAAAATAGAGAATACTTATCTTTTTTGTGTTGTGTCCCTTCATGACATTAGTGATCATGGCTCTCCACAGCTTCTGGATGATGGGTGATTATGGCTCTCCACAACTCCCCATCCATTCATAACATGGGTGGTCATTTCTTGTCACAATTATAATTGCTCAAAGTAAATTTTGACTAGTCTCTCTTTTGCTTTGTTCTGCCAGTTACTTGCACAAACTTGCAAGGTAGATTTCCTACTGTTCTTCTTACCTGTGAGTGTTAAATTCCCTATACCCTCTTTCCTCACTATGTGTTCCAGAAATTTCAACTGCCTCCTTTTGATTGCAAGTCTGTGTTTTAGTTCCTCTTTTCCTTAAAACTATCATGTTGCTCATGTTCAGTTCATGGTGTTCTCAGCATCTTTTAGTAGAACCACATCTCTGCTGCTTCAAGCCCCTGCTTTATCTATGAAAAGATTGTACTACATTCACTGCCATGTAGGAGATTAGGTATTACATAGCAATTCAAAACTCTTTTCTGCGTTTCTAACAAAATTTTCCTATTTCGCAATACTTTGCTTAGTTTCTGAAAGGCAATTTCCTCTGCAACTTTTGACTTCTGTGACTGCTTGATTGTGATTTCTCTGTTATGTTACTGACATTTTAGGTTGCCATTTTTTTACTCATAACCATGCATTTTCTTGTCTTAGAGTTAATAGTAAATGAAAATAAAAAGAAATAACTATCATTTTATTTCAAAATCCTATGTCCCTTCAGGCAATCATGACTCTCCACAGATTCCTTTTCTTTATTATCTGTGAATTTCCAATGTCATGTCCCTTCTGGATGTAGGTGATCATGGCTCTCCACAGATTCCTTTTCTTTATTATCTGTGAATTTCCAATGTCATGTCCCTTCTGGATGTAGGTGATCATGGCTCTCCACAGATTCCTTTTCTTTATTATCTGTGAATTGCCAATGCCATCTCCCTTCAGGATGTAAGTGATCATGGCTCTCCACAGATTCTTTATATTTATTATCTGTGAATTATCAATGCCATGTTCCTTCATGATGTAGGGGATTATGGCTCTCCACAGATTCCTTTTCTTTATTATCTGTGAATTGCCAATGCTATCTCCCTTCAGGATGTAGGTGATCATAGTTCTCCATAGATTCCTTTTTCTTATCTGTGAAATGCAATATCTTCTTAGGGAAGATAATGTTTTCATGTTGCTTTCTCTATGATTTGCAATTCAGTTTTCCTTCTCTTGGACAGGTTTCCACCCAGGGTTAGAGAACGTAGATGTGTCTGCTATTTAACCCAATACTGGTGGGTGAAAAGCTAGATTTGTGCCTTTCCCAAGAGCATTTGTGCAAAAGTGAATGCAGGAAGCTAGATTAGAATATGATTTCCAATTTCTGTATCCATGCTGATACCCCCCCCCCATGATACCCACACATCCTTACTACTGGTTCCAAAAGCTAAGAGTACTATTCAGCTATTGTTGGCTACTTATCCTCCGATATATATATATATATATATATATATATGCCAACATCACGCACAAAATGATATACTTGGATAAATTTAACTACTTAAAAATAAACAGAAATGAACATGTGTGGTTTCAATAAACAGACAATGGAAGTTATATATTTATAACTTATAATCATTAAACTTTCTTATCATTGAAATATTAATGTTTCACTATGTCTTAATTTCCTCTACTTCACTGACATATTTTCTTTCCTTCTTTGATTTTGAATGGAGTTCTATTCTGCCATTCATTTATATCTCATGAAATAATATAGTTTCAACTTGAAGCCTATCCTAATCATTTTATTTAAAAAAACAACTTTTTTTGAATTTCCTTTAGTCTGTTTATAAATGTCACTTATTTGAGGTGTGTTTGTTTACTTTAGATAAAAAAAATTGACCTTTTTTTTTATAGAAACTCTTTTTTTTATTTTGGATAAGAAGTAAATCTGAGTCAAAATGGATTTTGAAATAAACAGTTTTATTTTGGATTCACAATTATTAGTGAGTCATTATTAAATGTGATTCTGAATTTTGAGTTGTAAAAAATAATGGTTTTATTTTGTTTCTGTTTTAAAGTTTCATTAGAAATGTGTATTCTGGAATTGCTTTTATTTCTATTTCTTATTTTGACTACAGATTATTCTCTTTTTTTGGCTACAAATTATTGAAGGATTTTCACAGAAAAATCAGATTTTTTGTTTTGTTTTGACTACAGATTACCTATGTTTTTGGGGGAGTGGGGAGGCTAGATTAAGAGATTTTCAGAGAAAAGTCATTTTTTTTATTCATTTGATTACAGATTATCCAGATTCTTTTATTTTTGAGAGAGAAATATCTCAATCATTTACTGATTTTTTTTTTTCTTTTTTTGTAATTTACTTTTTTGCCTGCCTTATACAGAGAAAAAGTAAAAAATTATGTACCAAATGAAAATAGTTTCTTCTTGAAAAATGTAGACACTTGGAAGCATCTTGAGCAGCATTTTACTGATTAACACTTTCTCTGCTGTGTACACATTTGTACATCTTTAAGAAACTGAAATTGCCTGCTCTTGACACACACACACACACATATATATATATATATATATATATATATATATATATATATATATATATATATGAGTATCCACTAAAAATAACAACGGAATAAAAATGTGTCAGATTGATAAATAAAATCCATTACTTTAGAAAAGCATATATGGTGTTTAACTTGAATTTTTAGCTGCATTTGTAATTTAAAGTTTAAAATACAGTGAGGTGAGCTTCCCCAATCATCATCTTTGGGTGGCTAGGAAAAATTGCCATTCATGGATTTTCATCTTTAATATGTAGGATGAAGACCTCTTCACCTACTTATTGGAGATGATAAACCATAAATAGAATTTTACTATTGTTCTTGATTGCATGATGATTGTGTTTGGGGAAGGTCACCACTCTGCACATGAAACTTTAATTTGCAAAGACAGCTGAAAGGTCAAGTTAAATACCTTTTATCATCATTTATAGTTTGCTCTGTATCTTTTTATGTTACATTGAGCACTGCTCCTGAAGGCCATTCATAACGTGAAACTATTTTTCCAATAGGAATCAATGTAGAGAAAAAAGTCACAGTACAATAAAATTGGAAAAGAAAAACATGACACAGCACACAAATGTATACAACATGGTGGTTGACTAAGAAATGATTCTGTTCAGGTTAACTCAGTTTGGCTATGTTGTTCATGAAATGAAATTTTGTTTGATAACCGAGGTATTTTCATCTCAAAATTTTCTGTTTGAAAACCAATTTGTTTGATATATGAGATGTTTGAGAACCAAGGTTCCTCTGTAACAATTTGTAATTTCAGTCTGATGAGGCAAGTATTAAAAACTTACTTGCTGAAATAAATTATAATTTATAATCATTATTATTGAAGATGTGTTAAGTTTTTTCTTGATGTGTGTGTGTTTTCAGGATACCATGCTATGTTGTTTCATTGTGTTTGTGCTATAAACACACTATTGCTGAGGACTATTTCCAAACCAGGATAGATATATACAATATGACCTGTTTTGTAGTGTATTTCTTATTATATTGTATATTCAAGGGGTTCTTTAACTTAATTTGTATTACTGAATATCTGTTATGGTGAAACACACCTATTCTATAGTTAATAGACTCTCCCACCTAATATAAGTAGAAGTAGTAAGAGAAACGAAGTTCAGTTGATGTTGGACAACAGTACTTGACAGTCGAATACGAAGTAGTCAGCGACCACAAGATTACTCTGCGTAATACCTATTATATCAAGTTCCTAACGTTTTGTACGTCGGACCTATTTTAGGACCGATTTAGTACAAATACAAGCCTCCACTGCAAAATAACTCTGCAACAATATCTGAACAAAATTGTTGTATCCATGAGAAATTGCCATCAGTATCTTATCATCATTTAGTAAATGGTAATTCCTATTTTTTCAAAATTGTCTCAGCACAGCCAGGCAACAAAGTTATAACAATGCAATAGTCAAAATATTAATTCTTAGCTAATAAACCAATCAATATAAGACTAGAGTGATAATTAATATTAAAATAAAAATAAAAACATTCAATACTTATCAAAGTTAAACTCAGTTTTGTAATTTTTTAATCATTCATCAGGGTTCTTGACAAGAATGATTGTGTAGGTCACCTTTGTATTTAATAATCAATACAATTATTTTTGTCTCAATGAATATTTTTTTTAAAATTACAGAAATTTTCTTTAGTATCATTAGACTCCTCAATTCCCATGCTAAGTGTTGCAACTGTGGTTTTGATCATCAGTAAATTTTTATGAGATAGTTGTTAACTTCAGGCCCAACAGGTTTTGAATTTAGAATTGTCCTTCTCTTAGACTGATTGCCAGCCAAGGCTAAAGAGCTAAGTTTACCCTGATATTTAACCTATAGTTTGTGGCAGGAAGAGATAGATTTATACTTTTCCCAAGGGTATTTGTGTGACAGAAAACAATGAATTCAGATAGAATTTGAACTCGGCATGTCAATTCCAATTTTACCATCAATAACTTGTATTCTATGTGCAGATCTTCTCACTTGGTCGACAGATTTGCCTATTATTGTTATTTTTATTTACTTCTGTTGTTTCTCTACTTTTTGTGTTTAAATTTTATTTCCATCATACTCTATTTAATGATCCTATTATAACTGTGCTTGTCCTTCACTTCATTAGTTTGCAGGACCATTGCGCCCTGCCAATATCTCGTAAATAATTTTGATCACATAGGAAAAGAAGGAAAAGACACTACTTGGTTTCAGTGAGAGAATTTGTTATATTCCATGCTAAGGGAATAAATACTTAACACCAGTTGGATAATAGAAGAAAGGTTTATTGTACAGAACCAGTACAATATGAAATATGGTACAGTTATACACACAGCTCAACCTAGTAGTGAGTGCCACTAATTGGAAGATCGTACGTGCTTGCGTTGTCTTGCTTTCACTCTTCAGTCTCTCATAGACAGTGGACTTTATAGGTACTTACTACCTATAGTGTAATCATTCATGGGGGTGACTGGTTATTCCATTACATCAGAATTAAAGAAAGAAGGAAAGATAGAAGTGGAGAGGGAGAGAGAATCAGATTAAGCTTATTAGAACAGCTACTATAATTTGATCTTAGCCAAAAGGGCAAGAAGTGATTGTATTTTCTTGCTGCCCCACACTGGCAAGGTGTGACACAAAGTCATTTTAATGTGGGGAGGCCAAGCGCATGCACCCAGGCTAGGACCAATGTAGCCCAGTCCTCGAAACCATTGGTTGTGCTGACATTGGTATTGCTACCAATCTCTCTTAATGCAATGAGTGAGGTACTGCCATAGGTAGCTGTTTCTTGAGACCAGGCACATCTCAATAATATTTTCAGTTTTGCTCTCTTCAGAGACAGAAACACAACTGAGTTGCCTTCTGTCCAAAGCCAGAGACACAAGTGAGAGATGAAATGCAGTTTAAATGCCCAAGGGCAGATACTACACTTTGATGCAATAGTGTCTGTGATAAAAACCATTTTTTTGATTCAAGAATAATGGAAACCAAGTAAAGAAATCACCAAAAATCCAGTTACCATAAATAAAATAACATCTGCTGAATTAATTTTAAATTATTATTAAAAGAAATGTTTCTAAGATGGAGAATTGGCAAGAAAGGAAGATGAAAGTGTTTAATGTCTCCTGCCAATACCTCATAAATAATGGACTATTCAATTTTGATTGTGTGGAAAGAGGGGAAAAGACACTACTTAGATTGAAAGAAAGAAAGAAGGGACAATAGAAGTAGAAAGAGAGAATCAGATTAAACCGATAAGAGCGGATACTACACTTTGATCTCAGCCAAAAGGCTAAGAACTGATGGTGACCAAGATAAAAATGACATTTTTCAGAGGCACATTATCAAATAATGGAAACTGAGTAAGGCAATCACCAAAAATCCAATTACTATAAATAAAATAACATTGTCTGCTGAATTATTTTAAAATTATTATTAAGAGAAATGGATTTTTAATTGCAGCTTTTGTGTGTGTATATATTTTAATAATGAACCTTGAAATTTATTAATAGTCCTTATCAAAAGCTAATGTTTATAATTGTAAAGTTTTTTTCTTGTCCCATAACCTGCCAGGGTCATAGGGATGTTGTATGGTGGCTTGCTCAACTTGGAATCCCCACTTGATCTGGTCATCGGCCAGCACTTGGGTTTAGGTAAAATCTTTGCCATTCCATTCGGTGATATTGGCATTCCCTTATACTGTTCTTTGTAGGATGGTCTTGGAGAGACCTCTTGATCTAGTTATTTTGGCCATACCACTTCAGTTTTCTCTAGTTTATGGTGATCAAAGTGTTTTTTATACCCATTTATCTGATTTGCTCTTCTGCACACCTATTCATTCATGATTTGAGCAGTATAGGAAATAGGAAGCAGATGTCTGAAGTATCTCATCTCTACAGCTTGGATCCATCTTTGGAGTCATGCTGTTAGTCCATGATTTGCATGCATATAGAAGCACTTGACAAGACAAGGGCATGCAACAATCTCAGTTTATTTTTTTGGGGGGGAGACTTTTTGTCTTTCCAAATCAGTTTCAATTGGTAAAGGTGTGAATTCATTTCTTATCTCTACAATGGATATGCATGTGATGTAATAGACAGTGGCTCAGAATGAGAAATCAGACAGCCAAGTTCAAATTCCAGTCAAATTTGTTACATTCACTTACATGCAAATACACTTAGGAAAGGTGAATTCATATCTTCTCCCCTACTTGTGGGTTAAATAGTAGGATGTATCAGAAAAATTCATTGTTATTCTCAAAAAGCTGTTAATGCAATATTCAGTCACAAAAAGAAAATATTTTATTTACAATCCAAAATATTTTGGATCTAAATAACCAACAAAAGGGGTTGATAAACTGTAAAAAAAATAATTGATCTTATTTCACTCTGTTCCCTCTCCAGCTTTCCTTGTGTATTTTATCGTCATCATCACCCCACCTCAAAATGTGCTCTTGTTCTTGGATGCAAAGTGATAAAGATTTTCCTGTTGCTCTTGAATACCTAAGAATTTTTGAAGATCTACACTTTTTGAAAAGTGTAGATCTCTCCTGTGAACTTGTTATTGCACATGTTCATATAGCATCCCATAATGATCAGATGATACTATGTTCTGTTTCATTAACTTTTTAAAGGTAGACCCCCCCACCCATCATAGTGGTCAAAAGGGAAAACAGCATGTCAACTTTGAATTTCAGCTGAAGTTGTTTATCAGGAAAATCATGAATCCACATATCCATGCACTCTGCCCACTTAATATATCTTGATGGGGTTGGAGAAGCGAATGAGTGAAATGAGCATTTGACCAAACCCTCTCCCATAACTATTACCCACATGGTTGTAAAAGCCATAAGCTGTTAAACTCACTGTCAAAAATGATAAAGACCAGTCAGTAGCTTGTAACAAAGATTTGTATAGAGTAGTGTGTTGTCTTTCTTGCATGCAATGAAGATATTGGTTTCAGCCCAGAGTTTGCCTGATTTAACTCCTCTGAATATCCTGGCCTGCTTGTATCAAACTGGTGCCTGATCTTGGAATTATAACGAAGCTTTCAAACTGATAAATTGATTTTTCTGCTGTCCTTGAAGATTTAAAAAAAAAAAGCCTTGCAGACATTAGTATCATTGAGTTAATTCCTTCTTCTTTGCAAATAAAGTAATCTGACAAGTAACTTATTTTCAAAAAGTCACTTTCTGTTTTGAAGAATCTGATGGTTCAAAATTTAAAGAAGAAAATTCTGGAAGAAAAAATTTCACACACATGCACACAATAATTAATTTCCTTATTTCATCTTAATTAATTATAAGCCATGTTCTTTCTGATCTCTTTTGATTTTGATAACTTGTAATGAAAAAATGTTTTTACTGTATATACTTATGAAGACCTAATTTTGAGGGGAGATCACATCATAATGGAGAGGAATTTTATTTTCAACAAGATAGGGTGCCTATCTATATTTTTGAGGTGAGGTATTATGTACACTATTTACATTATTTGGACTATCATTCTCATCTTTGTCACCATATTTATTACATTTCAGCTGTTGTATGCTCCGGCCTTCTTCAGGTGGTTGGAATGTCGAACTGAACTCTTTATTTCGCCACTGGAGCAGACTGTTCTAGTTCCACGTGCCATGTTTTAATGGATGTCAGTTATCAGTTATCTCCTGTTAATTCCCCTCCAAGTTCTCCACTGCCTTAACTGGGTATTGAACTCAAGGACACATGGCACAGTGGATAAAGGCGTTGGTTAGATGCAGTAACAGGACCCATTCTCACTCAGGCTTGCAATTGATGCCAGTTTGAAATGAATTTGATTTGACTGACAGTTCAGCTTTAAACTGAAAATTAAAATATGGATTTATAATGGAATATGCATACACCTGAGTTCCCCCTCACTGGAATATGATTGGCTACAGACAGACGTGTAGGTGCGACAGAGTTTAAGTCTATGACAACGCCCATTGGACTACGCCATTGGCTATTCTATTGGTCTACACTATTATCTGCGACTACGACGAGTACCAGTCGATTACTGCTACTGGTTACAGTAGCCAAACCCATTTAGCTACTTCGATCAAATATATCCATTTCCAGGACATATCATTTAACAATCACAGATGTTGATATTCAGTCTTAGCATTAATACTTATTTAAAAAAATTTTTTTTTTCAAAATATGAACCCCAATATAAGGCTTTCTATATAGTTATTTTAAATTTTTTTTGTTTTTAATCATTTCTAAGATAGAGAATAATGCCACTAGGTTACAGGGAGTGAAAGAAAGAAAGAAAGAGAGAGAGAGAGAACAATTGCTGAAATAATTTATAATCATTTTTTATGATGTGTTAAGTCTTTCCTTGATGTGTGTGTGTATATATATATATATATATATATATATATATATATATATACACACAAGTTTTCAGGATACCCTGTTTCATTGTGTTTGTGCTATAAACACACTATTGCTGAGGACTGTTTCCAAACCAGGATAGACATATACAATACGACCTGTTTTGCGGTGTATTTCTTATTGTATATTCAAAGGGTTCTTTAACTTAATTTGTATTACTGAATATCTGATCAAAATGGTTGTACCCATGAGAAATTACCATCAGTATCTTTATCATCATTTAATAAATGGTAATTCCTATTTTTTCAAAATTGTCTCAGCACAGCCAGGCAACAAAGTTATAACAATGCAGCAGTTAGTGTTAATTCTTAGCTAATAAACCAATCAATATAAGACTAGAGTGATTATTAATATTAAAATAAAAGTAAAAACATTCAATACTTATCAAAGTTCAACTCAGTTTTGTAATTTTTTTTAATCGTGCATCTGGACTCTTGACATTAGTGAGAAGACGACTATAAAGGAATAGTAAGACAAAAGATGGCAATTGATATTGCATTTAAATTTTTGAAGATTGTAGATGGCAGGGATCAAGAACTCAGAAGGTAGTTCCACAGGTGAAAAGTACGAGAAAAACTGTTAGAATACAAGTGACAGTTGCATCTTGCTAGTTCAACAGTAAAATGGTGAGACCTAGTTGCCAATCTAGTAACACACTTCATTCACACACAGTTGCCATGAGAATATTAGTAAAAAAGACAGAGGGAAGCCATGTCATATTGGTGGTAAAGTGACTGAAGTTGAGATGCCAGATCAAGGTCGATTACCTTACAGACCCTTCTTTGAATTATATTTTGAGATTTTACCATAACTATTGAGGAAAAAACAACTTGTCACTATATAGTAAAGGACTAATATGGTATTATTGACTTACATTTGCTAAAAGAGTACTGGACTGTTATGTAACATTGATTCTTCTATATGACAGTGAATGCTAGCCAGTTTCCTTACAGGTGAAGAACAGACTTAAGGCAACAGAAATGTGGTTCTACAGAAGGATGCTGAAAATGCCATGGACTAATCATGTGAGCAACAATGAAGTTTTAAGAGTAAATGTAAACCAAAAGAACACTTGGAATCAGAAAGAGACAATTGAAATTTCTAGGGCCTGTAATGAGGGCTTGGAGAATTTGACACCCACAGGACATATTGGAGACAAGAGAGACAGAGGAAATCCGAGAACAATCTGTAAGTGGTTGGTAGAACAGGGATTAGAAGTGATAGCAAAATGACAAGCATTGCTAAGACCTACAAAGGACAGGAAGTTGTAGAGGACCATGATCGCTAACATTCTGAAGAACACAGTACATTGAAATTTTTTTTTTTAATCGGTATCACCTCATGCAAGGCAGTAAAACCACTAAGACACAAGGGGTTATAGGGTGTGGAAGAAGTAGGAACAGAAACATTAATAATGAGTGGCTAGAGGAAAGAGAAAACAGGAGGACAGAAAATAGCAATTGACATTGCATTTAAATTTTTGCAAATTAAAGTTGGCTGGAAAGCATGGAGCCGGAAGGGAGTTCCACAAGCAAACAAAGAAACTGTTAGCATAGAATTTACAGCTGACAGTAAATTGATCAGATCTCAACACCAGTCTAGTACTCTGCTTAAATTTGAAAATTCTAGGTTACCATAATGAAGAGCTCATCTGAACAATTACCATGACAGTATTTATAGAAAAGACACAGAGGCCATGTTATGGTAGTTTTATCACCCTTATTTTCTCTTTCAATGAAGAAATTTCCAATCTTTATTTTGAACATTTGAACTCATCCTTTGTGTTATTACCACAATTTTGGGGATGCAGAATTAATTTCAATTTAACCCACCGCAACATGAACGAGTCCAAACTTTTATTGTTAATAATTCCAAAATGGTAGATTTTATCAAGATTTCTTTATTTTCTAATTAAGCATGTGCATTTATACCTAAATGTAAGCATTCAAGAAATTTTTATTAGAAACTGAGCACGAGGCTTGAACTGCAAATTACCCTCAAGTTGAAATTAGTTCTGTCACCCCAATTTTTAGTGAAAAAAAACCAAAACAATGGTGTCCTTTTAGGCAGGACTTCATGCAGTGAAAGAACAGGAACTTTAAAATTTTGAAATCTTTGAATTGGAATAACTTATTCATGTTGAGAAATTATGATCTTTAAACAGGATATTGGGAAATATGATGGTGATATTTCCTTGACTGAATCCTAATATATTTAATATTCACAAGCCAACAATAGACATTTTCCGATAGATTGCTATTGTGCTTTGCTCTTTTTGTTAGGAAGCACCTTGGCTCATTAATTGCATTCTTGACGTTCTTGGTGATTTTAGTAGCAGAAGGATGTCAAGTGTGGCATTTAAAATTATCCATCTATTAGCTTTAAAATCTAAAAAGGAAGTTTCATTTTCACTTTTTTGTGTTGGTCCTTTTTATTTCTCTAAGAGACAATCAATAACCTTTTATGAAGTTTTGCATGATGGCATAAAGGAAAATAGTTTGATTTATATAGCAACTTGGATCAATATATTGGATTTCTGATTTGTTTTTGATTCTCTGAGATGAGTATATATTGTATTCTCCAGCATTTAGGTATCTTGCCATAATCTGGAATGTCTCATTCTGCTGTGCATACAAAGGGAGATAACTCTCCTTAGTTCATTAAACTTATTTTGTCCTCTTGCAACTTTGTCTTTATGATGCAACTTCTCTTTGTTCTCACTGAATATGACAAGTTTTTTTTTTTTTTTTGTTAATCATTTCACCCCTAGCAAGGCAATTAAGCCACTAAGGAGGAAGGGGGTTACTGAGTGTGAAAGAATATGAGAATAAAGAAACAACTATTAAAGAGAAAGAACAATAAAAAAAAAAAATGGGTAACAAGAAGACAGGTGATATCAATTAACATTTCATTTTAAATTTTTGAAGATCAAAGCTAACTGGAAGCAAGTAGTTGGAAGAGAGCTACACAAGTGAGAAAAGTGAATGCAGAAACTATTAGCATGGAACTTAGGGTTACATCTAGCCATCTTGACTGTAAAATGATGAGACCTATCTGCCAATCTAGTAGTACACTAAAGACTACATACCAAAGAGGAAAGCTCATTAAAATATTTACCATGAAAATATTTATAGAAAAGAAACAGGGAAGCTATGTTATGGTGATAAGTGACTGAAACCAAGATGTCAGGACCAATAATATTGCAGATTCTTATTTGTATTTTATCAAAAATCTATAAATATACAGTACTGCACAAAAGTAAGTGAACCCCTAAGATAATATTTAAAATATTTCCAGATAATCAATAAAATCTTAATTAAACTATATATGGTTACCAGTGCAAATAATTTTTTTTGCACGTGTAAAAATCAAAATGACGCATGTTCATTTTTTATGTAAACTGCTGTGTATAGTGCAGTCAAACAATATAATTTGTTGTGTATGTGAAAGTGTACAGTTAGAGAATAAATTTAAAAAATATATATGCAAAGATCAAAAGAACTTTCTGAAACTTTTAAAAAATTGCATAGTTGAAAACTGTAATGATGGAGAAGGCTATAAAAAGCTATCAAAACTATTTGGAGTGCACTTTTCCAACATGTAACAAATTATTTATATGAAGAAGGCCTTTGGTATGACAGCATCACAATAAAAAAAGTGGGACATCCACAAAAAAATAACAGCAAGAGCAAGTAGACATCTAGTTCAACAAGCTCAGGCAAATCCTATAGTAACCTTTGTGGTTTTCCAATGCTCGCTGGCCAATGTTGGAATCACTGTGCATACATCTACAGTGCAAAGAAATATGAACAATGCTGATCTTCATGATGGAATAGCTAGAAAAAGCCACTGCTTACAAAATAGCACAAGTGATGCTCCCCTCAACTATGCCAATGCTCATATTAATAAGCTAGAAACATTCTGGCAAAAGGTTTTATGGTCAGATGAGACCAAACTAGAGATTTTTGGGAGGAACAGTAGGTGGTATATCTGGTGAGCTCGTAATATTGGCTTTTGAAGAGAAGAATTTGATGCCAACCATTAAACATGGTAGTGACAGGATTATGATTTGGTGTGCTTTGCTGCAGGCAAAATAATGATGATAATGATGGCACAGTGGACTTGGCAAGATACCAAACAATTTTGAATGAAAGTGTCTTGTCCTCAGTTCAAAAGTTGGGCTTAGATCAGAGCTGAAACTTCCAACAGGACAATGATCTGAAGCATCAAAGCAAATCCACAAAAGAATGGATTCGTGAAAAGAAATTTCAAGTCTTGGAATGACCTAGTCAAAGTCCTGATCTAAACCCAATTGAAAATCTGCAATTCAAATGAAAGAAGGTAGTGTATGCAAGAAACCCAGGTAATATCAAGCAATTGTGATAGTTTTGTGAAGAAAAATAGTCAAACATCAGCACTCACTACTGTCAGAAACTTAAAAATTTTAGAAAGAGACTGGTTGACAATGTAACCTCAAAAGGAGGAATCGCCAAATATTAAATCTATGAGTTTGCTTACTTTTGCACATATTAATTTTTAATTAATATTTTTATTTGAGCTTGATAAAAATTTTTGAAAGGAGTTGTAATTGATTTTAATAAAGGTTTTTCTTAGTGAATGTGTAGTTTAAGTTTTGTTGATTATCTAGAAAGAGAGATTTTTTTTATCTTAGGGATTCACTTACTTTTGCACAGTACTGTATAGCAGGAGCACCAGACCAGATGTGGCAGCAATAATGAATGCATGGATGAATAGTAGACTTATAAATGTGCAAGCTAGATAATTTTTTTTCACTAGAATCTATCATGGTAGTAGGATACAACGTTTAAAACATTGTTGCACTGACAATCAAAATAAAAACAGTTTGAATAAATCAATGTAAAATAATATATTTGCGTGTGTGATACTGTCAGTATTTCAGAAATCTTTTACAAGCCGTGGCTCTCATCTTCATTCTGATATTTTTGACTCATTTTTTTCCATGCTTTTCTCCAACCATCATTAAGCTACTTTCAGTCACTGTTACTGCTATGACTAATCAATTAAATAAGTTTTATTTTTGAGATGGTCTCTAAATTGCATTATTGATATTTAAGTATATAAATTCTGTTATGTGATTGTAGAGAAAAAGTTTTTTCTCTTGAAGTTGTTTTTTGTCTGTTGCCTGTAGAACCTTTGTTGCTCATCTTTAATCCCACTCTGGATTTTTGCCAGTTGCTTGATTGCCAAGAAAATCAAGTAGAAGAGAAGATTAAAATGTCAAAACGAGCAAAGGTTATAAGAACAAAAACTATTACTTAATTTAAACCACAAAAAAGCTTTTAAAAGTGACCATATTTATTACCTATTAATTTTGAAAAAGTTGAATAAAACCTTATAATTTTTGTCTGAATTTCTAGGATGGGGAGTTATCATTATTTACACTATTTATATTCAGACTATTGTCCTCATCTTTGTTGTTGTTATCACAACATTTTGGCTGTTGTGCCCTCTGGCATTTCTCAGGTGTACATTAATCTGGGTAACCTATCAGGAATTCTAAACTGAACCCTTTATTTATTCCACTGCCCATGTCTACGGTCATCTAAAACTAGAAATAAGTCCTCAACAAGACATGAATGAGCAGTGAAAACAAGAATAGTCTTCCCCTATAGATTAAATAAAGGGTTCAATTCTGAATTACCAGTAGTTTACCCAGATCAATATACACCTGAGGAAGGTCAGAGGACACAACGACCAAAATACTTTTTCTCTCTAGTCAGCTTCTTTTTGGTCTGTTACCCAGATAACTTTTGTCACTCAGCTTTAAACCCCTTTTCAGGATTTTTTCCAGTTGCTTGATTGCTGAGAAAGTCAAGTGGGGAATAGAAGAGATTAGAAAGTCAAAACAAGCAAAGGTTATAAGAAAAAAATATATTATTTAAAAATGTAATAATTTAATAAAAATAAAATGTACTG
Organism: Acanthosepion pharaonis; assembly: GCA_903632075.3. NCBI lineage: Eukaryota > Metazoa > Mollusca > Cephalopoda > Sepiida > Sepiidae > Acanthosepion > Acanthosepion pharaonis. The sequence goes on from CAHIKZ030001224.1 coordinate 6,346,912, forward strand.
TCCAGCACAGGGATTGAGCGCACAACCTTCAGTCAATCAGCTAAAGACTTTAGGTTTTTAATGGGGATATTCACCCCTGGTGGAGTTCTATAAAAGCCAATGATTTTTTTCGCCAGTCATTTTTTTTGTGTCTGTTGCCAAACCTCTGGGTTTGGGAACACTGCTTGTTTAGCTCTCTGCCTCCAGGTGGAGAGGAACCCAGATAAGGCTATGCTGAAGTGCAGAGTCTCATCTGGCAAGGTAGACAGTACCTGACCCCATGTAGACAGGCTCTATGAAGAATTTTTACCCAGGCCTACACGCTTGGAAAACCCCACATAAAAACTGCCTTATGCCATATCCTGTCTTGTGCAGAGGTAATGGGTAAAATACCATTTTTGGTTTGTTGTTTTCAAAATCTTTGTGATTCAGTTTTAACCCCACTCAGAATTTTTGCTAGGTGCTTGAGTGCCAAGAATGTTAAGTGGAGAGTAGAAAGAAAGAAAAGAGAAATTATGTAAAAATAAACAAAAACTATTACTTAATTTAAACTACTTTTACTAATAATTTAAATTATTACAAAATAATTATCATGGAGAACACCCAGCATATGAACAAACATGCAAAACCTGGAAGGAAGAAAAGGACGTCATAAAGGTTAAATACAACAAAATAAAAATTTTTTTGCTGGAGACATGAAAGATAGAAACCTGCATGAGAAAACTCATATTTTAATATTGGGCAACTAATGCAGCTTAACTGAATGAATAAAAAGTACTCCTTGGAAAGCATCTAAAACTAGGATTGATGACTGGTCATCATTCATGAAACACTAAGCAGAAGCAATCAGTCATATTGAGAATTCCTAAATTTCCATTTGCTTTCCGGATGAGATGAAAACAGGCTTCAAAAGTCAATGGGTCAGAGACATTATAAGAATAAACATAAAGGAAGGTAAACTCTCCTTTTTAAAATTTGCATATGGCTAAATTTGGTTTGGTTTGTTTATGGCATCTTCATTGTTGGTAATATTTTTTTCTAAAAATCTATTCCTGGTAATAATTTTCCTTTGCTGGCAATATATTTTTTTTAAAAATGTTTAGCTGGTAATGTTTATTTATTTTTTTTTTTAAATGTATTGCTGGTAATATTTTTTTTTACAAAGTATTTCTGGTATTAAAACCTATTTTTACACTTTCATAACCTTTTTACCCCAGTTTCAGGGTTAACTATTTGCCCATAGCTGGGACCCTAACAGGTTCTACCGCCCCAGGCCAGGGCGGACCTGGAAACACCAGCAATTAAGAGGTGGTTCCATGTTCATCAAAGCCTCCTGATCAAAGGCCTTGCGATTGAATGTAGTTTATTGTCATACCCAGGACACGGATGTAGTTTATCATCGTACCCAGGATGGCTAAATTTTGTCTGTGTGTCCTCATCTCACATCAGTAAAACAAAACAGACTGCATTATTAATACATAATGAATGTTTACTAACCTTTTCCATATACCATATATACTCACATATCATGTGACTTTTGAAGACCTAATTTTGAGGGCGGGGGCCACATCAAATATATGCGACATAAAATTAGCATATATACTGCTGGTTCTGGCTATGCTATTGACCAAACTATATATCTATTTACTGTAGTCAAATTAGCTTCAAAATTAGGTCTTCAAAGATCATATGATAAATGAGTATACATGGTATGTTACTTCAATATTAGCTGTAATATTTAATGTACATAAGTGTTGAAAACATCTTTCATACTTCTGAGAATATCATCCACTGAGGCATGAGATATAATAGAAACCAGGATTAGTGGAGTAATGGATATTGGCTCGGATAGTGGAATCAGAGAGCCAAGTTCAAATTCCATTCGAATCCATTACATTCACTTACGTGCTAATACCGTTGGGAAAGGTGTGAATTCTCTTCTTCTCCCACCCCCCAGCTATGGGTAAATAGCAGGACAGACTGGGTTTTATAGCCTTGGATAGCAACTGGTCTATCACAGAAAGAAATGGCAACCTACTGCACAAAAAAATCTGCCTTGTCAGTCATGTATCAGAAGATACTAAGTGTATATCACGAATGGCACATTACTGACTGACATCACCTGAAATCAATACTCATGAAATGGATAAATACCAAGCCCTCTTTGAGAGGTTTCTATAACTAGGACTTGATGACTGGACAAGGTTTATGAAAGAAATGAATTTAGGAAAAAACTGAAACTATGTCCACTGGTCATCAGCACAAAACTGAACACATTAAAAATCCCAAACTTCAAACCATTCCAACAAAAAAAAAAATCAGGAGGGGGGGACAAAAGAAAACAAAATAGGTCACCAATGTCTTCACAACCAAGCATCCACTCTCAAAAGCATCGAAAAACCACCTACCAAGCCAAAATCCTTCAATCTTGAATCTGACCACCCACCTCTACTGAAAGATCTTGTCAATGACACCAAAAGAGAGATTTCCAAAGAGTCAAAAAACCACCTAACCATGAATCCCCAAATAAAAATCAAATATAACATCAATCACTACCTTCTGTCTCCTTGAATCCTGTTCTTTTATTGTTATTGTCTCTCCTCAATAAGTTTTATCAGTTTTTTGCATGTTAGGGGCTTTAGCACCTTACTTGGAGTGAAATAATTAAAATAAAAACAATCCCAAGAACCTTCTTTAAAGAAAAGTGGAGAGAAAACACTCCCACAAACTTGAATACTTGAAAAAAAAATGAAAACAGAAGAACTCCCACGCCTACAAAAACCTGAACCAAATCAAAAACTCCTAATAAATAACTGCAATACTAAAGTTACATAACCAAGGAAACCCATAAAGAACCATGGCAATAATCCCCCTTAAAGAAAAAGAAACATAGCTAGAGGAAGCAACAAATTCAAATAATCCTCTAGAAAAAAAACAAACCTTGTTAATATGGAAATGAATGACAATCCCCTTAAGAAAACTCAATCAAATCAAAAATTCCCATAACTGTTATACTAGATTATGGCCCTTAAAATCATCTGATGAAAGCTTTTATCAAAAGAACTAATTTCCATTTTAAATCATTGTTCACAGGTTTAAATCACCTGACATACAGACTGTTTCTCTTGCTTTCACAGCAGAGACTGCGAAAAGAACATTTACCATGACATTCTTATTATAGCAAGAGTTATCTTCTCCTTGTTAGCAAAGAAATGTTTTAAGTAAGTCATTTGTACCTGTTGAAGTTAATATTTAAATTCTACTTTTTGAATTGAAAGGAAAAAAATGAATTACTTAAACTAATTAAAAAACTTATGAAAAAGTTCTTGGTGATAATTAATATAGAAAAACTAATTAATAATAATAATAAAATATATATGCTATCAATTATAATTTTTTCCTGTAAGACTTGTGTATTAGTTTTGAATAAAAAAAAAAATGGAAAGCAAAAGACACTGACATTAAATAAAAATGTTTTGAAATATCAAAATCAACCAACCAGCTATCAGTGTGGAGTTAATTGTTAGCAAAGCTTGTCTGGTTGATCATTAGCACTGAGTAGTTTAATCCTCACTGAGTGCCCTATACAATATTCAGCATTAAATAACCTAACAAGGGTTATGTTATAAAATCAACCAACCAATATTAGCATTAGTCTGGTTGGACATTATTACTGAATAGTTCAATCCCCTAAAATTTGACCTTAAGTAATTCAACAAGGGATGACATGTTGGAAAATCAACCCACTCAACTTAAATGTTGAATCCTGAAACCTGATCACTTACCACTATTCCTGGAGACTTGGTGTAAATTTCACCCTTTCATATTAAGCAAATCAGTTGGGTAGTCATAAATTGTTAGTACAATGTTGCTTATTCTATTTAAACATTAGCCCATTTAATTCTTTTTAAGGATTAAAAACCAGTGTTATACTGGGAAGTTGCTAATACGGGATGATCTTGAAAATTTGATGATTTTTTTTTTTTCTATTTAAATATTAACAAATTCCTTTTTGTTTTTGTTTCAGGTGAGTTAACTTGGACATAGATTCCTCTGACATTTTTGTTGGTGGGGTATGTATGACATCATATTAAATAATAATAATAAACAATTCATTGGCAAGGTCAGTGCTGGTACCAGATTATGTTGAATCAAAGAAGAGACTTAAACATCAGTCACCATCTCATGTTTTCCTGAAGCTATTCTTTTATTGTCCTTTCCCCTCACTAAAGTCTTCTCATTCTCTTCCACTCCTAGTAATTCCATGCATCTTAGTAGCATTATTGCCATGCTGGGGACAGGGAATTATTAAAAAATAAAACATTGACAATTCAGTTTTTATTTCTCTTGTATTTGGCATTGCTGCTATAAGCAAGCATTTTTTTGACAGACTTTATATTGACAAGAATTGCTAAAGTGCATTCACAGAGCTATTTTTAGGAGTCATTTATGTACATTTTCCAAGGTAAATCCTTACAACTGTCTTTTCTCTGGGTGTGTCTGGAATACTTCAAGATAAGGTATGTGACTGTCATTTCATAGTATGTGCGTGCCAGGATGGCATCTGGCATGTGATAAGACTAATTAACACTGATAGAAGACAGATAAAGGAATTGTATATATTTGGACAACAGGGAGACTAAAGTTTTCTGATAAGTTGTCATGGAAGGGCAGAGATAAACATGCTTGGAGTCAGCATCCCTGCAGTAATGTGACATAATGATCATACACACGAATGCCAAAAATACTGACCAAATTTTTTCTTCCTCCAGTGATACTTTTTACCGCATCAACTATTTTAGCTCTCATGTTGATACAGAATCAAAAAGAAAATGGCATTATTTTTTCCATTCCAGTAGAACTAAAGAAAATACTTTGATACAGGGTTTACATTTTCAGTCCTTTTCTTGGCCATATCTTGTCCTCCATTCACAAAAGGCATGTTTTGCCAACTTACTAATTCTTGAAATTACATAAACAAAACAAAAAAAAATGAGCATGAAAACCCTTTGTTATTTTTATGATATTAGTTCAAATGCAAAATCTTTTAACCTCCTCCTCTTCACTTCTTTCTCCCCCTCTTCTTCTCCTACTCACTTCTTCTTCCCTCTCCTGCTCACATCTTCTTCCCTCTCCTACTCGCTTCTTCTTCCCCCTCTTACTCGCTTCTTCTTCCCCCTCTTACTCGCTTCTTCTTCCCCCTCTTACTCTTTCTTCTTCCCCCTCTTACTCGCTTCTTCTTCCCCCTCTTACTCGCTTCTTCTTCCCCCTCTTACTCCTTCTTCTTCCCCTCTTACTCTTCTTCTTCTTCCCCCTCTTACTCACTTCTTCTTCCCCTTCTTCTACTTTACTTACTACTTCTTCTTCTTCCCCCTTCTACTCACTACTTCTTCTTCTTCTTCCCCCTTCTACTCACTACTACTTCTTCTTTTTCTTCTTCTTTTTGATACCCCCTCTCTTCTTCTTCTTACCTATTCCACCACCACTCCTTCCCCTTCCTCTCTTCTTCATCTGTTTTTCTTTTCTTTTTTCCTTTCTCATTTCCTTTTCTTAATTTCACATATGGTTTATACTGTATTGCCCAGATTATTTTTTTTCTGAAATTAAGAATTTTTCTTTTGAAACCCTGCAATTCAAGTATAGATTTTCTGATTTGCACTATTTTTTAGTATTTTCATTAATTTTTCATATTTACACTTAAACATGATTTTGTTACATTACCTCCTGAAATAACTAAACCATATATATATATATATATAAATTATTTCCCTTTTTAAAGTCATAATAATATAATCATGAAAAGAGTTTCCTGATTGTTCTTTTTTTTTTTTTTTTCATTCTTTCATTTTTTTCTATTGTTTTAGTTTGTTCTCATCACCATCAGGTGCTTCTTTACAAAACTAAAGATTAATGTTAGTTGTAATAATACATTAGTGTCTTTTTAGTTTCCATTTTTGGTCATGTTTCTCTTTAACTAATTCAACACAAACCATCTCTTTTGTTGGTGGCTTTTGTCTACTCTTTTCCCAGTTGATATTCACTTTGAGACTTTGCATCACATTTTCTCGTTATACTTCTTCAGTTTAAATCCTTTTATCTTAATTTCTGCTATGATTTCTTCTTCCTATCATTTATTTTACTTACTCAGGAGTTTCCATCTTTGCTTTCTTTTGCTTCCACTTTTTCTTTGCTTTCTTTTGCTTCTACTTTTTCTTTGCTTTCTTTTGCTTCCACTTCTTCTTTGCTTTCTTTTGCTTCCATTTCTTCTTTGCTTCCTCTTTTGCTTCCATTTCTTCTTTGCTTCCTCTTTTGCTTCCATTTCTTCTTTGCTTCCTCTTTTGCTTCCATTTCTTCTTTGCTTCCTCTTTTGCTTTCTCTTTCTTTTGCTTCCTCTTTTGCTTTCTCTTTCTTTTGCTTTCTCTTTCTTTTGCTTCCTCTTTTGCTTTCTCTTTCGCTTTCTCTTTCTTTTGCTTTCTCTTTCGCTTTCTCTTTCTTTTGCTTCCTCTTTCTTTTGCTTCCTCTTTTTCTTCCTCTTTCTTTTGCTTCCTCTTTCTTTTGCTTCCTCTTTCTTTTTCTTCCTCTTTCTTTTTCTTCCTCTTTCTTTTGCTTCCTTTTTCTTCCTCTTTCTTCCTCTTCTTTCTTTTGCTTCCTCTTGCTTTGCTTTCTTTTGCTTCCTCTTTTTCTTTTCCTTTGCCTCTACTCTTTTTTTTGCCTCTTTTCTCTTTCTCTTTTTTCTTTTATTTTGCTTTTTCTTCTTTACTCTTCCTTTACCCTTTATTTCTAATCTGTTGTGTCTTACTTTGCGTTTCTTCCTTTTTTTTTCTCCCTTCTTATTTGTCTTATTTTTTTTCTGTCTTTGATTACCCTTTTTATTCTATCTTTTAAGTACTGGCTATAGAATTCATTTGCTATTGAGATTCTTGTGATGCCAAATTTTTTTGTGTCTAATTTTGCTACCAATTTCCTGTCATATTCTTAACATTTTATAAGTTGGCTACATAATAATAACAGAACTGTATTCAAAAGTCAAGTGGACCATTTCCTTATTTTATACGCCTTTAAAAACTCCTTCCAAATTAAAATCTTAATTCACTTCTCAGAAACATAACTTGAGAATTTTTATTCAGTTTTCACTTACAAGAAATTGGACATTTTTTTCTTACAACTAAACTCGTTCAAGTGGTTCTTAATTGAAGATTCTTTGTGTACAAAATTTGGTTACTAAAATTTTGAAAGAAAATTTTGTTCAGAAAAAAAATTTTATTTTGAGTTGTAGAATCTGGGTGCAGGTTTATATTATTGTAAATAAACAAATACATTGGATTGCTGGGCTGGTGCAATGTTCTCATAGCCTCACCCACCAAATCTATGATGCCACCCCCACTCTGCTACATCTCAATTTTCATAAGGTAGTATTCATATAAAATACAAATTGTAATTTAATTATGTACAATAATAATAATATGATGTGTAGGTGAACAATTCAACAAGAAAAATTGAAAATAAACACAATGTATCTAAATACAAATTAGAGACCTGTCATAATAGATCATTCCATCTTAAATAAATCAACAATGTTTTGCAGCAACTTTTAACATCAACTTGAGATTTTTCTTGTTAAAAAGTTGAATTTTAACACAACATTATGGATGAAAAAAAATAGTGAATTTTATATAGTGTTTGTTCAAGACTTAGCATTAGCAAAACAAATTCAGATTTGAACAAAAAGAGACCCCAGAATGATGTCAAAATCCACAAACATTTTTTTCTCTTTTAATAGTCAGTTTTGTTTGGTTTAATTTGTAACCTATATAAATGTAGGTAGAAAAAAAAGCAAACGTTAATAAGATAGCAAGGGTCACAAAGCACTGCCTGGGGCCACTACCAGGCTTGCACCTCCCCCTGCTCCATTGGGAGTTTAGTAGTACTACACACTAGCCCTGTTGGATTGGGACAAATTTTTAGCATTTTTAAAGTGAATTTAAGACATTTGTAGATAGATTTCAACCATCTATATGTCATTATGTTTCATTACAATTTGCCGTCTTTGAAGCAGCCTCATGATTCCATCTTCCAGATTCTGGGTAACGAACTGGTTTCAGGCTTCTATAGAATTGAAATTCTCCATGTTAAGGGAATTTTGTAGGATTGCAATAAATGGTAATCCAGAGGTGCAGGGTCATGTGAGTATAGTGAGTGTATTAGGACACCCCAGCCAAGCTATACCAATTTCTGGCAGGTCTGGAAAAGAGACATGAGGTTTCGCATGGTCCTAATGGAAGACAACCTACTTCTGATTGGCCAATTCTAGATACTTTTTATTGATTACTGTCTTTTTTAATTGATCCAAATGGGAACTGGACTTGCCGTGACATCTGACTTTACCAAAGAAGTTTGTAATACAGAACATGACAATCTTTAGGTTCACGCTGACTGGTTGGATGGCTTTTTGGAATAGTTTATAGTGATGCCTTTCATTATCTGTAGGACTTTTTCACTTAAAATTATTGTAAGCAATTGATTTTTAATTGCCTGTCATTGATATTTTCAAAAATATGTTGTTTTTGTTGCCTTTGAGTTAAGAATCGCTGCATCCAAACATTGTAGTGATTCATACATTCAAATATTTTCAAATGCCCTATAAAACTCACATAAGATATGTAAAGAATCTCTGTGATGTTCCTGTATTGATTGAACCTGGATTAATTTTAATCAGCATTTCAATTAGATCATCATCATCAAAGACTCCAAGCTTGCTGGAATTTTCTTACTCCTTCAGATCAAAACTTCTACTTCTGAGCTTAGTGAACTACTTACAAACAGTAATCTCAGCTATGGCACCATCTCTATAAATAACACATTTTTTTACTGTTTTTACACCATTTTTTGCCTTTCCAAAATAAAAGAGTATCAAATGATGAAAATGCATCACTCTCATCTATTTTTTCACTTTTAGCATAAAAACATTTAAAATTCATAATCTACACATGAATCATATCAAAAGATACATTGAAATATCAACTTTCAGAATATATATATATATATATATATATATATATATATATATATAAATGATTAGAAAGAACAGTAAGATTTACAATCCAGTGTTCTTAGTAATTATTTTTAGTTTTAAGAAACAGTGCTTGATACAAAACAGTAGAGCATTATATTATAATTATTTTCTATTTTAAAAATATGCTTCCATTGCTACACAGGAATTAATTATAAATTAAGTGGCCAAATAAAAATGCCCAAAACTTTTTATCATTGAAAAACCCAGACTACACACAAAAAAAAAAATGGATGTCATTGTGAGCAGGCACCCCAACTCTACCTTAATTTAACCTGATTTTGAAAGTAACTTATATTTGATACATAAGTTGTCTAGGGAAATTAAAACCCAACCATCCCTTATCAAAATGATTGAATTTTCCATAACCTTAACAATTTAAAATATTAAGATTGTCTATGCTTAAAGTAAATTTCTTAAGTTATTCCAAAAATCGCTTAAGAATGGAACAGAGCTATGGATTTTAAATTTAATTACTGTTTTGAAACATGGTAATTCCTGTGTAGCAATGGAACCATATTTTTAAAATAAAAATAATTTATATATATATGTGTGTGTGTGTGTGTGTGTGTGTCATAAATTTCAGTCACATGTGAAGAAAAATTCACATGTTCAAATGCCAACTATTGAAACATGAGCAATTGAATTTCCTTTGATATAAAGAATACTAAAATCGAATGCCATGAATTCAATCACACATCTCATTATCAAAGCTGTTCTTGACAGAGATAAAAAAAAAAATCCTGGATGTCTGTGTTCAAACTCAGAATTCTCTACTTAAGAAGAAATGAGCAGGCACACATTATACCATTGTTAAAGCTTTCTTATCAACATTAGAATATCTCATTTACAGTATTAATAAATATAGTCTGGTTTGTTTCTAAAGAGGGCTGCCCACATCCACAAAAATGTTTGCCCCACTCCTGCATGAAAATGATGTTAACTAAATTTAGTATGCAAATTCTTGCAGTTCCCCCAACTTAAAACCTACCTTCCTAAGCACTATATGAATTGGCCTAAATATTGTACCAGGTTAGCTGGTGACAAAATTTCTTGAACTGTGTGCATCACTTGTCAACATAGCATATTGTTTATTTGGAATAGTTTATAGTGACTCTCTTCATTTTCCTAAGGATCTTCACAAAGCATGTAAATTTGATCATACCCCTGCAAAGTCATTAAAAAATTTGCTCCTGAATTGGTTCCTGTTCTTTCTAAACTCTACACTAAAGGCCTGGCTGCTGCTTGTTTTTCTGCTTCTTATAAATCCTTTTTGGTCAAACTGTCTGATCCTTCGATTGGCATATAAGCCTTTCACCTCATTTTGGCTGAGTACTAGAAGCTCTAATCAACTCTGAATTAGTTCAGCGTCTCACCTCGCAGTTTAAAAATCAGCATTCGTTTTGTGTAACTTTGCCAGTAGTTTGGTTATTTCAGCATATTTCTTATTTTTATTTATTTTATTTTTTTATTTCATTTTTGCCATAAAAATTTCCTAACTCTAAAAAGAATTAACATTCTTTTTTTATTAGTGGATAAAGAAATATCTATTATCTTTTGGACAAACATCAATCAGGAGAACTATGCTTTGCTTCTTATGAGTTGCACATGACATATATCATATAGACTAACATATTTTCTGTAACATTTTCCAAAATATTTTATGTAAACACTTTAAAATGGCTCCTGCAGTTTTTATATCATTCATGTCAACCCCAACAAACCAACTGATGTATTAATGTTAGATGGTGATTCTAAATAAATCACTGTGTAAATGTAGTAATATGAACGTTTTCAGATTAAATTTTGCCAAGTATTTAATCCCAGCTATTTCACAAAAGGTACATTCAATGTCTTTTCTTCTATATGCCATGACCTTTCAGGACGTGGGGGATCATGGCTCTCCACAATTTCCTGTCTTTTGTAGCTCTTAGTAATATCTGCCTTTTTGCTATCTCTCCTAATCCCTGTTCTGTCATCCATTTACACAAACTCATTAGGTATATTATGTACTGCTTTCCTCCATCCTTCTTGCCTTTAATACGTTCCTTGAGTGCCAAATTTTCTGAGCCCTCTTTCCTCATTATGTCACCTTGAAATTTCAACTCTTTCTGATGTTAAGGATAAGTGTCCTTTTTATTTCCATTTTCTCTAAAACTTTGTCATTACTCACATGTTTGGTCTATGGTATTCTCAGCATTCATCTGTAGTACTGCATTTCAAGTCTCTTCTTCATCTTTGAGAAGATTGTCCAACATTCACTGCCATGTAAGAGAACTGACATTACATAACAGTTCAGTACTCTTTTCTTTGTTTCTAACAATCTTTTTTCTCTTTCTTAAAGCTCTGCTTAGCTTTTGGGAGGCATTTTTCACTATCCCATTGCACATTCAATGTCACACTTTCCATCTTCTGTTAAAATTCTTCCTAGATATTTAAATTGTTGTACTTGCTTGATTTTTGGTATCTTCAATTTGTAATTTGCATGTTAGGCTGTTCCTTTAGTTGTCAATCATACATTCTCTTTTATTGCAAATGATGTTTAGTCCTTTTTTTTCTTGATTTCTTTTACTACTTTCTGTAGGAGTTCTTGTAGTTTCCTTTCTATGTCTGATATCAACATTAAGTCATCTACATATCTTATGTTGTTAAGTTTGTGGTCGCCAATAATGAATCATAGTAAGACTTCTAATTCTCTCAGATTCTCCTTGCTGTAAAGGTTGAATAAGTCTGGTAAGAAGACATATCCTTGTCTTACACCCCTTTCTCTATTTTTATATCTACTCTATTAATTCACTGTCCATATGTTGACTATTTGTTGGGTAAGACACTAGGTAAATATTATGATTAGCACTTACATTGTAGTCACTATAAATTTATATCTGGTCTCTATAATGACAATAGGCTATGACCATTTGCTACCTCTAGATGGTATATATACCAGGGGGTTCCCAAAAGTTTTTATGTCATCATTCACTTTCGCATGGAAAATTTTTCCACTGCCCACCTGTATAGTAAATGTTATGGGAACTTACCTATAACAATAATGGACTCTTCCTGACACTATAAATACTGCACCTCTCAAGAGATATAATGAATGAATGGTGTAATGAGTCGAGACAATATTAGTTCACTCTAAACCAGACGGACAGTCATTACTAACACCTTCAACTTCTTGTACTATATTTCTGTTGTAATATATCTTTGTTATTCTACTCTTGTGTTCGTGTTGTTCTTCCTTTGTTCTAACCTTGGACCATAACTGTGGTGTGAGGATATTGGACCATAACAGTAAATATTCAAAAGCATACAATGATGAGTAAATTGTTTTGATGGACACTTTTTCTACCTTGATAAATTTAAGATGGGCAATGTGATTTTAAAAAAAGAAGTAAAACAATTTTATATTAAATAAAAATTATCCTGAGATCTCTTAATTTTACAAGCAAAGTTGTTCTTGCCCTTCCCTTATCTGATATATATCCAAAAAAATTTTTCTTTCATCTAAAGAACTATTTGAGTGTTAATAACCCTTCTGAAAAGTATAGGAAATACCAAAATATTTTTTGTCTGTGGAAATATTTATATCTTATCTAGGAATATTCCCATTTAGTCTCCTGTTTCATTTCTTTTTGTTTTTTTTTTAATACAGGTTCTTTGCATATATCCTTTGAAATTTTTTCTGGTAGCATATGTTGAAATACCTTTTTAATACTCAAAATCTTATATCACCTGCCAACATTTCCAATTACCCAATTTTCTGTTCAGTTGCTCATTGCCCATCCAACAAATGAAATCGCCCACTGGTGGGTGATATCACCCAGTTTGAAAAATGCTGGTAATACACTCTCATGTCTTGATGAATGACTTTTCATAATCTTACTTTAACTCCTGGAGAAGGATAAACAAACAGGTAACAATATTAAAAAAAAAAAAAAAAAATTGAAGAATAGGCATTTTTATTTTATGTTGGTTTTATAATGTTTTACCATTTCTGTATTTTCTATATCAGCTACAATAGAATTAATTTTGTGCTAATTAATATTTAATAGATCTGTTCCAAGAAAATCAATCTACAACTTGTCTGTTTTCAGAATACCATCAAAACCAGTCAATGTTTTGATCATAAATCCATTAAACTGTCAAAATTGTATAATGTTTGAAAAGTTGAGTTTGTTCAATAAATATCTCAAAAAGTTCTTTAGAATTTCTGAAACTTTGCGATCAGCATCTACTTGCATATCTAAATTGACATTATTCAACTGAATTTCAGTTAGTGTTTTTATTTTGCCTTGCATTGTAAAAACATTTTTTTCTGTATCAAAACTATTATCTCCAGTTGCTGTTGAACACATTCACACTTTTTTTTTTTTTTAAATTTACTGATTGTTAAAGAATTTCATTTATTGTTCTGCTTGCCTGTTCATCTCAACAGAATTTGCATTCAGAAATATTTTTTATTTTCATCTTCGATATGCTGTTCTTTAACCAACTTGGCAAATTCATAATATTTAGATACATTGAAAAGACAGTGTAAAAATTTGAATTACATTTTTTTTCCTGATATAGAGATATAAACATTACATTTTGCTCAAACCAATTTCTTTTTGGATATCATATTTATTACACTTTCATTTATTTCATCAAAATACAATTCTTCCAAGGATTTTGAAGGAGCTATTAGGTACACTTTCATTATAGCATCCAGCTTTTGATGAAAATAAATCTGTTATTTCTTTTCCAAGTTGTTTGCTGTAATACAATTTTGTCATTCTAGAAAATAGAAACTTACTGGGCTGTGAAACAGTGATGTAAATCATGCCAGACCAGATTTCTTCTACAAAGGGAGATGTAGGTTTTAACCTCTGCCAGAGAGCACATTTTTTTTATTAACTTGTGAGTGTAGGCTGAGAGAAATAATACACATTTTAAAAAAAACAAAAAAAAAACGGGGACCTTGGTAGAAATACAGGTATCCACTAAAAATAATGTTTGAAGTAATAAATATGTAAGATTAAAAATAAATCCATTAATTCTTTAAAATATATATATATATATATATATATATATATATAAGTGAACACTGAAGTCAACATTCAGAGGCAATAGACTGTTTCATGCTAAACACAATCATCCTGCCTGATGATTGCATTAACACTGACCATTAACTATATATGGTGTATCAAAACTACTTTTACAAACTTTGAATTATTAAAGTTTACAGTAAATGCTGCTAAATGTACAATCCAAAAAACCATCACTAAAAGTTCTCCTGTGGTGAGTGATCAGAGGACAAAAGAACCTGCACATGTTGCAAATGACATGGATACAGGAACTGCTCTTGAAGTACTCTCCATGCAGTACTATGAAATATGACATGTTAGGGCCACATGACATGTGCTGATACCTGGATTGTCTCTGACAGCCTGTAGGATGTGTTCTTCATCGTCAGGCATATGAGCAGATCTTTATCTTCCTCAATCCATAGTTTGTGGTATCCTCAATGATAAACAGCAGCAAAGGTTGGATGACACAGCTGCCTTCAGTCTGAAAATGTGATCTGATACAATCATGCATGTCCATTACCACTTGCATGGCCGTATATAAAAATCATATCTGACTGCTCATAATATGAATATCCTGCCATTGTTAAACGAAACACTTCTCAGTTAACTCACTACTACACACACAAATGTACATGAATAACAAATGAAACCTTGTCTACATGTCAACACAGATCCATCTACCATAAACATTCTTTAAACTTGATAACTCAAAAACACAGGATTTTCAGACATATGTTTATATCAAGTTTTGTCCTTGTTTTGGTGTGAGGAACCTGACCCCCCCCTCAAAGTTTGTAAACATATTTTTGATACACCCTGTATATCATAAATGTTTTGCATCCCTTTCATGATGACATGAAAGCCTGGGTGAATGTTGATGGTAAACTCTCAAAACCAATACCATAGAAAATGGTGTCAAGCAGGAAAACATTCCAACTCCTACAATTTTTGCTATATACTTTTCAATGGTGTTTGCAATGGCTTTTAGGGATTGACCTCATGACATCTACATTAGGCATTGCACGTCAGGAAAATTGTTTAATCTGCAGCATTTGGCTGCTAACACAAAAGTACAAAATATCCTCATCTGAGAATTCCTCTATTTGATTGATTTGTTTAATGCTTGCACAACTCTGGGACTGAGAATAAGTTTGGATAAGACCATTGTCATGTATGAACCTGGCCCTGGTAAAGAATATATTGAAACTTCTGTGTATGTTTATGGGCAGAAGTTGCAGATAAGTCTTTGTACTTAGGTAGCACTTTGAACAACTTGTGCACCCTTGACGATGAGGTATCCTTGTGATTTGGCAGAGCTAGTGCTTACTTTGACAAACTGAACAATCATTTGTGGTTGGGACATGGCATATCTCTAAACCCAAAAGTTAAGGTATATAAGACCTGCATTCTGTCCACCCTTCTCTATGCTTGTGAGACATGGGTAACACATAGGAGACATGGGTAACACATAGGAGATACCTGAAGATGTTAGAATGTTTTCACCAACAGTGGCTGAGAAAGATTGCTGGAGTTTGCTGGCAGATGCTCATTAGTTGATGTTGAAGTTCTTGACAAGTGCAAGTGCATGAACACAGAAAGGATCATCCTGCATCATTGTTTTAGGTGATGTGATCATGTGGTGAGAATGGAAGATCAGAAACTTTTGAAACAGCTTTTCTATTGGGAGTTGTTTGAAGGGAAGCATGCACAAGACAAACCTAAAATGGAGGTTCAAAGATTGCCTGAAGCAATCACTGACAAATGCACAAATTGAACTTGGAGAATACTTCTTTGGATTGTGGCAGCTGGAGGCATTTATAGAAGGTAGATGCAAGTCCATTTGAAAATCAGAGGAAGAAGCATCAGCAGTTGAAAAGAGATGTCAGAAAAGGAAAAAATGTTGAACTCCCAGCATATGTCAGCATTGAATGTGATCTCATGTCTTTAATGTAATAAAAAATGCCTAAATAAATCGGGCTTCAAAAGAACTGCAATGTTATTAACTACACTGAGGATGGTCGGAAAATATGTAGACATTGAGGAAAAGAGTGCACTTCAATGGGTGGCCTAAAGAGACACATAAAAATTCATAACAATAACCAGGAAGCAGCAGCACATGCCATGGGTCTTTTCAGCTGTAATGTTTGTGGTAAATAATGCTAGTCCCTCGATGGCTTAAAGAGTTTTATAAGATCAAGACATGTATAGATTGATCAAGTAATGGCAATACTTGAGTACAAGTTTGTGGACATCATATATATATATATATATATATATATATAATCACAGTCTGCCAAAAAACTGTAAACACACCTCAAGAAAGGAAAAATAAAACTTGTCTTTTTTAGTTTCAGGAAATTGCAATAACACTGTTTACTATGGGCAACCCTAAAGTTTGTTCTATATTACAGAAAACTGACTACATTGGTGACCCTTAGCAATTGATATTTTAGCCAACATTGTCTCAGCAGTAGTTTGCCAGACTAATAACTGTCTGGAAGGTAAAAGCCACCATTTTCAGCATCTTTTGTGAATGTAGTTAAAAGGTAGGTTGTATTAATCTTGTAATGTTCGAATAAATTTAGTATTACAATATCTAGGCAAGTTTTTCCTTTCCTGAAGTGTGCATACATTTTTGGGCAGACTGTGTATGTCTGTGGGCTATTATCCCCTGTGTGCACCTCAAAAAAGATAACTCTAATTGCTTATTATATTCAAATTTCTTCAGATTTTCTTGAAATAAGCTGTTTAAATCTAAGTGAACAATTTCACTGCCACTAATTCGTATAGTAAAATCTCCTCTTTTATTTAATGTTAAAACTTGAAATAGTAAAATTCCTCATGAAATTTGAATTAAATATATTTTATGATATAAGCTCAAAATATCTGTAACTTTTTAACTTGCCTTTTAGTGAATTAGGTGAGTTCCATCCCTAGGTTAGATAATCCAGATATAATCAGACTTAATGGAAACAGGACTAGATATTAGTAAGGAGTACTAAAAGACAATTAATTAAAATAAGTTATGGATAGCAAAATGAGAACAATTCTTCTCCTAAATAAAGGTTTCAGTTCAAAATTCCCTAATGGTTACCTAGAACAAGAAGTGAAAAAGGCTGGAGAGCACAATGATTGAAATGTTGTGACAAAGATGAGGACATTTCTGAAATCATATACTTGCATTACCAAAACAAAGGATCAAAGACCCTGTACCAAAGCAAAGGGCAATCCTACTTGAACTCACCACACTCTCCAACCTTGAATAAATATAAACCCAGGAATAACAAACTGCAGGATCAGTTCTCTCTACCCTTTTTCCAGGAAGTAGAAGGGCTTGTCTATCACTAACCACTAAAAACTAATCTGGACGACTGTATGCTACAAAGAATTCCAATGTTAAAATGAACATTCTGCACCAACCTCTGCATTATCCCTGACATGATCTAAACATGCAACCTAATGATCTTGAGTTAGAAACCAAGTTAGCTGATTGACCTATCATTAAGAATGCTCATGTTAATGAGGTGTTTTAAAGAGAGGATAAGTAGGTGATACATTTCAGAGGATTTAAGAAATATTTTTATCTTATTTATTAAACTTTGCTTGCTTCTAGTACATCATTTCTTCATAGTAAAGATAGAAATTATAATTGACTTAGTTGTTCTTACACATTGATTTATTCAAACCAGTTTTTTTTTTTCCATATTTCTTGTTTATTATAATATTTTCTCTGTTGTATTCTTCAGATTTCCACATATATTTGTCACATTAGGTGCCATTTCTGTGCTTATTAGAAAAAAAATAACTTTTTCAGATCCAAAACAGTGAGAATGATTTTATTTTTTTATTTTTTTTAGTGTCCTTTCTAGTGTCTTCAAAACTATTAAGTCTTAATTTGTTCCTTTTTAATGACATGCTTCTTTATGTCACTGAGTGAATGCATATATATATATATATATGAACATTTCTCAGAGTTAACCTGTAGAAAAGACAATATTTATAAATATAAATGACAATAGGAAAACTGTAATAGTTGCCGACGTGTTTCGTCCAATATGGACTTTTTAAAGGCAAAAAAGGAAATGAATTTATTTAAACAAAGTAACTAATAACAAAACAAAATGTCCTTAGCAACTGGAAGTTACTTTGTTTAAATAAATTCATTTCGTTTTTTGCCTTGAGAAAGTCCACATTGTACGAAACACATCGGCAACTATTACAGTTTTCCTATTGTCATTTATATATAATATATTATTTCTCCCCAAGCAAGACAATAACACCGCAAGGGGTTACTGACTGTAAAAGAATGAGAAAAAGAAAACAATATTAACATGCAAACAATATAACAACAGGAATTAACAAGACAAAAGATAATAATTGAAATTGTATTTAAATTTTTGAAGATTGGAGCCAACTGGAAAGCAAAAAAGGCAGAAGAAAGTTCCACAAGCAAGAAGTGCAAGAAAAAAAAAACAAACTATTAGCATAGAACTTATGGTCATATCTAGCCATTTCAACTGTAAAATGATGAGACTTTGCTGCCAATCTAGTACTGTTTTAAATTTGTAAAGTCTAGATATGAAAGAGGAAAGCTCCTCAGAACAATAACCATGAAAATATTTATAGAAAAGTGAAGCTATATTATGACAGTGGGAAAGTGACTGAAACTGAGATGCCATGTCAGGACTGATAATATTCTAGATTCTTCTTCGGATTTTTTTAAGAATCTTTAAATACATAACAGAAATATGTAACCACACACACACACACACACACACACACACACACATATATATATATATATATATATATATATATATATATATAATAAGAGAGAACAGTAAGATTTATAATCTGGTGTTCTTAGTTATTTTTATTTAAAAAAAAAAAACACTGCCCGATACAAACAGTACAGCAATATATTATAATTATTTTCTTCTTTAAAAATATGATTCTATCATGACAGAAATTTCTGTTTCAAAACTGAAACTAAAATTGTAAATTTAATTATAAAAATTAAACTTGAAATTTATATATAATGTTGACCTTTTGCAAGATGCTAGTTGGCAGAGAAGAGTTGTTTTGGACAACTAGGTTGGTTGTATTAAATTTAGTATAGTATATAATAAATTTTATTTTTTTACTTGGTAGATATATAAATATTTGAGTTTTTTTAGAATTTTTTCCTCCTGTTTACAGGTGGAATGCATTTGATTGCGATATAGTAATTTAATATGTTTTGAGTTATTTGATGGTGTAGTGTATTCATTTTTATTTATCTTAATATTTCTAATAGCTTGTCTAATTTATTCATCAACAATGTAATTAGGGAAGTCATTAGTAATGAGGGTTTGTTTAATATTTTTCAATTCAGTCTAGAAAATCTTTTTTCTTGAAGAATTTGATTTTGCATGGTTTAGTAAGTTTTGTATAATAGCTATTTTGTAATAGTCAGGACATTCACTTTTATAGTTGAGAATGCACATGTTTATACTAGTTCTTTTTTATAAGAAGAGGTAGTAAATGTATTATTATTCCTAATGTCTAAATTATTCAACCAAACCTGTTTATATATGTACATAAAATGTGTGTGTGTGTGCATTTGAGAAAGAAAAGTTGCATGAATCATACAGTATAGAAAATACATAAGACAATTTGAAAAAAAATTTTTTACCCTAATGTCACAAAAAAAAGAATTTGATTTCAGAAGAAAAAAAACTGACATTATTAAGATGAAATGTGGGCCTGACTTTTCTTTTTCTTCTTTTGTTTTTACTTGAAAAATACAACACTGAAATGTAAAATCATGGTTAGATTAGATATTAAATCATTGTATAACAAACCACCATCCTGGGTATGGTGATAAACTATATCTGCGTCCAGGTTAAGACGATAAACTACGCACGACAGCAAGGCCTCTGATCAGGAGGCTTTGAGGAGCGTGGAGCAACCTCTTAATTGCTGGTGTTCCCAGGTCTACCCTGACTCGGGGTGATAGCACCTGTTTGGGTCCCAGCTATTGGTAAATAGTTAACCCTGAAACTGATGTAAAAAGCATTATGAAAGTGTAATAACAGAAATACTTCGTAAAAAATTATTACCAGAAATAAATTTTTGACAAAACAGAAATATTACCAGAAAAAAAAAAAGTTGTCAGCATTAAATAACACATTGAGGTTGATATGCCATAAAACAAAACAAACTAACAAACCAATTGACAAATGTATAAACTTTGGGAGACACCACCTCATAAAATCAAAAGTAATCAACAAAAATAAAAAACTGTTGACTTTGTCCAAATTAGTGGTTTTTTTTTGGTTTTTTTCCATTCAATAATAATTTTACAAAGATTTTGTCTACCAATGGGTTCTCCATTCAGTGATGTACAAGCCTGATTTTTCTTGTTCATTTTCTTTCATGAATTTGTCATTTATTTCAAAATATCATACTCAAAAAGGCTAAATACTTCCATAACAAATTTGATACCTTAATAATATATCTGCACAAAAATAAATTACTAGATCTGATAAACAAAACAAAACCGAATTCATGTATTAAAGAGCTCTTATTTGGTCTTTTTTCTGTTAATTGAAAAATTGAGTTAAAGGGAGATAACTGATACTGAAACATCTTGAAGAGGCATGGCATATGTAACTAGAACAATCTACCTCAGTGGATGAAATAAAGTGTTCAGTTCTAAATTCCAATCACCTGAAGAAGGCTGGAGCGTACAGTGACCAAAACATGAATATGACAATGGAGATGCGGACAAGAGTACGAACAGTGTAAATAATTACAATAACTTATTTCAGAAATATAGACAGAAACAAAATCTTATTTGGTCTTTCTTCTATTAATTTGAACTGTTACAGGATTAAAATCTTTGACCATAAGTCAACAATAAAAATGACCTTGTAAAATTTTACTCCCAACACGATTCACTGTCCGTTTGTTGCTTAATGATGTTCTATTCAACAATCCTGAAAGGTTATTGGATGTAGCAAATATCTGGGGAAGGCCATCAGCCAGTGTTGAAATGTTAGGATAAAACCAAAATAAGGTGAGGAAACTGGGCAGAAAGAAGTAATTGTATGATAGCAACATTATCTCATTGCAGAAAATCAAACACATAAAGAAGGTCAGATGATACAGCTGCTGAAACATTATTAAGGCAACAAAGATGAGAAAACTGGTCTGGAAAAAAAAAGATGTGTAATTATAATAATCATTCCAGAGAATCAAACAGAAAACGGCTGTATATTGTTCAATAGTTTGAGACCTGAATTTTCAGAAAAGAAGTTGTCAATTTTAATGCTTTGTTAGATTTTTTTTTTTTTTACAGTAAGGTCCACCATGTACAAGACCTGCCAGTCACTTGAGGTAGAGGGTTTATGTTAAGGATTAGTTTATATAGATAGGAGGGGAAGATAATGGTTAACACTAGACTTGAATAGGTTAAGATTGTAGCGATCAGGGAACATCCTCGGGAGGAAGCTGTTTGAGTGGAACTTACTTCTCACCGATGGAATACAGAGCGAATGTTGGTGGTTTGCAACAATATAAATGGCATGGTTGGTCCTAGTCATGAAGGTTAGACCTAGCAGAACCAAGAAATGTAGTTCATCTGAGTATTTTTCATGGAAGTAGATATAGAGTAGTGAGAGGCTTACCACATTCTGGCTGTGAGGGAGAGGTTGAAGGGGTGGAAAATAATTCTTTTCTAACAAAAACTCTGAAATGCTTTTGAACTCTATCAAGAAATTAAAATTGTTTTTTTTTTGTTGACATAGTAGAATATGACTACACAACAAAGAACTTCTAACAAATTAAAATTCAACCATCAGTCATTCACAAGATAAACATTTTGTACGATAAATGAAGTCCCATACAGAGTGATAAAGGTTAAACAAACTAATAATAGATAAAACTGTCATGGAATTTTTGCCTTTAACTGTTGTCCTCCCTTTTTTCTCAACCAGCTTTTTACAAAAACACTTTTTCAAAACTTTTGACAGCATCATACTGACTATTCTTTTATGAGGATAATCCCTGGAATTGTTAGTTTAACTCTTACAGCAGAGATGCAATCTGTTTTTAATTCCAGCATCTGAATATTACTGGAAGAATTTTTCAGATCTTCTTCAATACACAATATAACCAATAAACTATTTCAACATAAAGAATTTAACATATTTGGCAATGGCTCAGAATGTAAAAGCAGTTATACAAATGGAAGGTTAGATCATTGGGTGGTCTAATAAATGATTTGCTTACCGATAATAGTTTTCTGTTTTTTCTCCTTCTCTTGATGTATATTTCTATTCTACATCGACAGATGGAAAATTAATCAGCAAATTGTTTTGTTATTTTATAATCTTGTTTCTCCAGAGTTTATCAGGATTATAAATTCAGGTAAAAAAAAAAAATGCTTCAAAATACTAATTCAAATAGCACCAGCTTAAACTCTATATATTTTTTCTTTTTACATTTATTAACGATTTTTGGTGAATCATTTTAAGATTGTTAATTGATTGATTCATTCATTTTTTATGGTTTATTAACCCTAAACAGGTGATCTAAAGCCAAAAAAAATATATTTTTAGATTGTAAAAGAATTTTTTTTTTTTTTTTTGTGATAATGGTTTAGTGATACAAGTCTTACTAATTAACCCATAGCTGGGGGAGAAGAGGTGGATTCATACCTTTCCCAAAAGTATTTGTGCATAAGCGAATATAACAAACCCAGTGCGAATTGAACTCAAATTTCCAATTAAAAATTCTGTACCATTATCCATTAAACCAACTGCACATCCAAGATTACAGCACCTGGTATTCCCATCTAGGTACTGACCAGTCTTGGTGGTTGCTTAACTTCATAGATCATATGAGAAATCAATCATTTTAAAGGTTCTTTTGAAATAGTATTTTCAACGATATACAAGGTGTGTGTAAGTTTCCAGCAAACTTCTTTTTGTTTTTTAATTGAAAAATTGAGTTTGGATAGGTTTATTTTATTTATCTTTTGAAAAATTTTTATATTATTAAAAAGAAAATAAAACTTTAAAATTTAGTACACAGTTAATAGAAAATGTGGATGTGCAAAGATATTGAAGAATTGAAGAACCAGGTTTGAATTCCAATTAACTTGTACACAAATACTCTTAGAAAAGATATTGAGCTATCTACCCCCCCCCCCCACCACCACCAACTGACACAGCTATAAGTAAATAGCAGAACAGATGAGGCTCTATAGCAGGGGTTGGCAACATCTGGTCCAAGGGCCACATCTATTCATGAAGGATTTTTGTCTTGCCACCAGCTTGATACCTGGGCACTAATTATCTAATTAACTTAGGGAGCAAATATCAGTTGGAGTTAATTGACTTACAATGTGAGAAATTTTTAAATCAAAATTTCATTCCGAATCCACTGCTTAGTTGTATGAGAAATATGTTTTGCCAAACAGAAAATATAAAAGCCTACTGAAATATGCTAAAATGATGGTATTGTAGTGAGGTGTGAAATGGACGATGGGTCAGCAATAAAAATGTGAAGGATTGTCAATCTGATGTAGCGGACCCCACCACATTTATTTAACTTTGATTAGGAATGATGTGGAAAAGGACAAGCAAAGACGCTGGAGGTCACCATCAAATGTGGCGGTCACAATGCAATTTATATTTGACGTAAAATAGCACATAGCAAAAATACAAGACAGAACGTAATGGTTCAAAACATAACATTTGAATTTATTTGTTTCGATGTACATGCATATAAGCTAAAGGTTTGATAGAATTACGTCTCTTAGATTTGGGAAATATTTGTACCGGAACTCATGAAGTTGAATTAATTATTAAACTGTAGTTTTAGAAGAATAAAGTTCCTGTTGGATGTTAGGAAATGTGAGTTGGAAAAGTTGGTAGAGTTCAGAAGAGTTAAGAGTTCATACTTGCGTGAATGTTGGTAATGTCCTTTAACATTTGACCACAATGTCAAGACGGGTGTTCTTGAAGGTCACATCTTGGCAGCAAGGAAGGAGATGAAAGAGAAAACTGAGAGAGAAGGCTTACTCAGGTTTTGTTTATATAAGGTGGTGTATCACGTGATCGGCTTTGAACCTTGTGTGCGGGAAAATATAATTCCTTGCGTGCAGGAGATTTGATTGGTCAAAATTGACCAATCAACAATCAAGTTTTGAGGAGATTAGCCAATGAATGCTTGTCGTATGATCTGTATGTATGTATGTATGTATGTGGTGGTGATGATAATCATTACAGTATAATTATGTGCAAATACAAATGCATGTGAAGAACTTTTTTTTCTGAAAATGAAATATGCTAAGAGTTGTTTAAGAACAAGTTTGGGTGATGAACCCCTGGATGATGTTTTGCTCCTGTCATCAATAAATATTTCATCTGATGTGGAGAAATTATCAAACAATAAGCAGAAACAAATGTCTCATTAAATAATTTGCCATTTCTAACTGTATTTCGTTTGTAGTAAGGAATTTGCATCTTTTGTTGATTGTGTTAGGTGTTATCCAGTTATTCCTGCAGTAAAATAATCTTGTTTAAGTAGCATAAAATTCACTTAGTTGTTTTTTTTTTTTTAAACCTCCAGACCAAGGCAACCTTCTGGACAGAGCAGAACTGAGGTCGAGACAGTTTATTATAATACATATGATATCATGGCCCACCTTCAAGATGATGCATAGCTTTCTAGCCTAGCCAAAAGACTGCAGACCTCTGCTCTATAGCCTTGGTTGGCAGCCAGTCTAGAAGAAGGAAAACTATGGGGTCAAACCAAACTCATGAAGGTTGGGTTCTGTCAGGCTAGCTTGACCAAGACACACTACAGTTATGGGAGTCATGGTTGGGAATAGAAAATAGATGATGATGATAACATTTTAATTAATTTTCATTTGTGTCCATAGCTACTTGTTAATATTAATTCCTGATGAGTTTTTCTCTGTTTTGTTGGTTTTTAAATGTATAGGTTATTTTTACATTTAAGTCAGAATCAATATTAAAATGAATTGAGCATTTTAATAAAAAAAAAAAACAGTCAAACAAAATGAAATTTGAAATTCTAATAAAAATTAATGACAATATTTCATCTCAGAAATATAGAAATTTTTCTATATTAATCCTTGTATATCACAAGATTATATGCTAAAATGTCTTTAAACAATGCAAACCAAATGAAAATAGAAATTATTTCTATCTTAAATTGAAAGCAAATTACAAAATATCATTTGGTTGAATGTGAACAAAAAGTTTGATGCTAAAAATGTAAATTATATAAAAATGTAAATTCTACTACATTCATTATCCTAAACTCATAAATCGAACTCATGCCACATTCATTATTGCCTGCCCGTAAATAACATTAATTGTGACATTATTTAATAAGAATTCTATTTGAATATTATTCACAAATTGGATGAAATTCTACAGAAGTTGGAATAAAATAAAATCCATTAAATTATACAACTGCAGTTCTATAATAAAGATGACTGTGTTGTTTCTTCAAATTATTTTCAGGGATTTCAGTAACAATTGTTTTTTTGTTTACAAGGCAATGTATTTCACTAAATGTTAATAAATTTTTTTAGAAAAAAATTTTCCTTAAAAAAGGCAATAAAGCCACTAAGATGCAAGGGGTTACTGAGTTTTAGAGAATGAGAAAAATATACTATCAAGATGAGTGGACAATAAAATAACAAGACAAAAGATAATGATTGACTTTGCAATTAAATTTTTGAAGAACAAAGTTGACTGGGAAGCAAGAACCTTGAAGAGAGTTCCACAAGTGAGAAGTTCAATAGAAGAAACTGTCAGAACTTACGGTTTCATCTAGCCATTTCAACTGTAAATTGTTAGAATTTACCACCAATCTTGTACTGCACTTAAAATCATGAAGTCTACAGAGCGCAATGGATAAATTGTCATCTAAATTACACAAAAATGAAAATAACACTGACATCTCATTTTAACAGATATATTTACTAAAAATATCTTGAAATGCTAAAGAGTAAATTTATTTAATCAAATCACCATTGGCTTCAATTGGGGTCTCCAGACGACTTCGAAATCTGCTGGACAGTTTTAATTGTCTAAGTTGGTGAATGCTACCACAATCCTTGCCTTCAGTTCATCTTTGGTGTTACAAGGAGTTCTGTTGGTCTCTTGCTCAATTGTGCCCCACACAAAATAACCAAGGGTGTTGCAGTCTGGGGAGTTAGGTGGCTAGATGTAAGGGGTGATGTAGCCACAGAAATTGTCTGACAGCCATTACTAGGTTCTCCTGCTTGTGTGGCATGGTGCAGAGTCCTGTTGCTAGATATAGGGTCTTCCAGCAGCCACCCTCTTAACTCAGGGCAGCACTACTACCTCAAGGCACTTGATGCAGGCCTCTCTGTTGAATCTGTGACCACTCCAAATGCAATGATGTTGACTGGATATTTGGTTTTCATCACTCTTGGTATGTCTTTTGGGGACACAGCATCCTCTACACTGTCCTGAGATTGACACCCAAACACTTCTGACATGAATGTCGAGCAGTATAACATGCTGTTTCCAAATTTCTGGCAGAGTGAATTACGTCAGGGTGCTCTTTTTCTCACAGACAGTACCCAACTGCTGCTACTAAACTGTACAGTTGACAAAATCAGAAACAACACGTATGCATGAAATTTAAAATATAAAATGGCAAGAATTTACCCATCACAACCGTGTGTGTGTGTGTGTACACACACACACACACAAGTTGGTATACAGTAATGAAAAACAATGTGCACAAAATATATTGATTATACAAATCAATAATGTTTGTAAATCCATTTACATTCTTTGTTAAATTACCAATCATCATTAAATTACCACTTCACCTTTCAAAACATTTATTATTAAAAAATAAAAATTATAATAAATGTATTATAATAAAAATATTAAAAATGATTTTAATGAATCCTAGAATCATTATTATAATAGTGGTATAATGTTTAGTACATACCTATATTTGCTCACCCTGGTGTGTGTATATATATATATATATATATATATATATATATATATATATATATATATACACACTCACAGATAGGTTGCACCCTTAGTTTGGGGTTGTCAAAGTGAGTATTTGCAGTTGACTCACAGATAGGTCGCACTATGATCTGGGGAGTTACATGATCTTTTTTTTAGCATAAATATAAGTAATATTTTCAAATATTCACCTTTTTATTTTTAAAAAAAATGTGGTGATGAAAAGTGTTTAAGCATTTAGATATAGTTATTAAGTTTCATCAGGACTGAAACTCAAAAATTCTTTGTCATCATCACTGTTAAACATTCTTTTCATTTGTTTGTTCAGTTCATCATCAGTTATGGTATGTTCATCTCCATCCTCATTCTTATTCTGTTTTGTGTTTGAACCAACCAAATTGTATAAAAAAAACACTACATCAAAGCACCTTGTCTGTTGTATTCAATGGAATGTGTACACACACACACATATATATATATATAGAGAGAGAGACGCCCCCCCCAATCAAATAAGTTCTGTAGTTTGTATGATTGTAGCTGTGGAGTCAGCTACATAGGGAGAACTACTCAGCAGCTTGATACTAAAATCAAACAGCATGTTCAATTGAAAGTCAGGAACCATACCTGGCAACAAAATGATCTCATCCACAATACTTATTGTTCCTCTATTTGCGAACACCTGATAAATAGCAGAAAGTGTGCTATGGAATTTAGTGTGGATTGGTTCTCCATTTTAGCCAATTCGCTTTTTCATTTGAAAGCCCTAGAGTCGGTTTACATCATGTTTTACAGTCCCTTGCTGTGTAAACAGCGAGATTGTTTTGCTGTGATCAGTCTCTAGTTGTTCCTTTACCCCCTCTTGCCCCCTTCTCATCATTGACTTATTCATGTTTCATACTTATTATATTTTACTTTAAATTCTCCCGATAAAAGAAACTGATGAATGGGAGCAAAACCAGTTATTTTTCTCTCCTTTTATTTTTTATTCCTCATTATGCTTTGTAATGTTAAACCTAATACTTTTAAAGCAATATTCACATTCTGTACCACTAAAAATCTGTTTGAACACACACACACACACACATATATATATACTAGCAGTAGAGCCCGGCGTTGCCCGGGGATGTAACAGTAAGCGATAGATCAAGTATGGACGATCATAAAGTCTGAAAAATAAAATTGACAAAGATTATTGTTTAAGGTTGACGGACACGCATGTCTTAATTAGTTTTTTTATGAATTAGTCAAACCCAAATTCAAACGAAAACATTGTTTACAATCGTTATGATTTATGGAAATAATACAGTAATTCCATCTACGTTTCTGTGGCTGCGATTTTTCCTCCCTTCCTTCCACACTTGATGCGTGCGTTAATGTGGCGTCCACTGATTACACCCCTTCCTTTCTCGTTAAGCTAAATATAGTAGTAAACCTTTTCTTTAGTTATTTAAAACTAATTACAAGTTATTGTTGTTTTATCAGCTCCTGCTGATGTCACCAATCTAACAAATTTAAATTACCGTTTTTCCGCATTTTTCTCTGACGTCACGGACAAACTAATCGTTTGAGTTCAGTCAGACTAAAAATTTCGATCCATGAAGTTGACTCATTTATTCCTCGTCAGTCAACCTTAAATACAGACAGGGATATCTTACTGACAACAAATAATTCTTCATCCTTTTGAAAACAAATACTTAAATAATTTTCTTCAAGACAATGCAACCAACAACAAATAAGTCTTCGTCCCTTTTGGCTCGTCGTAAATAATTTTTTAGCAAATTCAATGCCTGATCCCAAAATCTGAGATGACTGAACATTCTCACGACTGTGAACCTGAACAAAAAGGGTAAAAAAAAACAAAACACACACTTACAATACCCAAATCCACAGTAAGTACTTTTTTATCTGTGCACATCTACACCTCAGTTCCTTTTTCAAGAACTTAAAAAAAAAAAAAAACTTTTCCGCCTTGTTCACCTTGCTATCCTATTTTGGCGCGGAACATTTTCCCTGATCTCGTACCCGAGATAATCTACTTGTTTTTCCATTTAATAAAAAAATTACACTTATTTTGAAAAAAAAAAAAAACTTTTCCGCCTTTGTTCACCTTTGCTATCCTACCAAAAAAAAAAGTGAAGTTTTGTTGAAATCGGTTGAAAAATGTAGATAGCCTTTCTCTGTAATCTTTTACAATTTATGATTTTTACTTATTGAATGCAGTAAAAAAAAAATTGCATATTTTGCTTGTGGTGATTCATAATTAGAATTCTGATTTGTTTGAATATATTTTCCACTTGTTGTTTCTAATACAAAAAATATTAACTTTATTTGGGTTTATTAATTTATTACAAGTACTGTGTTCTTTCCTTAATAATTATCATCTTCGAAATATTGTTGTTTTTTGTCTATCAGATTTCTTACGTCGGCATTTTTAAATTATTTCTTAATACTTTCTTTTAAATATTGAATTAATTTCAAATAGAACCAATGCCTTATTGATCTGCCTTTGTAACAAAAGGGAATTGAAAACGGCACTAAAGTACGTGGAATTATCTTTCCCTATTTTATCAAATCAAAAAAATGATTATCTGTCCTTTTTTTTTTACCAAAAAAACAATATTTTTAACGAAAATTTCAGACGTGCTAGAACGATTAAAAAATGTAAAAAAAAAAAATACCCCAAAAATACTTTGATCTTTCCTCTTTAATAATAATATGAACATTAGGCGATAAAATTTTGTTTTCGTCAAGTTCGGCTTTTTTTTTTCATCATGCTATGCTCTTTTGTTTACATTTTCGTGGGTGAGTTGTCCTCTTTCATTCTCGATGTGTCTTAATCGTGTTTTCAAATTGATTTTGTTTAAAAAACAATGTGTTTTTCCCATTTTCGGCGCCGTAAGAACCACCACAAGGTAATTTTATGTAGTCCTGTGAAGTTTTGTTGAAATCGGCTAAAAAATGTAGGAAATTCGATCCAATATATAAACGTTACAGACACACACACACAATCTGCATTTTATAATAAATAAGATAAGATATATAAAATTAAATTTATATTTGTTCTACTCTGTATTGAACACTCTTTTTAGAATAGTATTTTTTTTTGTTTCTTGGAATTTATTCCATATACACATTTGCAAAGGATAGAAAAAGAATTATAACAATTATATATTTATTTTCAAAATAGGATTGTCCAAAAGTAAGGGACATCCTTTGCAAATGATTCAAATTTTAGTATGTTATTATGGATGATAATGACTACCAGTTGTCAAAATTTCAGCTTTTCACAGTTGTTATTTCTAACAAATATTAGGTTTTAAAATTTTGTCCCTTAGTTTTGGACGCTACTGTATATATATATATATATATATATATATATATATATATATATATATATATATATAAAAAGTTTCAAATTAAAATTGTTTTAT